>CALNVZ010002100.1:8971378-9005258 GCA_940671915.1 Paracentrotus lividus
ACTATACATGATGTGATGTGATCTGAGAGAGACTGTGACTGTGTGAGAGTGAGACATGATGAAAATAATTTGTGAGGAGCCATTTCAATTGATTATAAAAGGGCACAATCATATTAGCTCATAATTTTGTATGTGCTGTGTATTTTGGAGGGTACAGGATGATATCCTATAGATCTAGACCCTACTGTAAAAAAAAGTGTTTCTTACACTTCACAAGCATAGGCCTACTATAAGCAGGAAATAAACAGGTAAATTTGACTGCTATTAACTGACGAAATTCCGGCGCTAATGCAGTTTCATATCCTATACACTTTACTCTACGTTACCCTACCCTTCCCTAAACCTAGTCAACAGGCATCACCATGAACCCTGTCACCCTATTCTCATGTATAATACGAAACTGCATTATCGCCAGAATTTCCTCCTATTTGAATTTTGTTTATGCTTAAACCTGGTGTATAGTTTTGGTAACAAAAAAAGGAATCGGCATAAAACTGATTAAGTATAGTCTCACTCGCCGAAAGTTACCGCATGAACAGAGCATAACGATCTGTGTGTATCACCCACACAAGAGAATCCCCATTGGTTTTCCATGTGAACGCCTAATGCACACTGAGATGAGACGGATCCCCGACTTATCTTTTTTATACTTATATCGTGAAATAAAGACACTAAAACGAGATTTCATGTAATATAACTTTCTTTATTATAGTTATAGGATTCAGACTTTCATATTATCTAACTGTGAATACAAATTAAATGTTTCCTTCTCCCAAACACTAAACACCAGCTTTAAAATACAACTTACTGGTAGCTCAACGACTTATTCTATTTTCATTGATGAAATATTAACAATTTTCAGGTACAAATCCATTGGATAGAGGTTAGCATGATCAATTGGTATTTTACTTCTGTGTAATCATTGTTTTCCAAAGCCAGTTAAGAGGCCTTGGATCTGGACCGATAATCCCACTTTCAAGCCCTATTCACTCACATACCAAAGCTTCTTATTACCTAGATTCATTGAACTCTAAACCTTACATGTAGGTGAGACCATTAGATCCATGGTGAGACAGTTGGAGTGGGTTTAGCATTGTAGAGGTGATTAATGTGTTAATGTTGGTATATGATAAAAGAGGATTTGAAAATTGATTCCCAATAATTAACTGGTAAATAAACAGGATAAACTAATCTCCAATTCCAAGTTGAAGTATTATTTGGTATGTTAATTATTGTTATTATTTTTTTTTTAATACAATATTGAGATATAATAAAATGCTATCTTACCAGGCTCAATGATTTCTGCCTAAGATGAATGAATTCTAAGTGGATTTCCTTTTTCAAGGCCCTATTTCTTATTCTAAACATTAAAAATTGCTTTATTTCCTGCTCTTTTGGACAGTGATACAGCTTCTACTTTCTCATGTAATTAAAGTTCACTCACTCTTCATTTAGAGCATTCTTACCAACTTTAGACATGTTATGATACAAAAAGGAGGAGACTGAGAGGATTAAAAAAAAAAAAAAAATACTGTACAGTATAAATCTCTGAAAGTTCACATACAAGGTCTCAATCAGATTATATCATCAAAGACTTCCTTGACACACCATGTAAATCCTCAGCTGTGAAAGGCTTTTTGCTTCAAGGGAGGTAGAAAAAGGGAAGAACCTGAGCTTTCTAAATTGGTTGTTTCCTTTACTAACAGTCTTCTATTCCTTCCCAAACTGAAGCAAGAAAATATCCAAGTTTGCACCAATTAGGGCTCCCTAAATCCAGTCCCAAAATAACAACTAGGATTATGTTATGGGAGTGCCTGAGACTGTCTGTTAGGCAGACAATTTCCTTCCAATATTGGTTGTCTGCTTACAAGAAAACATGAAGAGTTGAAGTTGGATTGAATTTGATAGGATTACATTTGTCTGATCAGGTACATTTTAAATTACAATGCACAGGATAATTGTCTATTTGATTAACTTGATGTAGACATGCATTTCTTGTAGGACTTTGCATGTATCAAGCCCTCCCCCCCCCCCCAAAAAAAGGAAGAAAATAGAGCATGGGTAAGATAACTGACATAAAACCTGTATCCAGACAACATGCTCTCGTGGGAAACATTGTAGATTGTAAACATAACAAAGGTTGAATTTAGTTTTGCAACTGTTTCATATTTACACTTCAAAAGATATTTGCATATAGATACTTTACTATCAGAAATGAAAAAAATGTACATTTGAATAAAGAAAGTTGGAATCTCCTTGATTTGACTATACTAGTCAATGAACTATGAAGTGGAAAATAGCTTCTTTTCATTTTTTTTTTTCAATGTTTTTGTTGGCAAAAGCCATCACCATTATACTGAACTAGGGCCTACATGTATTTTATGCATTGTAATGTCTTTAATAGTAACTTTAATAATCATCTTGTCTACTCATAACTCTGCTTGTTGACATAGCAGGAACTGATATGGTAGCCTAGAGATGCATCATCTACAGTTGTATGCCGAGCATATCAATTTCCATATCTTCACCATTACTTCCCTTGTTTATTTAGTAAATACCCCATCACGTCACCATGAAAGATGATAGTTAAATCCTGATAGAAAATTAATTGCAGGAATTTATGTAAGGGGTGGTTCTGCTTTAGATTCATAATTATATCGAGCAGTAAAAGTACTTATTTAAAATATGGTATGACATATTGTACAATGTAGCTCTCCAGATTTCTACTATTTCCTATCAATATGATATCAATATTTACAGTTAGGGGCCTACTTGTAACTGTAAGGCAAAAGATCTATCATTTAACTTCAATTATGAATTGTCAATATTTGAAATTAACAATTGGTTATATTAAAAAACAATAATGAAGAATTGAAAATACACTTTAGTAGCAGAAATTCAAACTGTGTCTCGAAAAACTATTAAATTTAGATTTTTTTTTTTTTTTTTTTGGGGGGGGGAGTGGGGGATGCCCTGGTGATTCCTGTGAAACTGCCACTGTATAATATGAATAAAGGTTTTAGAAAGCCTACAATCAATGATTTTATCATATTGATTTATTACCAAGTGTGAAATTTAATTATAATTTACTTGTATGCATTGTCATTACTAAAAAAGTATATTGTCTTGTAGTAAAAAGTAGTTCATTGACTTTTCCATGGTACAAATAATTTTATGTGAATTGGTTAACAGGCTACTCAAAACAAGTGCATTCAATTAACCCATGGAGCTAGACCTAGAAGTGATTGCATTTAGGTACCCAAGGTCGTCCTTTTTTCATGTTCAGCATTGCAGCAGGTGATTAATTTAAACCGCCTCTTCATCACCTCTCATCTAAATACAGCCAGGGTCCTGTAGAAGATGATGGGGAATGATGTAGGCAAGGGGCATCTCTCTGCCTTGGATGGGTAAGGGATGACTGTTAGGAGTGTCTCTCTAGGCGGTCCTGCACTAGCTCGAGCTAAAAAAATAGCGCGCTAATTGGTGGACTAGGGAAAAAACCTGAAAAAAGAAACCGGTCCTGCACTAACTTAAAGCTGGTGTATAGTTTCGGGAGTAAGAAAAAATAATTTTGATTTGCATTTAGATAAATTATGAAAGATTGAATCCAATAACAATAATAAAGCAAATTATAGTACTTGAAATCTCGTTTTAGTGTCTTTATTTCATAATATAAGTATAAAAAAGCTAAGTCGGGGGATCCGACTCATGTTAGCGCTTACGTGGAAAACCAATGGGGATTCTCTTGTGTGCGTGTTACACACAGATCGTTCTCATTATTCACGCCGTAACCTCCGGTGTGCGAAACTCTCAGCAGAGGTCTAAACGGCAGTTACATTATGCTTCATTAAAAAATTTTCAATGAAATTCATCGGAAATAATGAAAGCAATGTCACAAGATCTCTCACACATATCTTTTAGTGCAATGTGGACAACATGAGACTATATTTGATCGGTTTTGTGCCAATTCCTTTTTTGTTACCAAAACTATACACCAGGTTAACTTATGCTATTTTAAAATTTTACATTAATGACCTGACCTGACCTTGAACAAACAAGCCCGATGTGTATAGCATAACTGGTAACCACTGCTAGTGTATACACACACAGGTGCACGATTTTGGATTTATCACAAGCAAGTGCAACACCGCGCAAAATAGCGTGCTATTTCGTGCTAAAACCGCAAACCGGCTCGAGTTTTTTCAAAAAAGCGTAAGATGACTCGGGATGGGATTTCCTCCAAATTAGCACACTATTTGACCACAAAACTGGATCTCCTCTGATAGGGCTTATTCATCGGATCACAAATAGCACGCTATTTAAAATAGCTCAAGCTAGTGCAGCACCGCCTTGTATCCCTTCTGTCAGATTGTTTAGCCATAATTTTCCAGAAGAAAGGAGAGTGGGTATTGTAGGGATATCCCCTCTCAATGTATAATTTTGAAATATTATTGACAGGACAGGAATCATGGGTGAACTATTTTTTTTGAGAAAATTCAAGAAAAGTCTAGAACATACAAATGATCAGTTTAACTAGAAAAGCGCTAAATAAATAACCACATATTATATTATTAGGATATTACTACAGACAGTCCTACATGAAGCCACCCCATACATGTATGAGCAGTGTTACTAGGAAGCTTGCTGCTGTTTAATTACTGAACTGAACATGCCAAAACTGTAGTATATTCTTATGCAATAAAGAATAAATTACTATCGCTTCTCCACTGATTGGGCTACAAGAATATTGTGTTCACACATGAGTGTTTATAACTGATCATAATCAATGAATTTCTTTCAAAAAGTAATTGCCAATAAAAACAGACCAGTAAAATCAATAACTCATAATCAACTTCTATATTTGGCTGCATATACATGTATGGGGTTTCATGTACATAAAATAATGCAGGAGAATTGGAAAGACATTGGCACCATGTTGCAACATATGTTTTAATTGATCAATACAAAAGTGTATCAGCTAAATATACCCCCACATTTGGTTTCTGGTATATAATGCAAGTTTTCATGATCAAATCTCTTTCTGTAAATACCTCCATGTACCTGAAAGCCATGGTCACACCAGATTGTCATTAGTTACCTCTCTCAGTCTGTCTGGTCTGCGTCGGACAAATGGTCTGTGTACATTTTCCCAGAAAGTTGGCAGTACTCTTGTGTAAGTTATTTAAAAATGAAAAAGAATCACAGGAGTTGACATCAGGCTGACACAGGCTGTGGGATATGCACTTTCAAAAAACATGCACAGCCCGTAGCGACTATAGTATTACAACTATAAACGTTCATATCTGTAACAACCTGCAGAATAATAATTAATGATTTAGGGTACTTTATCCCAAGTTGGAATTTAGGGCCTTCATGGTTTCCTGTGACTTCCTGTTATGAAAAAGTTGTGCTTTTCATATTGTCTGTTTCTTAATTTTGGTGTTGCCAGACATATTTATATGATGAAAGATGTCTGTAGAACATAACTTGCGAGTCAATTTGATTCCCACATCCTGGAAGTTATCCTTCTCTTTCAATAGGCGCTGCTGCACTAGCTCGAGCTTAAAAAAAATAGCGCGCTAATTGGTGGATCGGGGAAAAAAAACAAGAAAGGAAACCGATCCTGCACTAGCTCCAGCGTTTTTAAAGTTTAGCATTTACGACCTGACCTGACCTTGAACAAACAAGCCCGATATGTTTTGCGCAACTGGTAACTACCGCTAGTGTATACACGCACAGGTGCATGATTTTGGATTTCTCTCGAGCTAGTGCAGCGCCACGCAAAATAGAGCGCCACTTTATGCTCAAACCGCAAACCAGCTTGAGTTTTTTTCAGGCTTGGATTTCCTCCAAATAAGCACGCTATTTTGACCACAAAGCCGGATCTTCTCTGGTCGGGCTAGTTCATCGGATCACAAATAGCGTGCTATTTGAAATCGCTTGAGCTGGTGCAGCACCGCCTGATATGTCTTGTAGTCAGATTGAGATCATCAATTTGAACAATAAGTGCTCCAATTTGCAGGGGATTACATTCTATTTCTCTACTGCTGAATCATGAGTATCCATGAAAATGAACATTGGATGTTCTTTTGCTTTGATATATCGGATATGATGTCATTTAGAATCAAATTCAATCAGTGTACAGTATTGATCAGTATGAGCAATTCAAATCAGTAAGAATGTCCATATAACTTGTACAAGAAGAATTCAACTTATAAACAACTTTGGCCTAAATAAACAAACTAAATCATCATGAAGAATGACTCACAAAAATATTAAAATGTAGTATGTAATAGATCATGAAAGTATACCTTGGCCTGCATTTGCTAAGAAACACGCACCTGGAGGGAAGGAAGCTTAAAACAATTTATCTTTTGGTAGCCTCCATTTGCAATATACTGTGTTGGCCAGATTTCTGAAAATGATAATTTAATCACAATAGGATTCAGAGAGAAATGCTTTCAGGACAACAAGGAAAAAAAATATCAAAATACCAATTATTGGCTACTGGTGTAGTTTCCTGCTCTATATCTTTTGCAGCCTTTTCAGACATTAAGATTATCAAGTTATTCATTGTATCAAATTGATTGGCACCTTACTTCTATTTGAATAGATTTTAGACCATTTTCTTTAAAACATCTATAGAATAAATATATTGAATAGTTTTAGAAGTTAACTAAAAATGAAATTACATGTAATAAAAAATCATTCTTTTGTTATTAGATATATTATCTCCAGCAAAATGAACCAATAAGAAGGGGTAGGATAAAATGTTTGGCCAAATCAGGGGAGCTCCAAATATTAAACACATTGTAATATGGGATAGGAATATGGTGTAACCTATAAATGGCAGTGCATGAACCCTTGCACATATTCATTTATTTGCAAACATCATTACTGACAAAGATGTGTTTGGATAAGGGCTGTGCACTCTAATTAACAGGACAAATAAATCATTACACCAAGGGATGATTAGTTAACATAATCAAATTGTCTGGTGTGAAGGACATAGCTGTGCAGATGACTGCAAAGGTTTATACAGTTGTATTATTATTATTTCCATTTATATTAATTAATATATATTTTTCTATTTTTATGAAATATTCTGGCTTAAAACCCAACTCTGATAAGTTTATTTTAGTCATCTTTTCAATAATATGATCATTGTTAAATAGTTTAAAAGGGAAATATTCAGTTGATAAGATTTTTGTGAACGTACAGTACTTCAGCTCCAATTTTAGTGTGAACGTTCAGCTTCGATGACTAAGATGAAAACCCTATATGGCACCTGCCATCACCACATGCGTGAAATGGGGATTTAATCTGTGCATTATTGTCTATTGATCTTCATTCAACCTCTTATTTCCCCATTTCCTTTGAAGGCTAGAAGCCGATTTCACCATTGCAAGAATAAAAATCAATATTATTGAATTCTATCTTCAAGTGGTTAAGAGGGGCTCCTCCATTAGACTTGGGAAATCTTTTTTTTGTTTTTATATATATTTTCTTTTTTGAACCAATGAGGAATGAAAAGAAGAACAGATGAAAAAAAAAGCATGAAATTTGTTACAAAGTTATAGTATTTAAAGGTCACTATGTCTGTACGTTTCTACTTAAACCCGAATGCCTGAAACTGTTGGCTGGGTAATCACAGTTTTACGTAACAATTTTGTACTGTATCTTACCAACTTTCCATTCTAGTGCTCACGACAGAGCCACATTCCATTTAGCAATGTGCAAATCTCTCTTTTGCAACCGGAATGTATTCTACTTCAAATATTTGGGAGACAAATGCAAATATCAGCCAAATCAACCTTCGTTGCTCAATAGTTCGTAGACTTGTCTTCCAGACTGAAATCGTGAAATTGATAGCATCGAACATTTCAAATCATGCCTCAAAACTCACTTATTTCGGCAGATGTGTAGTAATTAACTTAATTGGATGAGCCTGCGCCTTTGAATGTTTTCAACAGAAATATGGCGCAATATAAATGCTGTGGATCATCATCATCATCATCATTAGTTCCATATGCAGGAGGATGGAAAGTCTAAAATGTACAATACATGTAATGGTAATACATTCTAATGTTAGCAGGGTATGTAGCCCTATGGTATCTGTCTCTGATACAGAGTGTTTTTTAGAAGTTATTGTCGTTTGAAAGCAGAGAGGCATAAATTTATAATGTGTTTCTTCATTGTTATATTAAGACTAGAGGAAGTCTATTAATGTGGATGAAACTACTTTGACATACTGCAGTAATACCCTCATCTGTAATTATTGATTAAATTAATGGCTCGACACTTTGGTCAGTAGTTATAAGTGATAATTTCAGAGCTATTGTTAGCTATTCATTATTACTGACATTGTGCAGGTGGAATAATGTCACACTTCTTTGTATTTTTCTAAAAGTTACCCTACATTTAGGTAGGGTCTATACATGTATGGTGTTTAACAACACTAGTTTAAAGTAACCATACTTAATGTACATGTAGGTCGAAATTGATGCTTTGTTTGCAAGAAAATACTTTAAATAAATTTGGGTGAGATTATAGATTGAAGAGCAAATAACAAGGGGTTGTGGGTGATTTGCCTCCTGAAGAGCCACTATGAATACAAATTTCTTTATGAGTTGGTTGGAATATATGAAGGGGAGAGTTTGGTTGAAAAATGGCCAGCACAAATATTTAATTTTCTACACTTATGTTGCTTTTCAATCTCCATTGGAAAAAGACCCCTCCCAGTCCCCCTTAAAAACAACCACAAAAACAACAACAAGCAGCATTAAAACAAGCAACCCCGAAAAACAGATTTTAATAATTAATGCATTCAATGATAAGTGAAAGATTTAACTATCCTGTCAAAGCCGTAGGCCTTCAGACGCATAATGGATTTTTCAGAATCATTCATTGAAAACACCCATTAATGGTGCCTTCAATATCTTGGGGGTATTTCATCAAAGGACTTGTTGGACATTTTATCTGACAAATTTACTCTCAGCCAATCAGATGCAAGCATTTCAGTAGCTTATAACAGTTTGTCAGATAAAATGTCTGACAAGTCTTTTCATGAAACGCCCTCCTTATTTCTTTGTTCTCTTATCAACTGGTTGCGCATCTGTCTCTCCTAATAGCTCTCACACATGCATGCATCTTTTCTCATCACATTACTATCTTACAATCACAAACTTTCTGTACATATCTTTTTACATGGATGCACAATAATAAACATAAAAATAGGTTATTTAAAATATCTACATGTATAAAAGCAACTGGGCATTTACAGTTGGAGAGTAGATAACACATTTGAAACTGTTACTCGTTGAGATAGTATGTTTTCATGTTTGTTTTTTGTTTGTTTTTTTAAATAAATTTTAACAAAGAGAAAAACTGACTAGGAAATATTGAAAATGAGCAAAGAAGATGGAATTCAATTTTCTTTGTTAATTTTTATCTTTTTTGGGGGGTTACAATTATTTTTTTTTTGTTAGGAAATATTGCTGTATAAAAGCGCATGCTTAATCTATATCCTAGATTGGTACGCATTACAGGTATTATAAAGCGCTCACTCTCACTGGGGCAGAAATTGAGCTATCAACATGACTGTGTTGAAAACAGAGTATATCAATATATTCCAAGGTAATGATATATTGGTGATAACAAGTACTAATGCAATAGCCTTCCATCCTACCTGTCTGGCTTGGAATAGCATGTAGTGCTTGATTGAATTAATGGGCTCACCTATCTACAGTGTGACATACGAGAACCCTAATTAGGTTAGGTAAAGGTACACTTCACCTTTAGGCGCTCCATCAATGCTTACTTTCAATATTTCTCTACAATCAAAACCTGATGGCAAACACAACAGGGTACACAATTTTTCCTTTTCCCCTTCCAACTCTCCCCACCCCCTCCCCAACAAAAAAGGGATTGTCATACATATTACTAGTATACAAATATACAATGACAATCGGGATCTGTTAAAACTATTCGCATCGAAGGAACATCACATAGTACTATTTTCTCGAGGCCATCGGCCCGAGAGAGAAAGTACTATGTGATGTCTGAGTGCGAATAGTTTTAACCTGTTCTGAGAATGAGTCATTGTATATTTGTTTTATATCCCTTCCACTTAATACCATTCCTTTTATTTTTTTAATGAACAAAATTTATAGTCTATGCTTACCTTTCTTCTGGATCCAATAAGTACAAGTACTTACAAAGCGCCCGTTTTGTCGAGCACCGACGAAAATCTTGGCGAGCGCTGAATCGAGTGATTTGATGTCGATCTCATCACAACTCACACCACAATTGTGAACAAAATTCACAGAATATAGATACAGCATACTTAATTGTGTGTTCCTGAGTATTAAACGCTTCAGTCGAGTTCATAAACACCAATTTCCTCATCATTATACTTGCTGAAATCTTCCGTTATACACACAATCTGCAATAGTGGAGGCAGCCATTCTTGTCTGTTTCAAACAAAAATCAAGCTTTCGCCGACTAGTACCATAGGCTGGTCAGTGCAGCTCGCCGAAAGTTTCCCTGGCATCCGCGCATGCAGTGGAGAATTCAGGGTAAAAGCAGAGAGTAGCACGCGTCGCGGCACTCGTGAATAGGGTGCTGGGGGGTGGTCGCGAAAAACGTTAGTCCAGTTTCCCTAGGAGAATAAAATGTACTATGCGTGACGTCATGAAGAAAAAATACGGAACTATTTCTTGAGAAAGTTTTTTCTTAGTTAAACTATTCTTTTTCTCCTTGTGTACACTCTCAATGCAAACAATCTTAGATAAGGGATATAATATCAGCTATTTGTATCAAATGTTTGTGTATATGTACAGGTGCAATTTTGCCTTCTTCAGTTGATTGATTTAGTGACTGAAACCAAGGAGATATTAATATAATAAGCATAATGCCCATGTAGGCCTACATTTTTTAGATGGCTAAATAGAATAAAATACATTATAGTTATTTCTTTAAAAAATTTGAAATATAATACAAAACACACGGAAGCAGAGGCATGACTGATATTAAGTTTAATGTACATATTCATGTTCAGTGAGTCGTTTGAAAGGAGATTATATATCATGACCTGGTGACAGTTCTTAAAGCTGGTGTATAGTTTCGGGAGTAAGAAAAAATAATTTTGATTCGCATTTACATAAATTATGAAAGATTGAATCCAATAACAATAATAAAGCAAATTATAGGACTTGAAATCTCGTCTTAGTGTCTTTATTTCATAATATAAGTATAAAAAAGCTAAGTCGGGGATCCGACTCATGTTAGCGCTTACGTGGAAAACCAATGGGGATTCTCTTGTGTGCGTGTTACACACAGATCGTTCGCATTATTCACGCCGTAACCTCCGGCGTGCGAAACTCTCAGCAGAGGTCTAAACGGCAGTTACATTACCCTTCATTCAAAAATTGTCAATGAAATTCATCGGAAATAATGAAAGCAATGTCAAAAGATCTCTCACACATATCTTTTAGTGCAATGTGGACAACATGAGACTATATTTGATTGGTTTTTTGCCAATTCCTTTTTTGTTACCATAACTATACACCAGGTTTAACATATGAAAGTACTTCTATTTTGTATGAGTACATTTTACAATTTTTGTTTGTACATGTCTAAGGTCTACTTGTAGGTCTACAAAAATATTGTGAGCTTTCCTTTAATTTATTTTATTTTCTATTATTAGGTAAATTTCTATCACCATTTCATAGAACTTTTAAACAGTGTCTTCCTCATTTCAATCTTATAACCAAAACAATAATTTTGCTTTAAGTTTTGCCACAACATTTTGTGTCTCAGCATGAAACAATGAGATACATTTTTTTATGCCCATGATGTGACTGCTTCAATGGATATAGTGCAGACATCCTAAATGTGTACCTGCAGACCTTGAATGTACATGTATAAGTAAGGAAAGGAGATTGAGGAGGTTGGAAATTAAAGTTATAAAAACATAATTGTTATAACATGATCTACATGATTCATGAAACATGTGCTGTATACAAGACATGTAGAGGTTAAAAACGTGTATAAGAAAAGGCTTTTAATCATCGATAGTGCAGCCAATATATTTGAGGGTACGCATTGAAATCTTCATGTTTCACATTCAGTTTTTGTAACCTTGCCTTTAAAATCTTGAGCTAAATAAAAAAAAATTTTTAAAAATTCTGAAACAGCATGTTTACAACTTAGAACATTCTCTGGGGTAATTATGTTATAAAACATGCAGGAAAGGTTGTATTTTCAACTTTCATTTAAAGAAATTGACACAATTTTTTAATTTTCAATACAACATCCAGCTACACTCCTTGCAAACTTATTACACGTTTTACACTCTCAGAACGCTGGTAAAAAAAATGCATATTAAAACCAGTTGGTTAAAAATATTAACCAATAATGTATTAAAAAGAAAAGTTGGTTAAAAAACAAGTTGGTTAAACGTGAAAAAGCATGGGTTGGTTAAAAAAGCCCAATTCCATTTTTAACCAATAGTTGGTTAAAAATATTGGTCACGTGGAAGAAAAACAACCAATGGGAAACGCGGATTTAACAAAGATACGCGCTCCGCTCCTCGCGCTAGAAATCTTGCGATTTTCATTTATACACGTAAGATATAGTGCGCCTATTCATTGTACGTACTTTGATCGCGACGACAACAAGGTTACACAAGCTGACTGCTGGTCTGGCTGGACCTATCTTGACAATCTGATCAAAGTATATTGGTAGGTAGAAATGACTTGAAGAGTATAGGCCTGTGATATAGGATTAACATGCATTATGTTTTGGACTACATGGCCAGTACGGTTCTTAATTATTTCGGTTGAGACGTTAGACCTAACGTTAGGTACTAGATCTAAACTTGCTTGAAATTTATGCAACTCCGGTCTAACTTACTATCTAACGTTAAATACTTCGCTCTCCAATCAGCTTGGTCTCGGACTAAGTCTTGAGGTCATAGATTTAGTTGGCTAAATATTTAGAACTACGCTAGAACCATCACTTGCATCTAAATTTAGCCTAAATATTTTTAGACCTCTCGATGTGGATAGAGTCCAATAGATCTAACGTTAGGCCTAACAGTTAGAGTCTACTTGATTGGTTTAAGAGTGATGACCTTGGAATCTAAATGTAGAATCTAACATTAGGCCAACATCTCATTTCTATATTCTAGATCTATAATTAGATCCAGTTAGATCTCACCTACTGGACTAGATTGTAGACCTATTAAACGTCTGAACCGAAGTAATGACACTGTACTGGACCAATACTTAGGCAACTGTAGGCCTACTCTATTTAGGCCAACATATAATGCATGTAGTCTAATAATACAGGCATAACTCTTCATGTTATTTGTACCAATACTTTGATCAAATTGTCAAAAGGCCGGTCCAGTCCGGTCTATCCCTTGATTTTTTTTAACCAACCACGATGTATTAAAAAAAGAAATTAACCAATTAAGTATCAAACATTTTTACCAACTAGGGTTGGTTAAAATATTTTAACCAACTTTTTATTAAAGTTTTAATACATAATTGGTTAAATTTTAACCAACTGGGGTTGGTTAACGCGTTTAACCAACAGTTGGTAAGTTCATATTTGAACCAACGGTTGGTTAAAATTTTGCCCGGTTGGTTAAAATTTTTCTGAGAGGGTAGAGATCTAATTACTTTAAAGATTTTATATACATGGTTTGCCAAGCAGGTGTTGTTTAGAAAATTCTAGGCGCTGTAGAAATTTTTAAGCATCCACAATCCTAACTTTGATAAAATTCTATATCATTCCAAAGCATGTTAATGATTTCTTTTATTGTTTATATCAGTTTGATATATAATATTACCATTATCAAAATTGTGACCAAACATTTTATAACATACATGTAATTTGAGTCTGCATACATTTTAATGATAATGATTGAGTAATTGATGATTTACAACAAACATTTTAGTTTGTACATATTTTAACCATAATCAATATAATTGATAACAAATTTACTATTGCAAAGTTTGCGGTTAATTTTTTTTAAAATCTCTATATAACGATAAGCAAATATTCACCGTTGATTCAAATGATAGGAAACTATCACTTCCCAGGCAAGCTGGATAGCTATCTCCTCCGAAGCAAAGGTGAGGAGAGATAGCGTGTACATCCAGCTTGCCGAGGAAGTGATAGTTTGCCTGTCACTTGAAATCAAGAGGTGATTATTTGCTTTATATTCCACATCTGTAACATTTTAAGAGTAAGGGGAAAACCAATATTTTGGTTAAAAGTTCAAAGTTTCCTTGATCCTTAAAAAATCCACTCAAGTCATCGATGCCTGCGCCGCTTGTAATTGTAACGTAAACGCGTACAAATAAAGTGTGCGCAATTTATTTAGCGCATAGGCCTAGCTCAAATGGGCTGAAGTAATTGATACGTAACAAAGAAATTAGAAAAGGAATTGTTATGTCACAGAGGAATTTATCTGTCGCTGCATGTGATGGTAAAATGATAGTACAAAAAAAACGAGTGACAACGCACTTTCTTTCGCGCATCCTAAAAATAATTGATAACACGTTATGGCTCTGCATGCTCTATGGGGCGCTGAAGTAATCACCGAAACTCAAAAGTACTATCACGTGATTGACTTTTGACCAATCCTGTTGCAACATTCTTAGTATGTGGAATATAATGGCTAATATGATCTACAATATCATCATAAGATGAGGATATACCGGTCAGAATAGGACTCATAAATATTGCCTCCATTTCTGTCATTTTGTTTTATTTTCCCTTTTGTTTCTAATGCATTGTTGAATTTTCTTTATAGGTTTGAAATAAAGTTTTTCCTTTAACCACTTGGCTGCGGACCACGTAATATTACATGCTTGGTGTTTGTACACTGTGCGCATACCACGTTATCATATTGTCTGAGCTTTATCTGTTTGGATGCACCAGCTGGTCATACCCGTACTGTGCAATTTGCACCATGCATCAGTCAAGTGGTTAATTGTGGCATGCATCTGCTGTGAGGTTTGAATACATTGTAAACCATCTATGAAATGGAATGCTTGCTTTGATTTCTCTCTCCCTGTTTTTCCCTCTTTCTCATTTATTTGAGATTTAAGTGTCCCGTTCTGCTGAGGCCTAAAGCTGATCCCAAGAAACCTATTAGGGGCTCCTGAATGAAGCATAAGAATATGTGGTTAGAAAGTAATCTTACAAACTACTAGAAGTGAATTTGTCCAAGAGTGAAGGCATGGTTTCCGAAACACTGCATTTGATGATTGATTTCTTTCATTCTCTTATTCATATAAGGAGATTCTAAGCACTCAAGAAAATGTTCATTTAACCCCCATTCTAGCATAAATACTTGATAAAATGCTTGTATGTTTTTTTTTAAAACCCTATACTCATGAAAATGAGTACATACAATGTAAGTGTGCATATTGATTAATAATAATAATATAAAAGTGTGAATAATTGATGATTTGCGACGTGCATTGTGCCTATTTTAACCACAATCAATGTATTTGATGTCAGTGCCGATGGTGGAGCAATGATGATTGCTTTTTAGATCTCTTTCATATAAAAGCTATTTCTGTCAATTTGATGCTTGCATTTGCTGTCCAAAGTATTTGATTTAATATTTATTATCCATTATATCATCATAGATGTTGATATACTTGTCAGCATAAGCATTTCTGCTTTTATTATCATCCATAATATCATCAGTAGATGTTGACATACTGGTCAGCATAATCATTTCTGTGACTTTATTTTATTTTGTTGTTTGCTTTTAATGCTTGGTTAAATGTTTGTAATAGGTTTGTAATTGAGTTATGATTGCCTTGGAATTTTATAGGCTATAAAAGTCAAATACATCCCTTTTTCCCTTTTCCTCATCTATTGGAGATTTAAGGGATGCCGTTCTGTTGAGATCCAAAGTTGATCCTAAATAACCTCTAAGGGGCTTCTGAATGAAACATAAGAATCTGTGGTTAGCCAGTTATCTTACAAAATAGTAATTTGTCCAACATTTGAGGTTTGGTTCCTTAAAACCCTGCATTCCATGATTGATTTCTTTGGTTTTCTCCTGTTCACCACCAGAGCTTTATAAATAAGTCATTGATACCCAGTCCATTCACCTGTCATAGGCAATGAATGCTGGATTGATAGTGATACAGCTGCTGTCTTTGAGCCTATCATTTTTTATAACTCATATCAAAATTGTGACTGAATTTGATTTTAAGTCATTTTCATCAATCGATCTCCCTAAAATACCAAATCAGTATCATTTGTTTAATTAATTCATTAGTTTATTTTGTAACTTAAATGTCTATGGAAGGCTCGTGCTCTCCTATGTTTCTGTCTATGTCTTTCTTTATTCTCCACATCTACATGTATTTTCCATTTACATTCTTGCCTTCACATTTTTATCTCTCTATTATACATATCATTGTCCTTGGCCTGATTACTTCCTAAATCTTAAGATGCCTTTCCAAGGTTCCAATTATAAGACATTTATAGTTAACCTATGGGTGGTATCTCACTTCGTGGAGACGTCTCCGCGATAGAATTGAAAATTCCGTCTCCACGACTGATAAAAATTATTAGAGACGTCTCGGAGACGGATTTGGGACTCTTCAGAATTTTTTTCCCATAAATTGTCGCAGAGACGTTTCGGAGACGTCTGGGAGACCTCTCTGCGATATTGGAGACGTCTCTAATACTTTTTATCCGTCGCGGAGACAAAATTTTCTATTCTGTCGCTGAGACGTCTCCTCGAGGTGAGATACCACCCTATCCCATCAAATGCAAACCGTGTAAGACATGTTGTTATATAGTATACTCTCTTATTAGAATCAAATAATTTGATTAGAGTCTATGGATACAGACTGTACTGTCAATTACTCTCCAAGTTCATGGATTGGAGTGGATATATAGAGCTGTGTTATCCTATGAAGGTTATGATCACAACCTATCCTGGATGGGAATATAATGTGATGGAATAATAAGGTGGATGAGAGGAGGGTGTGAGATGACAGTCTCGTGTTTGTTTCTCTAGATTCAAGTCTGTTTAGCTGATGTATTACTGCTGCTGCTAGGACGTGGAGAGTTTAAAGGGGAAAGTCTTTTTAAAGTCCCCCGCAACTCGGAGATCGTGGGGAATGCGCGTTTTTCCTGAGCTCCATTGACTCGTACACAATCGACAGTGGCTTACGCATAGGTCGGACTACTGGGGATTAACATTCGGACAGCACGAACATGATGAAGTTTACCGAATTGAGTCAGTAAATAGGGTCAGTAGCTTCGTCCTCAACAATTCTTAGTTTGTAGACTCTCAACGGGTCTCTTCGTATTAATTCAAAGAGAGGACTTGTATAATGTTCCATTTCAAAAACAAAACATAGGTTAGATTTACTTCGGACTTCTGGTTAGTTAGTCTAGCCATGAAGGATTAAAGGATTAGCTCCAGACACCATGTCGCTGGAGATTACGCAACACGCCTCAGGCTCTGATTGGAATGTTATCATTTCATCCGAGATAAGGGTGAATTCCCCATGTTTTATCAATTATACGTCCCTTTAAAGGGACGTATAATTGATAAAACATGGGGAATTCACCATATCTCGGGTGAAATGATAACATTCCAATCAGAGCCTGAGGCGTGTTGCGTAATCTTCAGCGCCAACCCGTCTGGAGCTAATCCGGTAAATCCTTCATGGCTAGACTAACTAACCAGAAGTCCGAAGTAAATCTAACCTATGTTTTGTTTTTGAAATGGAGTATTATACAAGTCCTCTCTTTGAATTAATACGAAGAGACCCGTTGAGAGTCTATAAACTAATCCGAAGCTACTGACGCTATTGACTGACTGCATTTGGTAAACTTCGTCATGTTCGTGCTGTCCGAATGTTAATCCCCAGTAGGCCGACCCTTGCGTAAGCCTCACTGTAGATTGTGTATGAGTCAATGGAGCTCAAGAAAAACGCGCATTCCCCACGATCTCCGACTTGCGAGGGCCTTTAACAGGTGCTGTTAGACTATAGGCAGTTTAAAGGGAAATTCTGTGTTGCTGGGTTTATAGTCAAAGCCAAGGGAAAAGTTGTACACATCTAGCTGAATATTTTTTATTGTTGTATTATATCTATGGGTAAAGTCTGTACATTTTGCCGCATTATATCCTATTGCTGCTTTGGGTTTAACCATGAAAGAGGCTTACATTTGTATTTATGACTCCTTCATTAACGATTTTGAAACTTGTGCTGTACAAGTGCAGAATGTTCTAGCCTGATTGTGACCTATATTAGGTACCGAGCAATAGGATTTTTTCCCTCTCTTATGAGGTCTTTACAGACATTCAGTTTCTGAAAAAGAATATCTTATGATCGCAACTTAATCGCAAGAGCCCTAATTAATTTGGGGTGCTGTGTCAAACAGACATTTTGCAACTGAAAAAAAAAATGAAATAGTAAATATATTTTGTAGTAAATGGTACGACCTTATTTTTATCAGAGACCATTTTGGGTATGCATCATCATAATAAGGGGGTTATTTTTATATCTATGCTGAACGATGTAGCAGGAGTCCTTCAGCTACCTTAATCAGCTAATGGGATGGGGAAGAGTATCCAAAAAGAAAATGAAATGGTTTCAGGGGTTTATGCTAATCCAGCAGGTGCAACATCTGCCGGTAAAATATGAAATTGACTATTTTTGTTGTTGCTAAGTGTTTGTTTAATAGTATAGCTGAATATAAATTATAATGACAGGAACCATCAATCATTATTCCCCTCCTAGAATACATGGTGCATTATGTATGCTGCAGGCATTTACCAACCCAGAACAGCATAGGAAAACATCCGATGCCAGACTGATACGATCAGTAATAAAAGAATCGTTGAATTCACAGTTTCACGCTTACTTTGATGAATGCAGCCACTGCTCGTGTGTAGCTTATCAACCTGCTCGACACGGTTGTGGGGAGCGGGAATTCAACAAATTTATATATGCAGAAGTCATGACTCACACACGCACATGTACATGAGAATTGTTACGATGGGGTTGCTATGCGTAATGTGTGTACACACGTTGGTTTGGGGTCAAATCCAGTGGTTTTGGCAGAAAGAAAATGAGCTGGTGAAAAAGCTGGATAAACATTTTGAGATACCTTTTAAACATTCTTGATGTACATGATAATGCTGAATGCAGTTTAGATTTGAATAACAACTTCATCTAGGTCTTGTATAAATCTTTTCTACTTACATGTAATTGAAATATTGCAATATAAGAAAACCAACCGCTTCAAGTTTCCACATTTTAAAAGAAAATATTACTTTATTTTTTTAAAAATATTTACACTAAATCAATTGTAGGCCATATATAAACAAAGTATTATTGCACATTAAATCTTGTTACGTGTAGGTCCATATCCCGTGTTTTAGGTTGTGATAAATGTGCAATTTAGTAGGTTGAAGAGCAACGTAGCAGCATAGACAAAAGTGACACTCTCAATTAAACTCATCTCATATCTGATTGTACGTCCCAATCGCCATACCATTGTCAGCATTTAATGCAATATGATCAAGCTCCTATATATGTAAACCCTTTCCCTAATTAACACCTTAACAATAGGATAGCTGCAATCATTCCTTGATTACTCTGTTCAATAATTCCTATTCACTGCACAGCTGAAATTTGATTACCCAGTCTGACAAATTAAGCTCGAGCTCTCACAATTGTTCGAGTGATGATAATTTATATCTTGATTGCTATGACCTTGAGAGAGCATTGCCTTCAGAAGGTCAGTGTGAGGACATCCTATAATAAATGGAAGGTTATACTTCAGAATTCAGTCAAGTACAATGCATGTTAAATTGGATTATATGGATTACATTTACAATTCAGTGAAGCTGTGATATTATCAAATTAATCCACTTTTGAGGCATTACAAGATTATCAGTGGTTGAAAAAAAAAATTGAGTTGTCTTTCATATGCATGTACATGTAATGTAATGTAACTTATAAGGTAGTCAAATATTAAGAATGAAAGTTAGAGTGATGTTTTTGTATTAAACAGTAATGACTGCAATTATCAAATCCGTACCTTCCTATTTACAAGACTCATTTGGAAATTCTTCACAGTTACTCATTTTGCTCAATGTATCTTTTAGGCCTTTAACCAAAGCTGTTTTTAATAATGAACTTCATACTTCTGCGTTACTTCATTGTTTTCAGTGGTAAAGTTGAAAAAAAGATTTAAAGTGATGGTCATAAACAAAAAGTAGTTCTAAACAAGTAAAAAAATAAATGAAGGAAGAAAGGTTATATGCCAAAATTGAAGCAGATTCACTCCATATTGAAATTGTTATGAGTCTTATCTCACTTCCGAGATACTTGGACACGTCTTACTCCAGAATTATCCTAATTGAATTGTGGAAGATGACGCCATTAGATCGAGAACCACATGTCTTGAATTCATTCTCCTTTCCTGCCACTGTGTTTGTGATTTTTGTGTCACAAGGGGCCTTAATTCACTCCTCCTACATGCTTATTTGAAGATACGAGGATTAGTATCTTTAACACTCTTGATTTAATATGCTCTACAGGCTTATATCATCCATTTAAAGCTACAAGACATTTACTTCATGTAGAATTGTATCAGTTGATGCTTTTTTGGCATCATTATCAGATGCGTATCGGGACAACTACCCCCTGGACAACTAACCACTGGAAAAATACCCCCGAGGACAACTACCCCCAGAAATAGGGTTAGGTTGGGTGTAGTGTTAGGTGGTAGATTTTTGGTGTTAGGTGGTAGATTTTTGGTGTTAGGTGGTAGATTTTTGGTGTTAGGTGGTAGATTTTTGGTGTTAGGTGGTAGATTTTTGGTGTTAAGTGGTAGATTTTTGGTGTTAGGTGGTAGATTTTTGGTGTTAGGTGGTAGATTTTTGGTTGGGGTAGTTGTCCTGGGGTTAGTTGTCCTAGAACCTAGTAGATGATGTGTTGGAAATGCTGGAAAGTCAAGAGGCATTTAGCCAAGTCAAACATAGATGTCCATCCTTACTCTTCATCCACTCTCGATATCAGTCAGTAATCTGTGTTGATGATGAGAGTAGATTATGCTTATTCATGGAAATGAAATATTCCTGAGCAAATAAAAATGTCTGATTTGACTGGAAACATGGCATTTCCTGATCCAAATAGTCGCAGAGTTGTCCTGACGTGGTATTGGATGACTTCAAGCTATATCCATTAAAATTTGTTGAAGCTGATTGAAAGAAACATGAGGGGCAGAGAAAGGTATGACTCTCTTCATAGGTTGGAGGGTAGCATGAGGGTGATAGTGATATTTACAAAAAACGAAATAAGGAAATAGGAATAGATATTCAGGAAGATAGAATTATTAGATTAACCGACATAATAAGGACTAAGAATAACCATGGGGCACAGATTATGGAGGGATATAAAAATACAGATACAGACCAAGAGCTCAAAATATTGCAATGGCAGCGAACAAAAAAACGGTGGAAGACAGAGATGGAGGAAAAGAGAGGGGGATAGATTAGGAGAGAAAGGGAGAAATACATTGTACATATATAGTGGATACGGAGATATAAAGAGAAAGAGAGAGGGAGGGAGAGAGAGAGAGAGCGGGGGGAGGGGGAGGTGAGAAGATAGAGGAGAGAAAAGGAGAAATCCATGAAGTAAATACGAAGAGAGAAATATTGAGGATAGTGTGAAAGACATTTGAGAGAATCTTGTATGTTGACGATCTGTGTACATGTACATGTGTAATTTCATGGCCCATCACATTGGATAACATTTTGATCTTATTTGCATAGAAGCTGATGATTGTGAGATCAGCGAAGCTCATCCAGGGAATGAGCAAGTTGCTCTTGTGAGAAATTGAAAATAATTATATTTGTCAAGTGCATGAGAAGAAATTGAGTAAGGGCAATATTCTGAAAGCAGAGAATAGGAGAGAATTTTTGCCATGTGTCACAAATTATAAATGTGAATTGAGGATTAAATGTGCTTGAAGTAACAAAATATAGTCGCAATGTGGCATAACTAAAAGAAATGGTAAAGAAAAGAGAGAAGAACTATATTAGAAGCACTCAAAATTGTTATTGGTACAAATTGTTTAATATATGCGTAATGTTATCATATAGAAATAGAAATTAAATGAAATTTTGTATCTTTATCTATTTTTGATAGAATTTGTCTTTCTTGTGATTTATTCATCTGCAGGTATTGTTCACAGGAGGAGTTGGTCTTATAGCCTGGAAACAACCCTCATCTTTAGCAGTAAGTCTTTTTCATTCATATTCTCAAATTAAAATGTGTTACTTGTTTTCAGATACTGTATTCGCTGTTATTTTCGCGTGATTACTTTTTCATGCTGAGCGTCCTCAAAACATATTCACAGGTTCTTAATTCACGCTGCATAAAGAAGGCAATTGAACCCATATAAAACATGCATGAGAAAGCATGCTCATATATTCGCATGTTTTTAAATTCGCGCCTGCCGATCTTTGCGCAAAATCCGCGAAAATTAATGTACCGCAAATATTTCCATGAGTACAGAATAATGACAGGGCCTAGATGTATTATGAGATCTGAAAGCAAACACACTGTAGATATGAAATGATTGCATTTCTGTCCAAAGTATGTAATTATGATGGTGATGAGAATGATGATGGTGATAATCATGATGATGATGATGATGATGATGATAATGATGCTGATGATGATGAAGATGAAGATGATGAAAATTAAATTCATTGTGGGATTTGTACCGGCCTTCAAATTTGAAACGGAAACCTTACAATAAGAAACATGGAATATACACACATGTGATAAAAGTTAGTTGTACATTGCATGTGACAAGTTTTATCACTTGAATGTCGTGGGGTATTTGCCATTGAGAATTGATTCATTGTAAACTGCCAGCATTCATATAAATTCAGTCAATATTCCCCCTTCCAATAACATTACAAAAAACATATTTCTATACCATCTTGTATTATGAAACACGTTTATATGAAATATGGTTCACACAACTCATCAAACTTAATGACATGAATCAGTCGAATTCTAGCATCCATGGAACTGCATTAATATCTCTATCACATCTATTGTAACACTGATTGAAGCATTTAACTTATGAATTTTGCTGTAATTGTACAAATGTCAGAATTGAATAGAGCCTGTCAATAATTGCGGGTACCGTCACTTATTGAAATCTCTGACTACAATGTATCAGTAATTGTTTACCTGACAAATTGATAGAGTGTGACAATTTGATGTTGTCTGTATAACAATACATAGGAACAATGCTCTATGAATTTTCTTTTGTTGTTGCCAGTTCCAGGGCTGCAAATAGAGCGTACTTTATGTGAAATAAGACAGGACAGTTATGTAGAAGAGAGAGAAACCTGTCATTAGTATAATCACTGAAAGAAGAGGATATATTCTAGTGTTATTGAAGAATGGAAGGATCCGATACTCTAAAAATAGAAAAATAAAAACGAAGTGATGCTAAATGTGCCTGTTTTATCAATCAGCCCAAAACATGGGAATATCATATTGCACTTTTCAACTTTGTTTTCGGTCTTATGAGGCGTTGCTGCACTAGCTCGAGCTATTTCAAATAGCGCGCTATTTGTGATCTGATGGATTAGCTCGATCAGAGGTGATCTGGCTTTGTGGTCAAATAGCGCACTAATTTGGAGGAAATTCAAACCCGAGTCATCTTAGGTTTAAAAAAAAAACTCAAGCTGGTTTGCGGTTTTAGAATGAAATAGCGTTTTATTTTGCACGATGCTGCACTAGCTCGAGCTTAATCCGAAATCGTGCACCTGTGCATGTATATAATAAAGCTGGCGGTACTTGCCAGTTGCATAATACACATCGGGCTTGTTTGTTCAAGGTCACGTCAGGTCGTAGCTAAAATAGCTTTAGCTAGTGCATGACCGTTTTCTTTTTTCATTTTTTTCCCCCCGATCCATTAATTAGCGCGCTATTTTTTAGCCCGAGCTAGTGCAGCAGCGCCTTTTGTTGCCTGCTGCAAGGTAGGCACGATTGCCTCGTACATCATCGCGAGCCTCTCAGCTCGAACCAAACCAACCATTGGTAAAGACCATGATTTATTTTCATTTGCAGGAAGATGATGGTTTAGTGGTGTTGGAGTGATGGATGGAATGAACCAATGAGTGGTAGATTTAAGCATAATTCTTCCAGAATGACTATCACAGGTGATTGGCCCTATATCTTCATCCACTTGTTTAGAAGGGAAGAGATGTTCATGTTTATATTATCACAGCCTGCCTATTTTTGAGATGGAGAAAGATGTAGAAAGCCTGTATTCATGTTGAGCTACCACTACTCATGTGGTGTCTTTGTCCTAGATTTGTTATTAGGGTTCTGACAAGGTTTTTAAGGAGGTAGTGCTCAACATAATACATATCAACAAAAACCAGACACGATATATGATTAAAAATTACAAAAATATTCTTAGACTTTAATTTTTCTCAACAAGATTGAATAGTCACATTGTGAATGACACAATAATAAATCATGAAAAATCTGTCATGTTTTCACTAAAGTAGTAAATTGTCACTTATTTGCACCCCATAACTTAATAACTTTCCCTCCCTTTTTTCTTCCTACCATTAAAAAGAAAAGGTCTATTGCTGAGGGATACTTCCCCATTGACTTGGACTGTAATGACTGGAAAATAAAAGTAGTGAATGCAATAACTGCTGATTGATCCTAATAAATAAAACCACTAAACATTAAACATCAAGCCTAGGTTGGCTTGGAAATATATAATCCACAAATCTTATTATATATCTTGTATCCTCCCATTTACTTTTGCTTAACAATTTGTGAGAACAATCTTAACCTCAATGTAATTCGTAACTCTGTGTGGTAAAGCATGATATTGACCACTATGTCAGTGGAGCCTCCGGTCTATAGACCAAGACGCCAAGCCTGAGTATGGTATATAATTGAAGTTCATGATGCGTAGTTATCACGCTCTCCCGAACCTGTCACACTCTATTATGGTCTGTATCTCTTACCGATGCTGCTATTCATCTACCATGTAACACAGTCAAAGGAATCCTCCCATGAATATATATATACTCGGGACCAAATTGAAATTGTGGGTAAGGAATGTTTAAAGGGTTAGTCCATATCATGTTGCTGTAGCTTTCTGTATTAAGGAATGTTAAAAATCAATCCAGCTTGTACAAATTGAGTAAAGTATGTCTGGTGCTTGGGAAAATATACATTATTATTTTTTTGAAGACAAAGAAACCACCCAAAAGACAAACAGAGTATGTTACTTTGTTAATATGAAAACTGGTTCATATTGCATGGTCAAAGCTAAGAGAATAAACCATGGATGAAAGTGGAATAGGGGCCCTAAACAGTAGAATGGAGAGGGGTGAGGTATATTTTTAATCCTTATATGAACTACATGTATTCGTGTGTATTCTTCTTTCGTATTCAGAGATGGGGATAAATATTCAAATAAAGTTGATTAATGTAATTGATTGCAGCGAGGATCTCTAATGTACCAAGATTTGGGCGCCCCATTCGAAAGGTTTGGGGTAAAGCATCAATCAAATTGAGCCAGTCAAATTGAAAATAAGAAGGAGGGATAATCCTTGCAATATACTTGCTCATTACTGCAAGTACATGGGTGCATCTTAGACATATTATTTACCCATAATTTCATTCTAATTTCTATTTGAAATTTGAGCAATTTTGTGACTTTATCATTTAATATTCTCCCATTTTTACAATTATTATATTGTATCACTAAATGTACATGTACAATGTATGTAGTTTGCAAGAAATAATAGATTTTTTTTTTTTAATTTTTTTTTTTTTTGATGAGGGGGAAAGAGCATGAGGAAAGTCCCTGTTTATTGATGTTTAAAATTTGGTGTATACAGTATTTTGATTCACAATTGGCTTTGCAATTATGCATGTCAAATTGATATCTGCTTGCTATATAGGCTACCCTTGTAGATGTCTATTTATACATTGACCTATATTATTACTTCTCCAAGAATAGATATCTGAAAGATCTTTGTATTTTTTTGCTGAAGAGGTCAGCAATAGTTGTTTGACAGATGCAAAGAGATATATATTTTGTATATTGTGCTTTGAGGTTGCAATTGATTTGTCAAAATCATCAGTGTTTCAAAGTACATTGTAGAGAATTGCATTACATTTGTTTTGTTTATTTTTGTTTTTGTTTTTTTCACATTAAAGGGATCAAAATATAGATACTTAATTTGAGCGTGGAGTTAGTTACCTATGCACTTTTATATTATGTGTTTTGACATGCAAGCACTGTTATACTGTAAATCAATGTATATTGATGAGCCTTTCAGATGGGTGTGCCAGTTCTGACCCTTCAGTATGAGAGATGGCCCCTCATCGATGATGAGAGTCATGAAAGTCAAATAGAATCTAGAATCCGAGGCTGATGATGATAAGAGACAGATCTCAAGTATATTGAAGCAAATTGCTTCTTATTCAGAAGGCAATGCTGCACTAGCTCGAGCTAAGAAATAGCGTGCTAATTGGTTAATCGGGAAAAAACCTGAAAAAAACAAACGGTCCTGCACTAGCTCAAGCTATTTTCAAAATACGCATTTACGACCTGACGTGACCTTGAACAAACAAGCCCGATGTGTATTGCGCAACTGGTAACTACCGCTAGCGTACATATATACATACACACAGGTGCACGATTCTGAATTTAGCTCGAGCTAGTGCAGCACCGCGCAAAATTGCACGCTATTTCCTGCTAAAACCGCAAACCAGCTCGAGTTTTTTCAAAAAAATCCTAAGATGACTTGGGCTTGGATTTCCACCAAATTAGTGCGCTATTTGACCACAAAGTCGGATCTGTTCTGTTCTGAGCTAATTCATCGGATTTCAAATGGCGCGCTATTTAAAATAGCTCGAGCTAGTGCAGCAGTACCTAGAGGGTAACTTGAGCGTGTTTGACCCTTTGCAATGAATTTAGTACCTTTAGAGAATAGACCACCGTTCTTGTAGTGTTAGAGTGTAGAAAGGAGCCCTTTAAAGTGAGTGCTTAGAAATGTCAGGTGTAATTACGGATTAATTGAGAAGAGATAACAGACAGGTTTTAAGGTATATGAAACCATGACCGAGAGAAAGATTGACCTCCCCAGTCAAACTTCACTTGAACTTTAGGTTGAGAAAATAACCATGCAGGTTGCTTAAAAACAATACTATTGAGATTATGAACCGGGATAATACTATGAGTCATGATGAGTGCGAGGTGTATGGGATATCCCTTCTCGATGTACTCAGGTATACCGTCATACACCCCCTTCCTGCCTGAAAGACCTCCTCTCCCTGTCAAAATCTTCCCCTCTCTCAAATTTTGCACCTTTAAAGCTCCTCATCTTTACATAATTTTTTATACATGATTTTCTAGATAGTTTGTGTTGCAATTACATAAATAAGAATACATGGACCTTCATATTAATACAGGTAAATAAGTTTACGATAGGAAAGGAATTGTGCAAACAAAAATTCATCCAATTTGCATTTCCTATGAAACGGTAAGGTGAAAGGTGTCGATAACTGATGTTACATTTTCTGTAATGTTAGCTATTGAGACATTTTTGGGTGTGTATCACTCTCTTTTATATCAATTTCTTCTTATTACATTGTAATATGGCGATGATTTCATGACCACTCTAATTGAAGCACCAAGCAGTTTACACGTAGGTCTACACTTCTTTTTGTGATTTGTAAAACCGCTCTTGATATGTTATAGGTCAAATTCATATGACTATTGTTCAATTGAATTTGTTGAATTTGATAAGAGTAATCAAATACTATCAGCATATCAGGTAGAAGTTTTAGATTCTAAAGATGATTATAATAATCATGATTTGAAGATGAGTTGTTGCCTTGGAGCTATGGATGTTAGTTGTAATAGACCTGTCTGAGTGGGTATTCATCTATCCCCATAGGATGTTACATCATGCTTCCTGGTGTCCTTATACCCCGCCCACACTCTCAAATCACTGCTCACACAGCCTATCATCCAGACTTTAGCAGCTGATATTTACTGATAATTTCATTTTTTATCTCCTAATCATAGTGTTCATTTCTGCTTCTTCCTTGTGAAATGCATCCTTTATACCTGAAGATTAATGCACCACAGATTGATGTAGGCAAAGTTATCTTCAATGTAAATACAGACAGACTTCCAGTTGTGTAATATTTACACGAGATATAAAAACATTTGTAATGTTCAATTGCTGAAATATGCCCCTTTTTAAAAACTGTTTTAAGAGGTGCATATCAAAATTAATTATTTACTTCAAAAGAATGATATATTTGCCTACTTTGCTATTCGTCCTCGAATCGCTTGCCAACCGAATATTATAACCCCGAGAACACACCGCGAGAAAATTTTGTCCCTATTGTTCCTATCCTATAACCCCCCGCCAAATATAAAGGGCGCCCTCTCCCGATAGCAACCCGCCAACTAATCTGTTTACAATCTTCCCTCTTTTCTCTTCGCTGCCGTGAGAGTAACAACCTCGAGTTTTTGTCCGCCTAAAAACGGGTTTGATATTGCAATTTTGTGATATATTTTGGCTTGTTTTTGGGTGAATCTGTTGTGAGACCTCCTAGAGGTCTATCCTGTCTGTAAAATTAAGTGTTTTGTCATTATTTTGGTGGCCGTTTGCGTGTTTTTTTTGGACGTGTAATCGGCGACATCGCCTCCCCTTTTTCTACCTAACTTTGTGTAGTTGGACGCGGCGGGTTCGGGCCCTTTGTTATTACATTCCCGCACCTTTACAAATTCGGTGCCTGGGTATTAGTGGGGTTTGTTATTGTTCTCCCGCTCCTTTAAGCATTCTTGACTCTTCTTCTTTAGTAGTCGAGTCTTTTTCTTCATTGTATAATAACGTTTCTGTGTTTGATTTTCAGAATGACGGAAAATTCCTGCTTAAAGTTTCTAAAACGCAGAAGTCTAGGAAGCCTTCTTCGAGACGTGTTTTTTCTGAAGACAACTTAGAGACACCACATCGTTTCGGGAAAGACCTAGACGAAGCTGGGAAGGAACCACCGGCTAAAAGAAGACGGAGTTCCAGATCTTCAAGTAGTAAAAGTCGGGATTCACAACCCCGCCCGGCGCGCGTACCGACCGGTGGCAGCTGGTAGGTCCACACCTACGGTCCTGCGTGCCCCCGGTAAGTCGTCGTGGGAGTCACACAGTGAACTCCTCGGGAAGGTTCAGTCGCCTATCGTCGGCCGACCCAGCGACGCACCCGGAACCGATTGTGGTAAGCGATCGGGGACGGCAACTCTGTGTATGAGTCTCAGTTCACCTGGGCACTCGGTGGAGTTGTAGTATCGATTGATCGATCGAAGGTGGCCTTGCCCCCTGAGAGAGATCTTAAATCGATCGAGAAAGGATCGGTATCGTCTGAGACGATCGCTATCCAGAAGGTATCGATGTCGGAGGGATCGATCGTTACAGATCCGATTCCCACGATTCGATTATCCCTAGATCGATCATTCAGAATCGATTTCCTCGGGATCGATCTTTCAGGAATCGATTCCCCCAGGAGCGATCATTCAGGAATCGATTCCCCGCGGGATCGATCACAAAAAGATCGATGCCCCGGGATCGATCACAGAGGGATCGCCAGGTCCAGGATCGATTGCAAAAATGGTATCGATCACTGACGGTGCGACGATAGCGGGATCGATCACAAATCGCCCGACCTTTTCAGAATCGATCATCAATCGATCGATTCCTTCGGGAAGATTGTTTTCTGTGGATTCTACCTCACCCGATTCGATCTCTAATAGATCGATCGCGGCGACTTATAATCGCAAATTGGTTTCAATTCCAATGGAGGTTTCGTCTGATGGAACAAAACATGATAGAGTTTCGTCTTTTGAAGGATCAAATCAATGGCTGGTTAATCCTGAATCGGGTTTGATGGAGCGTTCTTCTAATTCATCATCAAACTACACCAGAGAACTCAAATCAGCGGAACCAATTCTGCACAGTGGACAGGAATTCAGTTGCTTCCGAGTTCACCAAAACCTATCTACACAAAATCCAAAGCTCCAGCAGCTCTTGGAGCCCCTCCACCAGTCACGAAAGTGTCTTCGACGCCTTCGATTTTTGACGGAGCTAGGAGAACCTCCGGAGGGGCTCTCGAGTGGTACAAGAAATTGTTGGAAGCGAGCAAACGTTCGTCAGCCTCGCAGATACCTACGCGAACAACTTATGTGCATGACGCACAGCCCAACATACTCGTCCCCAATAATGAGCCGATCTTGACAGATTCTCGAATGAAGAATTCAGAGTCTTCTAGCGAAGGAGAGGAAGAGATTTTCACCACAGATCATCACCCCACCCTTCGCATCACTCACTGGGACCCCATCTTGAGGACACTGTACATCACAGCCTCATCAATGCGGCCTCATCAGAATGCATAAATAATCAAATCCGCGAAATCTGGATTGTGATTCGAGGGAGATAACCCTGGACAAGATCAGCCCAGGTTGAAACTTCCGAGAGAATCTTAGGCTTCTTTAAGAAATATGCGCCAGAAGCCGGATTCGAGCCGGAGGAGAAACAAGGGCGAAAAGGATTCTTGGCTAGAAGTTCAGAAAAAAATCAGAACTTCAGACTTAGACTCCGGAAACGCACAAAGAGGAGCTTAAAGGGGCTGCCAAGGTCTCTAAAACTCATACGAAGGCCTTGGGCAAGCTAGCTTCCCAATTCTATTTCATCAAAGAGGATGAAGATCGTTTCCTAGCTAGCAAAACTCTCTCTCCGGAGCTTATCAAAACCGCGTCCAAGATGCACATTTACAAGACGCATCTTATGGACAAGAAAGGTGCAGAAAGAGCTCTATCGATTTCTACGGGAGTCAGACTTTCTGTGATCAACGATATGCTAATCGAGCTGCTAGCGGCGTCGAGAGAACTTAACATCTCAACAGATGATAGAGAAGAGATTCTTGAAGCTCTAAGAGAAGTGTCATCGTTGATGGTGTCCAAAATGGCGGTGATCCAAAACACCTCGACAGAGAACGCAGAGAAGGTGTCATGATGAGACTCAACATTCAGGAATCATTGATTCCGGATATGCTGGATAGGATTCCAGTTGACTCACCCTTCCTCTGTGGGGATGACTTCTCAGACGTCTTCAAGAAGGAGATCGAAGCTCAGAAGAAGGCTCAAGAGCTTCGGAATCTGTAAGGGAAGTTAGAGGCAGAAGTCGACTACTTTCAAACCTCAATCGACTTTATTCCAACAGCGCGCTGAAATCTTACAGTTCTAGCTCTAGGAACGGAAGTCTGATCAGAGTTCAAGACAACATCAGTCTTCACAGGCTCACTACTCGCAGCGCCAATATACGTATCAGGATCAACCCAAATATGTTGAACCGTAAGAACGGAGTTCCACATCGAACCAACGATCGCGAGGGGGAAGTAGCGCACCCAAAGGACGAGGTAATACCAGGAACACCTCAGGATCTGCTTCATCCACTCAGCCTTTCGGAGGGGAGGAAGCGCCACAGGTGACTTCCCGCCAGCGTCTGGGGGTTCGGGAGTGCCAGTAGGAGGCCGACTTCGGCACTTCTATGCGAAATGGGAGACAATCACAAGCGATGTTTTTATTCTATCTGTAATAAGAGAGGACTCAAGATCGATCTAGAGTCACCTCTCCCCGGAGGTGTCCTCCGGACCCGCAACCAATTCTATCCCCACTCTTCCAGGAGCACATCTCAAAGGAAATCGCGGTGCTCCTGGAGAAGGAGGCGATAGAAGAGGTCACCTTATACAAGAGCTTGTGCCTGTCCCCTGTTTTCGTAATCCCCAAACGCGGGGGATCACTAAGAGTGATCCTAAAACATGAAGGCCATAAACAAATTCATAACACAGTCTCATTTCCGCATGGACAACTTAGCTACAAATTCTCCCCACTCTAGAAATCAGGATCTAGCAGTATCGATAGACCTTCAGGACGCATACTTCCATATACCCATGCATGTTTCGGCGAGAAATCTTCTGGGATTCCAGTTCGGGGGAAGACCTACAGATACAAGGCCTCCCTTTCGGCTCTGAGACCAGCTCCGAGAGTTTTTACCAGGGTAATAGGGACCCTGATGTCCTACTTCAGAGGCCAGGACTCAGAAATCTTTTCCTACTTAGACGATTGGATCTTGGTTGCGAACTCGGAGGACAGACTCAACAACAACATTTGGAGTTCTAATCACGACCACACAAGAACTGGGATTTATCATAAACTGGAAAAAGTCAGAACTGACTCCCTCACCGCACGCCCACTTATCTAGGGGCTCAGCTGGACTTAGTAAACAGTCTGGCAAACCCAGTCTAGAGAGGGTAGAGACCCTGATCAACCTAGCAAGATCCTTGGTCTCAGCAAGAAGAGTCCAAGCAGAACTTGGGCAAAGGTGGCTAGGTTACTTAGCAAGCCTGGTGGACCTATTACCGGGATTGCAGACTTTTGATGAGACCTTTCCAGATCCACTTTCTAAATCACTTCAAGCCGAACATCAGTTCGCCACGGAAGATGATCCCAGTTCCATCGGAGATGAAGACCCTGATTCGTCAATGGCTAGACGAGGACTTTATTCTCCAAGGAAAGCCGTTCTCTTGCCCTCTTCCGTCGATCACAGTTACCACGGACGCTATCTCAAACAGGCTGGGGAGCCATTGTCAGGACCTCTTGATTTCAGGAGAATGGGACCTTCCAACACCGTTACCAGCACATAAATGTTCTGGAACTTCTAGCGGTATGAGAAGTCTTAATTCATTTCAGGAACCTGTGCGCAAACCGGACAGTTCTTATCTTAACGGACACACAGGTAGTAATGTCATACATAAACCGACAAGGAGGAACACACTCTCTGACTCTGAACAGATTGACCTTTTAACTATGGAACTGGTGGCAATCGAGAGAGCATCGTTCCGGTCGCCTCTCACATCCCCAGGAGTGGAAAATGTGATAGCGGACTTCCTTTCGAGAGGAAAATGTTCTTCCATCGGAATGGACGCTGTCGCCAAGGATCTTCTCGCTGATAAGCCAGAGATACGACCTCGGATAGACCTGTTCGGCGTCTTCCATGAACAACAGACTACCGATATTCTGCTCCAAAATAAAGGAAGAGAAGGCGATAGCGTGGGACGCGTTCTCAATTTCTTGGACAGGTCTGAAGGCGTACGCGTTCCCTCCCTTCAAACTTATCCCTCTAGTCCTCAGGAAGATCCGGGAAGACAGAGCATCGGTGATTCTCATCGCACCACATTGGCCCAGCCGAGCGTGGTTTCAAGATCTTCTTCTCTATTGGTGGAGGAACCTTGGCAGCTTCCATGGTGCAAGGATCTGGTCTACCAACCAGTGTCAGAGATTTCCACGATCATCCGGAGCACCTCAGGTGACCGTCTGGCCGTTATCGGCGAGTCAGCCAGAGCAGAAGGTTTTCTGAAGCGGCCAGCCTCACTTTTAGTGGAAAGTAGAAGAGCCTCCACCAGGAAGGTCTACTCTTCAAGACTAAATGCATTTATAGAGTGGTGTGAAGAGAAAGGAATAGCCCCAAGAGAAGCTTCCTTGCCGGATATAGCTGACTTCATCATAGCACTTTACGACAAGGGAAAGTCACTATCCACGCTTAGAGGTTACAGATCTGCGATCGCGGCTATTCACACAGGTTTTTGAAGAGCGGATCGTCTGTCTTCTGCTCCTCAATTGTCAGCCCTGTTACGTTCTCTATCTCTCAAGAGACCTAATTTCAGGCCGTTGGTACCTCTTGG
>CALNVZ010002100.1:9013799-9044621 GCA_940671915.1 Paracentrotus lividus
GCATGGCCTCGTGCCCCGATGATGCCCCTGGATATTCGCTTGTTTCGTTTTCATGGGCCTAATCGAATAAACGTCTGACTCGTGGGTATACTTCATTTAACGTCGGTCTCGTGGGCTGTTTTGCTCTACCGTCGGTGTCGTGGGCCTTATTTGCGAATTTTCTGTCGTATGGCGTCATTTATCTGTGGTGTTCGGTCTCGTGGGCCTGTATTTGGTTGCTTGTGGTCGGTCGTGTGTGGGTCTAGTTATTTGGCTAGCGTCGGTCTAATAGGCCTTTTTTGTCTAGTGTCGGACTAATGGGCCGTCGGTCTCGTGGGTGTCGGTCTTGTGGGATGACCCCGTTTGAGGTATATTAGCTGTGACATTATACACCTGGTAGATCTCTTTCCTCCTACCCATAGAGATGGTGATTCCATTACATATTTTCAAGTTCATAAGTTTAGTATATACTCAGTGGGGAGTCTTTGGATGTGGGGTACATAGCATTATGTTCAGAGCATTTGAAGTGATATCTATGGTAAACTCTGTATCACTCTCGATTGAAATGCTGTTTGCATATTCATTGAAACTGTATGTTTGATATAGTCTAAATGATAATAAATATAAATAAATAATATATTAAAGGAGTGTTTGAATTGAGACAACTGAGTATTGTGTGTTCTGAATGCTAACTGGTAGGCCCACTCACATATTTTGTTCACCCATTTGTCAAGATGTAGGCCTAATAAATGTAATTGCTGCTTTCTATTCTAATTGTTTATTGGATCAAAATAGAAATTATCATGCATATTCTAAATACCTCATCTAATAACCATAAATTGCTGATTTATTAATTTTTAATGATTATGTTACAGTAATACATGTAGTTGCTTTAAATTCTGTTTATTCACAACAATCAGCTAAGGTAAGACCATAGGTTAGTACATTGTCTATTCCTTTATATTATTGATTCATTTCACAATGTAAACTCTACCATATCATAAGGCATGCAAGTTTTTCATGATAAGTTTTAATAAATGAATAATAAAATTGAGCTGAGCATGAATTGTATTGCAGTAATCTAGTTAATCCCATCCACCTGTTATCTGTATTAAATTAGACTGTGATTTGGAGTGATGAGTCATGATGGAGGGAATCCCATTAAGGTCAAGTCAGGTCAATTCTATAAGGGGTTCCAAAATGTACTGTGTTTAAAGAGTGCTGGGCATTTGACACGTGACCGATGTTCAACATAGCAATATTCATATCGTGCGAGATTCGCATGGTGAGTTCAGTAGGGTTTTAGTGCTCCAACTTGAATCACAGGTTTTTACCTGTAAGGCGAGTCGAATTCTGCTAATTTATTTGTGTGTAAACCCTATCCTTTTTGTACATTGTAAATGTGATCACATATGCCTCATAGCAGAGTTGAACGACTCCAGAAAATATATCTGTTTTGTAGAACATATTCTAAAATTTAGATGCATGAATCCTTTCCCTCCCCTTCCCCCCCCCCACCTCTTGGGATATAAGGTAGATACGTCATCTTCAAGTAGGACATAGTAGACAGACTTGTTTCCGAGAGTCTTTGAACATGCAGCAAACCTACCCCCCCCCCCCCCTTTCCCCATTTCCTCACATGAATTTGCCACAATCAAAGTTTTAAAGAAGGATATATTCTCCCATTATGGTTAAAATGCCCTTTACATTTTGTAAGTAGAATGTTTGATTTGAAAGATATAATTATCCAGATTTGCGCTGCCCATCAAGCTTAATCTCCATGATGTCTAACATTGTCATCATTGAGGCTCTTGGATCTATTGTTATTAAGATCATACCCATTATTTTATGTTTAACAAGTCTCCATCAAATAATGTGGTGATGAAGGAAGTTTGACAGTTTATGTACCGTGCTCTCTTTGTATGCCTCTTTTCAAACAAAAGTAGAAAAACAAACATCCTACTTTCATCCTATATGTTTACAGGCTGGATGTTTGATTCAAAGATGGATTTATAGGGAACATTTTAACGTGGACCAATGTCTGTTAAGAAAATACATGTATGAGTTTATAATGTGTACCATGTATCATGAAGCTTTGATTAAATGAATAAAATAATACCATGCAGGCGTATGGCAGCAAACTTAGAACATATAAGTTCTTAAACAATTTCATATTTGAAATATCATAGCACTTCAAAATCATTTTTATACACAGGGTATATTGTCTAACTAATTGACAGATTATTTACAAGAACATTCGCACTAAACATTTGATCTAACTAAAGTGGGGCTCAAATCAGAAGTTTACCCAAAAAATTTCCAAATATTAACAGGGGACAACTGCACAACCCCCAAATAACAACCTTGTCCCCTTGATATGCAAAAGGTTATTGTCACATTGCACTGTTCATACAGCGAATGTCATATCATTCTTATTGTCTCCATTTTTTGGTGTGCGGATATGAGGTTGTGCATGAGGCAGACATGTCTTTCGTGAGGTAAAAAAAAAAAAATCAAATTTGATCTTCCCCTTCCTGTTTCCATACCCCTGCTAGACCTCTCTTTCCTTACCGACTCTTTCACCCCACCCCAACCTCACCCCCACCCCTCCCCAAATCAAGGATGAATTTCATATCATCTTACTTCATCATTGTACCATCAAGATTCTACCCTCTTTTTGTTCCACATGCTCCTCTCTGCCTTCAATGTTGTGTCTTTACATATACTGCGTTTACATCGTGACTCAGCTCTCGTGTGAAATCCTCAGGAAGGGTTCGACACTGCACAACAAAAAAGGCAAGTTCAACATGGCTCCCAGATCTTGATTGGAAATAAAGGGACGTCATTAAAGCTAAGCTTGAGTTCTTACAGCCAAAATAATTTGGGATAAATCTGTAAGATATGTCCTCACATTGTTCCATTAACATATACATATGCCTACACAAGATTATATTCACATTTCGATAATGATTTCAGAAGAAATGTTGAAAAAATATCGAAACAGTCTGTCAAATTGAGACTTGGAGTAGATCGCTATATCGCCACAAGTCACGGCACAAGATACACACACAGATCCGGTGCAAATCGCATACACATGATATACCTGTAGACTTTCCACGTGGCCGTGTTAATCACGCATGTGCTTGGACGGGCCGTTCAGCTACAGAAATCATGCTTATTTTGCTCTTTTCTCAGCAAATACGCAATTTTCTGTGAATTCCTTTGGTGTGTAGTATTTATTTCCTATGCTTAAGATTCTGGTATTAACAAGAATGTTTTGATTTATTTCATTATGACTACTACTCTAGATTAACTTTAATGTGTGTTGTGATGTATAGCCAAATTCCAAATCTGACCTCAAGGTCATCGACTTCGACACGGCTTTTTGTTTACACACACAAAATTTGCCGTGTCGAACACGACTCCCGGATCGTAACCTACAATTTTGGCGGAGCAAAAAAGGCATGTCGAACCCGGGTCGTGGATCACACTGATCCCGTTCACATGGCATAAAATTGCTGTGTTGAACTCGCGACCCGAGTCACAGTGTAAACGAGGTATTGTCTAATGACTAATTTTAACCCTGGACCTAACACTATACCGTATCCCAAAACTAACCCTGTACCTATCAAGTACTGTATTCGTGGAAATATTCGCGGTACATTAATTTTCGCGGATTTCGCACAAAGAGCGTCAGGCGCGAATTTAAAAACCCGCGAAAATATAGGCATGAGTTTCTATGCACGTATTGAATGGGTTCAATTGCGAGCTTATGAACATGCAGCGCGAATTTAAGAACCTGTGAACATGTTTTGAGGCAACTCAGCGCGAAAAATTAATCGCGCGAAAATAACAGCGAATACAGTAACATAAAACCCTATTGCAACCCTAACCCTACATCTTAGACAAAATAAAGCCTGGAGCAATTGCCGGAGAAGCAAACGTCGTGTCACCATATATCATACATGTAGCTTACATGTACATTCATTATTACCCATTAAAGACTGTGTCATCCTTTTGCAGGTGAAAATCTTACATTTCTAGTTTTTGAGAGGATATAGTAGTATAGACTATATCTTCCCAGCTCAACAGTTGAACTATAATTCTTAGATTTCTATTGTGTTTGATTACATTCATGTACATCCCTACATATCTGAAAGCTTTATGGAGAATCTGAAAATGATCAACACAACTTTTGAGTATATAAAACATTTGTTTTTAATATTTTTTCCAGATACTAGGATACTTTACCCTTTAAATCTAAATTCCATATGGGGAAGAAAGTGTCTAGCATGAGAAGGTCAAATATAAGTTCATAATTCTCTTGTGACCTCGAAATGGATCCTTGTATAGTTTCCTTCACACCATACTAAAGAATCATAAAGGTAGGATTATGAGGCGCTTTCCAGGCATTTCTTGAAATCCCCAAGCCAATATATCAACATTCATATCTGAGTGCAAATTTGATATGCTGATAGATTGGGCCTATGCCTCAACAGGAGGGGGTAGGCTTGCCTTATTAATGTCCGATTATTCCTCCAGCAAGAGTTCAAGACCTGCAAAGGGGGAGACACATTTTCCCATTGAGAAATTTGATTTTATTTTATTTGATTTTATTTGATTTTATTTACCAATGATAACATTTCATGACATGACATAGAATTAAAACATTACAAGTGGTAAATGGGACCAGAAAATAGGACATGTGCTAGTCGAGCCTGGCCCCTCTTCATCATTCATATACAAAGCATAATGTTTTTAAACATAAGACTATACAAATACTAACTATTGATGCATAGTTTGGGTAAATACACTCTATAATGTAATCTTTGAGCACTCTTATACAGGGTGTATCAATAAAAACGGGACAGTTTTGAAAAGTCTGTCAAAATTTCGTTTCAAATTATTATGTCTATATTTTGATGTTAATAGATGCTCTGAAGTCTTATCTTTCAAATGCCATTTAAAATATTAAGTTTCGTTCATGCTTGAGCGCACAAAGAACATTTTTGTCGGGGGCTCAAAAAAAGGGTTGCGCACAAAATGGAAGAAAATGAGAAATACGATGATCAGACTTTTTGCTAAGACTTACTCTTAACCCTTTCATTATCTTTGCCATTATTATCGAATTATGCTATCAAAATTCATTAACAAAGCTATTTATTTAATTGACTTGTTTTTGTTTGTTTGTCTTTTGTTTTTTGTTTTTTTTTTCACATGTTAACATGTCATCTTTTGGCATTGAATATTCCTTCAAACTAAAAAAAAAAAGAGAGAAAAAAAAGAAGAAAATTGTCAACCCAAGACAAAGGGATTTGGTTGGTTGGTTGGTTGATTATTTGATTGAATGATTGCTTTGTTTGTTCGTTTGATTGTTTGATTGATGGATTGATTTATTAATTGATCGATTGATTGAATGAAGGATTGATAGATTGACCATTTTGAATGATTGATCGTTTGATTAATGCATTTGTTTCTTTGAATGATTGATCGATTACTTTTTGATTGATTGTTCAAATGATTGATTAAATCGTTGGAAGAATCATAGGAAATCGACTCAAAAGACTAACATAAGTGATGACCAGTGAAAAGTAACAATCAATCCGAATGGGAGTACCTGATTCAGAATAATGATTCAGAATAAATAATACCCTTTAAATTTAACCAAAGTTTTTTTTATTTATTTTTTTTAATACCTCCGACAAGAACTTTCCGTGTTCGCTGAAGCATGAACGAAACAAATAAACAAAACAATCAATCAATCAATCAAATAAACAATCAATTAAACAACCAACCAAATCCCCTTTCTTATGGGTTGACAAAAAAAAAGTTTAAAGGAATATTTATTGTAAAAAGATAACATATTAAAATGAAAACAAAACTATTAAAGTAAATAAATAGCTTTGAAAGTGATTTTCAAATCATAATTCAAAAAAAAAAAATGGCAAAGATAAATAAAAAAATTAGAGGAAGACTGCTGATTAGCAAGAAGTCTGATGATCGTAATTCTCAATTTTTCCATTTGTGCGCAAGCCGTTTTTTGAGCCCCCGACAAAAATGTTCTGTGTGTACTCAAGCATGAACGAAACTCATTATTTTCAATTGCATTTGAAAGATAAGATTTCAGGGCATCTATTAACATAAAAATATAGACATCATGATTTGAAACAAAATTTTGACAGACTTTTCAAAACTGTCCCGTTTTTATTGATACGCACTGTATAGGATGCACCATCGTTGACTACCATGTCTAATACTACTTAGACTACTACTACTATGTCTACTACTACTATGTTTACTACTACTACTTCTACATCTACTAAAGCTATATCTACTACTATGTCTACACCTACATCTACTACGTCTATCACTACCTCTACCACTTCTAATAGTAATATGTCTACTATTACTACTACTTCTTCTAATACTATGTGTACTACCACTTCTATGTCTACGACTACTACATCTACTTCTACTACTATGTCTACTCCTACAACAACAACTACTACTACTATTACCTCTACTACTATCTCTATTTCTACATCTACTAATCCTTCTACTACTACACCCATTACTACTACTTTTAAAAAATTCACTTACGGGGACCTGTATCTTCCCAAAATTTTGAAACTCATATTTGTTATTCTCCCCACAGCATTCTCCTTATAACAATGCAGTATCTGAAACTATCTAATCTTGTCAATCTTGGGGCCGGCAAATTGGTTTCTCTTCAGGCGGTCATATTATTAGTGAACGCTTATCAAAGAGGAAATTACTGTCCATTTGGAACATAATTACACAATCAAAGTGAGTCTAATGAGAGTAGCCTTAATTGCAGATCTAGTAGGTTCTCCACAGTATGGTTGTCATTATGCCAACATCATGTAGAATACATGTCACATGCAATTTGCCCATTGTTAATATTCCTTTATCTGTTGTTCTTGTAATTTCTTACAAATACAAATAATTTGTGACATGCAGCTTGAATGAATGTGTTTGTATATTATTATTGATTGATTTGTTTATTTATTTATTAATTTATTTAATCATTTTTTTGTGAATCCAGAATTGGGAATAACAGACAAATCACAATTTATATTTACTTTTATGAATATTCACAACTTTCTTTATGTACATTCATGATTTGTTACTTAATTCCTGAGGAAAATATGAGCCATAGACTTCCATTATCAGTCCGAGGGCAGCGTGAGCTATAATAAGCCAAGAGTGCGATTTTTATACAACTCTCCCAGTCCTCTATCTGCACTCTGCGGAGCTGTGCGGAGCTGTGCGGGCTAAAACTGAGATTTTGCAACTCTTGTAGATTTTGATTTTGTGAACGGAATTTCCTGATTCTTACATATTTAGAAAGAAGAAATTCTAAACCTACCTATCATGCACATTTTATGTTATTTTATCATATCTGAATATTGTAAAAGTATTGGTGAAAGATATGGAACAAAAACGGTTCTAGGACATCTCCCCCGGAGGACAACTCCCCCGGGGACAATTCCCGGAGGACAGCTCCCCCGGAGGAAAACTACGCGAGGACATGAACCCTAACCCTAACCCTAACCCTACCTATGTCTCCGGGGGAGCTGTCCTCCGGGAATTGTCCCCGGGGGAGTTGTCCTCCGGGGGAGATGTCTGATACGAAAAAAACATATTATTCAGTTCGGTATAGTAAGTGAAAAGTAGTTTATTTTTGCATGATTCAAAAGAAAATTACATATTTGAAAGAATGAAATCTTAGCTTCAAAACGTAGTAACTTTTGATATCCTTTACTTTTTATACCAGTCAGGAGCTAGCAAAATATAAAGCAAGTCCAAAATACAGAAAATGCGGCTTTCTGATTGGCTGCTTGAACCAAGGATTGATGCGAGCGGGAGTTTAAACACGTGGGAGCCGTTACCGTGACCGGGCAGTGACCTTTGGTGCGTTGTGAGATTCGCATCAGCCTATCAAATCACACTCAAATATAGACCAGCCAATCAGATGGCAGTTATTGAAGCAATTTTGTATTTGCTGCACATTTAGCTAGCTCCTGACTGGTATAAATCTTGAAATACCATGTTTGGTGATATTTTTGGAAAGCTGAAGAGTTGCTGAAGATTATGAACCTATTTTTCGTCGAATCATTGAAAATAAAGCGTATTTGAGGCTAGTTTTCAAAAAAATTCCCAAACGGATTTTAACGCAAAATATTCCAACAATTTCTACTATTTTGAAAGACATATTTTCTTTCTTATTAAGGAATTATATTTTGTATAGTATGATATATTAATGCCGAAAATTTCATGTCAATAGTCATTTCTATATGCAGAATTATAACGCGGAAAAAAGAACAGGAGGGTACTAAGCTGCTAATTACGTATTCAAACACACAAACTCATGAATAGGACTTGCATAAAAACGAGCGATTTCCAAAGCGCTGCGGGTGGACTGTTATAGAAAAACCTTTAAAAACCATTCAGCTTTTAGGAATGTCAATGTGAACCCCTTGGTTTGATATAGAGAGAGAGAAGTGCTGTTGGCTACATTGGATAATGAATGTTGATGTTTGTATGTCTAGATAGTAATGAATGAGGCACTCAGAGGTAGATGGAAATGATGCACTCCATTATCTACCCCCAAGGTAGGAGCACATCTACTACTTTAAGTAAATTAAAGAATTCAATGGTTAATGTGTCTTTAACCTCAATTTTCTGCTTCAAATAACGGTGATAGGGAGGAGGTACAGTATGCTGTACATTTCTGTCATTTATTCTTGATTTGTATAACGATATGGTAATGATATTTTGATTTAAAATTGCTGAAATTGTCTTCTCTATGAATATTAAATGGCGTCAGCGAATGACGCTTTTTCTTCTGATGTACTTTCCGACAAATATACTTAATGAGTGCAAGCAGATCTTTGGAAATGTAATTTTACCGCGTTCAATTTTGTTTGGCACGAAATAGAATTGATGTACATATACTCCCTACAGTCCCTGTACATTCAAAGGGGATCAGATAAATGATATTGGATCCTCATGTAGAGTGCATGCACTTTCAGGGAACATCCCAACTGGTAATTGAGTTCAGGAACTAGTTATGTGTTTGATATAGGGAATGGTATTTTGTAGAGTGAGATGTTTCTTGATGCTATTTATGTTCAAATAGATTGGTGGGGTGTAACACAAAGACTTACGATTGATGAAAAGTTACGATTGATTATTTCTCGGTAGCCTCATCCTGGACGGGATGCTCCAAATTTGATGATCTTAATCCTAACCCTAGCCCTTACCCTACTCTTAATCATATCCAAATCCTAATCCATGACTGTACAAATGTACAAAAATGTACCCGATTTCCAAATGAGGCCACCGAGAAAAAAATCGTAACTTTTTATCAATCGTAAGTCTTTGTGTTTATACAGGGCACAGAATGTTCTCATTTTTCATGTACGTATTCAGCATCTTTATCTGATATTGATGGTTACAAACCTTACACATTATCTACCTCTCAAATTACTGGTATACTGCTATTTGGAAATAAAATTCACTATCAACATGACCTTTCCAAAAATTCGAATTTTCCTTCCAGGTTTATCTTCAATCAACATTTTCATGAAAGAAAAACTCTTTTTGCGTGTTTCATTGAGATTTGAGATGAGATGAGGCATGAGAACAGCAGGCCAAATGTTTGACAATGTCCTTACTCCAAGTCTCTAACCTGATTTCCATGTTTGCCAACCCAGAGCTAGGGGAATTCATTCATTCTTGAAGCAAGTTGGTTAAATAACTTGAATCTAGGTGAGATGGAGAGTTGGGAAGAAGTCTCACGAACAAGCTGATACATCATGCATGCTCTAAGAAGAATCTTTGCCTGCGTGCTCACACATTCAATTCAGTTGGGTGAAGGGTTTCTGTCTCCCGCATCGTCTCCCCATCTCCCCACCCTGAGGGCGGTGTGAGATGTTACGGTCAATTCAAGCTAGCGCTACGCACCGTGTAGTGCCATCGGCTATGCTGTCTACTGCTGTCATTCTATTCATATGCCAAATGAACTTGGAGACATTCTGGAGTAATTACAAGGGCAGTGAATGACCAAATGTTAAATTAATCATTGAATTTATGAATATGTCTCCTTTGTAGTAAGTGGGAAATTGTTGTGTAGAAAATGGAAGAAGAATGGTGTTGTATTTCAAGTGGACTCTATGGCTGATTGTTGTTATCTCACAATATTCAATGTATTTCCAAGACATTATGAAATAGTCAGGACATACAAATACTAGCTAAAATATATGTATTGTAAAATTATTTTATTTTTAGATCAAAATTAATATTTAGTTTCTATGGTTTATTTTGAGGTGTTTAATATGAATATGTCTCCTTTGTAGTAAGTGGGAAATTGTTGTGTAGAAAATGGAAGAAGAATGGTGTTGTATTTCAAGTGGACTCTATGGCTGATTGTTGTTATCTCACAATATTCAATGTATTTCCAAGACATTATGAAACAGTCAGGCCATACAAATACTAACTAAAATACATGTATTGTAAAATTATTTTATTTTTAGATCAAAATTAATATTTAGTTTCTATGGTTTATTTTGAGGTGTTTAATATGAACATCCTTGCTTATATCCTGATTGCTTGCTATAGGTGCATGAACATGCAATGCACAAGAGCACCAGTAATTTGTATGTACTGCCCAAAAATAGGCCTCATGGTCTCATCTAAATATCTGTTTTTTTGTAAATCTAAATATCACGATTGAATATCATTCTAACATTAAAAAAAAAAATTGAACAAAGAGTGACACAGACCAGAAATATATAATATGCAAAAATGAGCAAACAAAATGTGATTCCATCAAGTTTTGAACCTGAAATGTCCTGATTGCTAGACAGGTGCTCTACCGACTGAGATATGGCAAGCCCTTATGCCGATGTTCTTCCCATATTTTTTAAATGTAAGATTAAAGATGCTACCATTCTAAACATAAGATGAGCCCAAAAACTCCCAGCCATGTGAGCTGCAACCAATGTTCCCAAGTTCACTGAACTAGAGAGAGAAAGAGAAGATGTATCAGGTGTCGTCGATTACATTCAAATTTATTCCAACTTTTTAACCCCTTAGAGGCAAGAATGCACTATCGACTTTCAAGGCAGTAAATGATTTCCTGTATGTTTCAGTCCCATCGATTATATCCCATGTATTCAGGTTTGAGGTTGAATTTACTCCCCGTAGCTATCTTCCTCTGACCGTCATCACTCGTTGAGTCTTTGATGCCAGCCAAGCATCTTTGTTTCAACTCATCTTACACATACAGTCTGTGTCAAATAAATTGGTAAAAATGGAAAACATTTTTTTTAGTATGAAAATCAATCACATTCTACAAGTGTTTGATATTTCCATAAAGTACGAAATTCAGGCTTTCTTCTGCAATTTTTTTTCATCCCATTTGGTGCTGTAGATCTTGAGATATGACCAGTTGTCTATAATGAAGGAAAAATGTACTTTGCGCATGCTTTCCATGGGTTTTGCACATAATATCCATGAATTCAGCGCACCGGAACAATAGATGTGTGTAATTTCAATTAGCTCATCGTCGCACAAAATTTAGCATAACTTTAGTTTTACAAAAGCAAATTATACAAAACAAATTGCATCAGCAAGAAGAATCTTTTGGCTTTAAGTTGGTACTACATCCACACATCATTTGAGAAGATTTCATACAAACAGACTGTACATGTACATGTGATGCTGTGAACGCATGATGTCTCCTTGGAAAATGTTTGATCTTCTTCACATGGTTTCTATGGATTGGTTTAGAAACCAAATCTCAAAGAAACAAGTTAAGTGTGTTGTATTTGCATAGTATAATTGGTAATTAACATTGTACGATAAGGGTCCAATTCCGGGATTTGGGTCGTATTTGGTCTATCAAAATCGTTCTCCACACAAAATTGCACAATATAAGATGGGAATTGTTTCAACTCATGATGACAAGTTCGTTTAGGGATCCCATTATACTTTTACTGAAGCAGAATCTACTTTAAAAAGGCCAAGGAGTGAAAGCTTTTTTTTTTTGGGGGGGGGGTTTAGGGTGAAAAATGTGTCACTCTGTCCTTTCCAACCATTTCGTTTTTAGAGTGTGTTGCATTGTAAATTCTAGCGTAGACGAAACAAATAAATTGATAAACTATGAATTAACTGTATTGTCAAAATGATTGAAGAGAGAAATTAGTTTTTTTCACACTAATCCCTGCTTACTTTGCATTGTAGAAGGGGGTTAGAGTCCTATGCCGTAGGCTGCTACGATCCTTCAATGTATCCTGGCTATGTGTTTGGAATACAAGATGGTCTATTAATATGCATCCTGAAGGGTTACAGACACTGTTATAAACATCATCCTTTATTGCTTTCTTCCTACCTGAGGTAGAAACTCTTATTACTACCTTGTTTATTATTGATCACTGTAATTGGTACCACCACTAGTTATTAGAACACTGCTTATTAAAAGATATGAATAAAATTGTATTTTTCAAAATCACCATGGCTATCACCATGGCCTCATCGGGCGTTACAGCGCCCGTAAAAAGGTAGCCTTTCTTGCTTCATGAACGGGAGGTCGTGAGTTCGATTCCCGGCCGTGTTGAAAATTATATAAAGAAACAGAATATAAAACTTTGGTGAATTTCCACATGCCAATGACCAGATATAAACCTTATGGTACCTCTCAGTGACAGATAGTGAAGCAAGATATAAAGCTAGCAGAGAGATAAGCCTGTCTAATAAAATGTAATTTTTAATTAACTCTGTTCCTCGCTTACATTCTCGAGTCTTGTAGATGAAATGAAAATTTAATGTGCGAGCTGTTTCAGGAAATAAAAGAGAATCTGATAACTTTAGTTTTTACTCAAGCTGTGTAAAGCTACCCTTTATATGTACTAATTGTTATTTGCCCTGTATTCTAGAAGCTAAAATAATGGTTATTGAAGAACGGTTAAAGTTCAAAGCAAAAGTTCGATATAAGCATGATTTGGTTAAGACTTTGCTTCTTCCATCTGAACACATCCTGTGTAGTGTACATGTATATTGCTATTAAAGCCTGATGTATAGCACCCGCAATGAGATATGAAAGTTTCAATCTCCCATCCATGATTCCCCTCATCCAGCACAAGATGATGATTTGTCTTCCAGATTGCATGTCTCTAGCTGGAGGAACCAAAGAAACATGGGGTGTGTTCAATGTCCAATTTCAAATTTTAAACGCCAACATGAATCATGATACAAAACGCAATTACAAAACACAGAACACAAACGCGATCAACGGTACACCGTTCATTGTCAAAAATTTAAAGCTGATTATATGTCCATGGTCTTTAAAGTCCCCTCTCTCACAAACAAACATCTGTGCTTTTTTTTCACTTGCAACTGAAGCTTCCACTGCGAGAGCACATTTAAAAACGTTAGAAATCGCAATTGTGTTCAGTGTCGCATTTCGTTGCATTCGCGATGCTCAAGGTCGTAAAATCGAAGCTGATTGTGATTCAAAACGCATCTTTTTCGGCGTTTAAATTTTCTTCCGAATGGAGATCTGAAAGACGTTTACTTTTACGATGGGGAATGGGGACAATGAACACTCACTTTGTTTTCTCTTTATATCAGTGTATTGGAAGTGCGTTTTGTATCATAATTCATGTTGGCGTTTAAGGTTTGAAAATGGACATTGAACACACCCATGGAAGATAAGGATTCAGGTTATGGGACCTTTGTTTGTTCAGTGAGGTTTACAAAGGGTGTGTCCAATTTATGGCAGAAGCCTGGAAGCGCTGGCAACAAATAAATGGGGGTTTTGAAGATCAGTATTTGTTAGTAGGTTCATATCTGGTGCAGATATCTGTACATATGGGCAATTCCACGGTAACTGACGTTACACACAACCAGAATTTTCTACATTCTTCGTGTTGTAGTTACATAAATTAGAATACATGGGTCTTCAAATTAACATACCTAAAGAAGTAAGTGTAGAGCAAGGCATTGTATAAAAAAATTCCACCCAAACATCATTTCCATTGAAACGCCAAGCGAAAACGTGGCGGTAACTGACGTTACAGAAAACGGACATGCAAAATCAGGGTGTTTGATCAAATCTCAATATCTCATGTCCAAGACGTGTTATAATGATAAGTCTTACATGACATCATACCTAGGTCTTTATGAACAGATTTGCAAAATAAGAAGAGATTTTCGTAATTTTTGTTTATGCTGCGGAAACTTTTGTGAAGACATGTTGGTAACTGACGTTACGTAACTGACGTTACCTTTACATCTTCCATAGACTTTACATGTGTAAAATCCCAATTTTGAATCGGATCCAAATATTTTTTTTTCCTGGCTTTTGAGAATTATGTGTTTGATATGATATTATACCTATGTTCTAGGCAACAGATTGGCCAAATAAGAAGTAATGTAATCATTTTCCTATTACTCTGCTAAAACTTTACTGTGAACATGACAGTTCTACACATACATTTCCTATAGGGTTTGTACAGAATATTTTGAAAATTTTATTTCTTACTACTATCCATCACATAAATATTGGAATATGTTAGTATTAAGATATCAGAAACTCTAAAATAGTTTTTTGAATGAGTAATACACGTAGGATGTCCCACGCATGTATTTTTGTGTGGTGCATGTGAATCTTGGCTGAATCGGGTTCACTTATTATCATTTGTTGATTCTAAATCCTCACAGCTCACAACAATTCTTAGGTGAATTGTTAACAACCTTTTGAAAATCATTTTTAAACAGTTTCTTCCTCAATTCAAACTTAATGTATGAACAGTAATTTCAATTTAACTCATTTTGTACAAAGTTATGATGAGTAGTAATGAAATGCTGAATTTCAAAGCTGGGTATTGAAATTTGATGAAAATTGCTGTTAGTCTTTGGCATCAAAATGAAAGCCTGTCAAAGTAAAGTGTTTGTTCTGTGCTTTGTTCTATCAACAATCGCATCCATTTCAGCAGATGGACAGACATACATGTAGGAGCTTTGATCATACTTTTTATTTTTTTTTCTTCATTTATGTATTATAAAAATACAGCAAGAAGTTTTTTAATACAACCAAAAATTGAATTTACTTTTATCATAACATTTAAACTTGTTGGCTCATATTCCAAATACAGGATATATAGCAATGAATCCTGATCACATCAATAGATAATTACTGAAAATCTAAAGTAGATTTGGAGGGGCTTAGGCCTACATGAACATGTACACTACATGGCTTTTCCCAACTCTTAAATCATTCAAAGAAGAAGTTACCATTAACACATACAGTCTTTTTATCGCTAGATGATTAGTTTAATCAATGGTAATTACTTCAGATACATATACAGGAGTCCAAATTGTAATTGTTTTCTAAGAAACGATAATTGCATCATGGTAACTGACGTTACACTAGTTCATGGTAACTGACGTTACACAAATCAGCTGTCAATTTCTACTTGATTGTATGTTGAATATCCATAGCTTTGGTATTGATAATATGAGATGCAGTCATACATTAGAAATCTTATTTGGCATAGTTGATACTTTCTTTGTTGTGGAAAAAAATAAACAAGTTCATGTTTTTGGTAACTGACGTTACATCCCAAATGAGGGTAATTTAAATCTCAAGTTTTTTACCAAAGTCACAATTGAACCAAATTTTTTGAAATACAGTTTGATAAAGTGTCTTTCAAACAATTTCATCCATGTGAAAGATTATCTGGAACAGAAAAGTTTTAGTTGGGAAAATGAAAATGAGTTTTTTGTAAATATACCTTTTCTATACCAAAAATCTATTGGAATACTTCGGCATTTGTTTAGAAGGTGAAAATGGCCGCCATCGGTAAAAATTTTATTGATTCTTAAAACTTCAACTCATTTTTTTTTTGAAAATCAAAATTATTTTAACCAAATATCACTTTGAATTTCTGGCACCCTTGTCCGGATTTCTGTGGAATTGCCCATATGTAGATCTGTGCTTATTCCTTCAAGTAGTTTGTGCTTGTTAAAACCATCAAGTTGTAGTATTAGAATAATGTTTGAATTTATTATTGTAATTTCCATCTAGTCCATGCGACAGCCCCCCCCAAAAAAAAAAAAAAAAATAATAATAATAATAAATAATAAATAAATAAATAAATAAAAAATAAATTAAAAAATAAATAAAAATAAAATAAATAAATAAAATATTTTTTATTTTATTCTGAAAAAGTGCTAAATTGACATTCACTTATATTCAGATGAAATGTTTGGACCACTTTTAAAAACGATTGAGGAGCTTGAAGAGACGGTTTTATACCACATTAAATTGCAATGTTGTACTCATCCAAGTCAACTTTTGACCTTTCCTTCTGCGTTTTTGTTTGCACCTATTCCATGCAAATTGGCACCTTCAATTGGGGTTATCCAAGCTTATGTATGTGGGTCAGAGAGTGTATAAAGAGAGAGCTTTGCCGTTTGTTCTTGAGTAAATCAGCTTAAAGGCATATAGATTGTCAGGCAGAAGTCGTTTGTTGGAGAGCTTGTAAACTAATGGAAAGACGCAGAAATGGACTCAGCATTTCCAACCATTTTGAGATCATGACCAAAGGAGAGTTAGAAGCAAGAATAGATTACCTTGGTTTCGTTGACAGGTTAGATGGGGATTCAATGATTGCTCCCATTTCACCTGCATGTACTTAGGGTGTGTTCAATATCCATTTTCAAATTTTAAACGCCAACATGAATCGTGATACAAAACATGATTACAAAACGCTGATATAAAGGGAAACAAAGTGGGTGTTCATTGTCCCCATTCCCGGTCATAAAAGTAAACGTGTTTTAGATCTCCATTCGGAGGAAAATTTAAACGCCAAAAAAGATGCGTTTTGAATGACGATCGGCTTTGATTTTATGACCCTGAGCATCGCAAATGCAACAAAATGTGCGAAACTGAACACAATTGAGTTTTCAAACGTCTTTAAATGTGCTCTCGAAGTGGAAGTTTCCGGTGCAAGTGAAAAAAAGCGCAGATGTTTGTTTTTGAGAGCGGGGAATTTAAAGACGATGGACATATAATCAGCTTTAAATTTTTGACACTGAACAGTGTACCGCTGATCTCATTTGTGTTTTGTAATTGTGTTTTGTATCATGATTAATGTTGGCGTTTAAATTTGAAAATGGACATTGAACACACCCTAACAAGGATAAAGAGAAAGTAGCTAAAACCATTTTGTCTGAATTGTGTCAATGCCATTTCATATCCACTTTACATCTGAATTTCACTGACTATCATCCCATTACCAATCAAAAGTCATCATTCTCAAGAATGGAAAGGGTAATATATTCATGTGCAAGATTCTATTTTTAACTAAGTTTATTTGTAGATTTCACATATAGGACTTATCTAAAACTTTTGTGCATTATTGATTAAAAATAAAACTGAAAAAATAAAAAGCATAATCATAGGCCCTACATGTAGTTCAAATAGTCAAACTCAGCTCCTCTAAATTGTATATTTCTACTCTAATTGTTTTCAACTCTACAATTGATAATCGCTATTGTTACACTGGTCTACATTTAGCCATCTCATTTACAGGTTGATGTAACTAATCTAATATCACCATGACAACAAGGGTGTGGCAGCATTAGTCTGTCATAAGTAATCACGTCAGTTGGCCTACAAGCCATAATATCGGAAATGTATTGTGAGTCAAACGCTAACATAATTACTTTCAGGTCAAAACGTATTTTGCCCTCTTTCAGATTATATTTGAACTTGTCATTGTCTTGAGGATAACCATTATGTTGCAGACAAGATGTTTGAAGTTTTAGATGAAACAACAAAAAGTAAAATTACATGTACAATGTATGTGTAGTATAGTAATATTGATATTAAATATTATATTGAAATAATGCATGTAGTTCTTGGGGAAAAGAAGAGAAATTCAGCTTTAGATTAGAATAGCATAGCATATCGAATAAATATGTTTATATACAACATTCTATATGTTTACTTTATAGAGGGTATGAGATAAAGGATAACTCTTATTATAGTATCTGTAGTCCTTTGGGATGCATACATGTATTAATGGCCTTTTTGTATTGCCTTTATTCTTATCAATACTTTATTCATTGGAAAGAAACAAATACTTAAAGATTAAACAATTAATATATTCATAATATGTATTCAATACCAGTTTACTTGCTATAAAGATATTAGGCAATATATAGTATTATTATTCCATGGCGTATTAAGTCTGTAGGGTGTCTTCTGCCTTTAATATGAGATTTTCAGTGAAGATAAAATTAACATAATCTTCCCCAGGGGCGAGAATACATTTGATACTGTGTAGATGACATTACAATGAATCATACATGAAATATGATATAGAGGAATGTGGAGTTGGTCACACACTGAATGACCATTAAGTTATTCATTCACACATGATTGTTCAGTTCCGCTCTGTGGTTGGGAATTTCTTTGGCGAGTCATCATAACTTCATGTTTATAAATTCATTTATATCTTGCCTATTCAGTCTCTGATTTTAATTCATTGTAAATAGATCTGTAATGAATTTTATTTGTCATCCTCTTTTCTTATCACTTGGTCTATATTCTTTTTTATTATAAATGATAATCAATCATCTTATAAGAATCTGCATAACCTCCCTTGTTATCATTATGTCACTATTTTAATGACAAAATTATTGCGTTTGCTCAGAAATGGGTCGTTCCACTGTTACTATACCACTTTTGTTGCCAGTGACATAATTATTTTAATTTTCAGACATATTGGGTCATTCTGCCTTTCATTATTATACTAATTTTGTTTGTTCTTATATATGTCTTCAAATTGTTATTCTTTTGTAAGCCCGTCTGTGATGTGCTCCTTGGTTCACCATTTCATTGCACCCTTCTAGGTGCCTTCAAGAGCCAAATCCATAAGCCTGGCGCCAATCAATGCTCAGAAACTAATAACAATCCTCTTCACAGGTCTTCCTCGACCAGTATGAACAGACAGCTTCTAAATCATCTCAATTATTCTTTAATGTAGTCCATAGATGTGTAAGATGATATTGCTCATAATACTTAAGTTTTGCCAATCCTTCCAGGGCACCTGTTTAATGATTTATTTCCCTACCACCATTCTAAATGAGCATTTGTCGGGAGGGTCGTTACCCAGCCATCATCATGGAAATTTGGATAGTAATTGATGATATTTGGAAAAGAATATCATGCCTCATCACAAAAATTCATCACAAGATTTACCTAGATAATAATCAATATGAAGTGAAGTTCTTATTGCTCGTATTAGAAAAATTCTCCATTTTATTTCCCGGTAACTGACAAAATGTAATTTGAGAAGCCAAACAACAGTTAGTATCAATAGTTGTTATTATAAAAAGAATAGAATATTGTAGTTCTAAATAGAAATATGGTATTTGCCCTTGTGTACAATCACTCTTCTACCCAGACATAATTATGTAATGTACCTTTTGGGATTTTGTCATTGAAGTGCTTCATTCTCAAAGGAAACTCCTGCTCCCTGTTCAATACATTTTCAATTTTTATATTTTGTCTCAGACAATTACTTTCCACCTGAAAATTGAATGTCACTCTAAGAAATGTCTGAGTTCTCAAAATTAATGAGTTTATTTGTTAGTCGATCAAAAGCCTTGATCCTAAGAATTTTCAGTAATTACCACTTGCTGCTGTGATTTGCAGTTTCAGAGGAATCAAAGTATTTCAATCTTTGAAATAGAACACGCTAGAAAGTGTGAAGTCATACTACCTGATCCCGTTACTGCAATTGAAACTCTATTTTCTACTCAGTTTGAAACTAGAATAGATATTTTCCAAGCTATTAATCCTACACTGAGAAGGTTATTTTAGTAATGCTAGAAATCAAAATATGTATCCATTAACAAATTAGATGACAGGGGGAACTGGGTGCACTTTCTTCTGAGGGTCATGACTAATAACATGCTATACAGGGTGACCCAGAAAAAAGGAAACCCAAGTTTGATCATCAATAATTTCAAAAATATTACCATGGTGATTATAAAATTTATATCACTGGAAAGTGCAACTCGTTACCATTTTAATGATACCCCGCTCAGCTCACTAATGTCACGCATCACTGAACCTCATTGTTTTGAAAATGTCTTGCAAAATTGTGAGTGGTTCACTTTCACGCTCATCGAGATGGGTTGCTGCAATGTGCCTAAAAAGAGAACCCAACTTTTCATCATCAATCATTTTAAAAATATGACAGTAGTGATTAGGACGTTTATATCACTGGAAAGCGCCACTCATTATCATTGTATTGATATCTCTTTCAGCTCACCAATGTCATGCATCACTGAACCCCATTGTTCTGAAAATATCTTGCAAAATTGTGATTGATGCACTGTCATGCTTTTTACATTATCCATGGGGAACTGAAGGTTCTCTGGGTTGTCGGACCAGTAACATGTTGAAATTACCTGGATGGTAAGATTAAAGGACTAAATAAGTAAAAAAATTCCAACCCATTTATCAAACTCATTTATTTTAACCGGTTGGAGACTGAGCCCGAATATACTCGGGATAGCTTTTGTCCACTCGTGGACTGAGCCCGAATATACTCGGGCTGAAAAGTCCTGATAAGTTCAGCCCAGTTTCCAACCGTTTTTCTACTCAATATTTCAATGAATCAATAAAAACATGGTATGAGTCGATATTTAGACATTTCTCACCGTACTTGGAGCTTTGTTAACTTGAAATGTATACGATTTATCGTAAAAAAGTCAATTTCAAAACAAAATCGCTTCCAACACTCGTCGCGAAATGTGAGCATAGCAACCATAATGTCACTGCCGTGAACCGTCCAATCAAAGCGAGGCTGTAGAGCCGCTCGTGCTTTCTCCCATATTTGGAAGGTGCTTTTTTGCATAGTATATGCAAATTACACCAGCCCCGATCGATTCAAGCTCAAACTTGATGACGAAAGTGTGGCTTTTTGTATTTCACCTCCAGCCCGAAACAAAACCTTCTTTTCAAATTTGAACGTCCTGGAGATGAATGATTAGTAATGTAAACCACAATGGACGTTTATTGAATAGGCCCTATTGTGCGAAGGTGTGATCGCTCGCCGCTTTGAAGATTATCCTAATTCTATTAATTGAACACCCTATGAGTACTGCAATAACTCTCTCTCTCTCTCTCATATACCATATTATATACCACTTTGTACCAAATTTTAAAAAAGAAATATGATAATAACGAACTTAATCTTTTATCTTTTATTTTATATTTCTTTATTTTCATACATCATAAGCGTAAAAAAAACAAAAACGATCTGTTGCAACATCTTCTATATACATTGTAATGGTAACATATATTGGGGGTTATAATAAAAAATGAAAATTAGGCTAATAGTGACTAAAAAGAATTTAATTGTAAACAAATGTTTACGAGGAGAGGAAGAACAAAATGTAAAGGATGATGAAGAGGGAAAGAACGAAACTAAAACGTAACAATAAATATCGGGGGCGGGGGTAATCAATTGCGATTATGGTTGCGACTGAACCTAAGCTGGAAAGGTCCCTCCCCGCCACAAACAAAATGAACAGATAAATACGAAATGAAAACAGAAAGAAGAGAAAAGCACAGAAGTAATAATTATAACTATATTGCTGTACCACTTAGCCTGTGAATGGGGATTATTAGAAAAGCTTGAGTTGAGATCGTAACCATATGAATCTCTATAGTGATCCTACATTTAAAAAAAAAATCATAATAATCAAACTGATAATGAGAGTTATGACAATAAAATGATGATAACGATGAATCATTATTATTATTATTATGAATATTATTGAAATCAATATCAGTAAGCACAAGAAGGATTTACAAAGAACATAAAGGTTGTAAAATAGAAATAAATACATAATCAAATAAGAAGATTTGTAAAAAAAGAGAAAGGTATAGATTTAAAAAAATAATAATAAAAATAAAAAAATAAGAGAGAAAAAAAATTAAGAAATACAAAAGAGAATGGGGAAAAAGAGAGTCTAGAGTGGGAAAAAAATCCGAAGGGAGGGAAGAAAGCATGAAAAGAAGAAGAAAAGGGAATCAGGAAAAATGATATAATATATAAGCTTGAAAAATTCATAGAAACGGAATATATGACACAAATCTGAACTTCATCGTAACAACAAAAGCTCCAGCCCAGCCACATTCATAACAATAAGTGCGTATTTTGCATACAAAAACAACCTAAATCCGCATGAGAAAAAATGAATAATTAATGAGCTTTCGTGCCCCGGATCGGCGGCACGACTATAGGCCTACTACACGCATATCGCCGCCCTAGAAAGGTATGAATATTCAGTACCATTGCGGATACAAACGCACCGCTTATTGGCTGTTAGTGTTTATCGATGAAAATAGGCCACTCCCCGTTCCTAGCAACCACGCTCCATTGATCTTTATCAAAAACCCTTCGTCCACAGCGTGTGGGCCGGGGTAAGGTCCCTTCGTCTCCAACCGGTTAAGTCACTGGAATGCTTTACTTAGATTTGTTAGGAATCTTTGAAGCAACTCATCTCAAGGAGCATGAAAGAGAACCTATCACAATTTTGCGAGACAATTTTCAAAACAATGGGGTTCAGAGATGCATGATATTGGTGAGCTGAGAGAGGTATCATTACAATGGTCATGAGTTGTACTTTCCAGTGATATTAAATTCTTAATCACCACTGAAATATTCTTTAAGTTATTGATGATGAAAGTTAGGTTTCCTTTCTAGGCACATTCACACAAACCATCTCAAGGTGCATGAAAGTGAACCACGCACGATTTTACAAGACCTTTTCAAAACAATGGGGTTTAGTGATGCGTGACATTGGTGAGATGAGCGAGGTATCATTAGAATGGCAATGAGTTGCACTTTACAGTGATATAAATTTCATAATCACCATTGGAATATTTTTGAAATTATTGTTAATCAAAGTTGGGTTTCCTTTTTTCGGAAACACCCTGTATGGCTTTGTGTATAGTTGTCCTATGCAAATGATAGATTTTTGTCAGTTAAAACATATTTCCCATGTATTCCATCAAAGTAGGCATATTGCCAGCAATTCAATTTAATTAATTTTGTTATCAAAAATTGAAGTTTGATTGATAAAATGGATTGATAAATAGATGCAAATCAATATTTATTTGTCTTTATTTGACAATCGGATAACTAAGGCTAAAATCAACAACATTATCATGAGTTTATCCGGAGGTGTGTGTGTAGTTTAATACATGAACATTGTAGTACCGGTATCTTATTCGATGGTCACAACATGCCGTATGTGCAGCAAACAACTCCCTGCGATGGATTTCGTAGAAAATTTCAGAGTTGCACCTACCCTTTAGGCACTTTTATAATACCTTTACTACAGAAACGTAGGAATCGCAGAAATTGACCCCCGACAGCTTTATGCAACATGCATGCAAGTGCCCCGTAGCCTACGAAGTATTGTGACCACTACATTTGTACATTACATGTAGCTTGTCATGATTGTTTGGTTGGTCGTCACCTATGTTAGCTCAGGCCAGAGTTATTCCTGGAAACTTGTAGTCTTTGGATGTGTGCATATGCATGTAGGCATACTGCCAGGTCTTAGAAGCTTGTTATTACCTGTGTGTATAAATAGTGATTACTTAAATAGGATAGTTGGAAACGAGATAAATTAGACTGATTAAGCCTACTAGGGATCAGAGTTATGTAGTTGGAAATGAAATACAAGATGTAAATATAGAAAACCTTTCTGCTTATTTAGAGCTCCCGTGCCAAAAGTTAATTAACCATCAAAATTAGTTTTATCATTTATTTTATTGCAGATATTTGGAGAAAATGTTCATTAACACGTGCAGTCTTTTAAATATATCTGAAATTTGTATGCCTCCACCACCGAAGATGGTGCTTGAGGCATCATGTTTTCGGTTTGTCCGTCCTGTTTGCTTGTTATTGCGATATCTCAAGAACCACTTGAGTTATGAACTTTAAAATTTGGGGATAGTATGTATCATCATAGGAAAACAATCTTATTAGATTTTAGAGTATGTAGGTTAAAAGGCAAGAGGTCACCCTGTGAAATTCCATTGAGGATTTTATTGCAATATCTCACAAGAACCACTTGAGATATGAACTTCAAACTAGTGGATAGTATGTATTTGTCACTATAGGAAGACAGTCTGATTAGATTTTGGAATATGTAGATGAAAGTTCAAGGGTCACAGAGGTCAACATGCGAAATTCCATATATTGAGTTTTATCACAATATCTCAAGAACAACTTGAGATATGAACTTCAAACTGGGGGATAGTATGTATCATATTAAAGAAGATGATCAGATTAGATTTTGGATTTTTGAGGTAAAAAATTAAGGGCCACATAGGTCACCTTTTCAAATTATTTGTTTTAAAGGCAGAGGCATATAGGAGACGCAATCGCATTTGTCTTGTTTTACACTACGCGTATTTCAATCCAATTCAAGAACATTGAATGACATGTCAGAAACAGCCCATTAAACAGTATACAGAACGAAGGCATATACGTAGCCTGAATCCATCATGCATACATTGATTCGGTCACCCAGATCGTGAGACATATCCTAGTACCGTCCAACTTCTTCATAAGTGCAATTTTATTCCTTTTGACGACCTACTACCTTGGTATGAAGCCAGTGAATGCATTGGAATCCAGAAAAATCAATTCAATTATGGGACGCTGTGAGGTGCGGTATGTATCAAGCTATCCCAGATTTCTTCTCATTGAATAGTGCATACTACCTGTGGTATTGCCATGTGTTCAGTGAATTGTACCTACATGTAGACTGACAAGAAGGCTTACATAAAGGTTTCTTGAAATTCACCTGAAAGAACCGTCCTGGAAGGGTTACAAATAATATGTCTCAATAATTCATATTATTTAATAGTTTCTGTAATTCTTAGACCTGATAATTCTCAAATGATAGTATGAAATGTGATTTCATAGTGGTGAGGATTTAATTAAACCCCAAGACTCGGAGACTCTAAGACAAAACAAAAAAAACCCCACAAATGTTTGATTTTCCTGTGACTCATGAGATGTTGCAGAGACTCAGGTGATGTCTCAGAGACTTGGCGACTCCAGAGACTCAGAGTCACAAACTCGTCTCAAACCCGTCTCATAGTAGGTGAGATATCACCATTGTCTACTAGGATTTTAATACTTTCTTGAAAGCAGACAGATAAAATCAATCTGTATCAAGGCATCTCTTCTGATGAGTATTAAAGCCTTTTCACCATTTGTGCTATTCCCATTTTTTTTTTTATTGTACTCCATTTAATCTCTAATCTTCCTCTAATCTGCATGCTCACCCCTATTAGTCCCTCTAACCCTCTTCTATTTCTAAAGACACAAACTGATGTAAAAATGTACTTTTATGGAGTCATGCATGTTGTAGAGTCCATAGAGGGTTCTGGGCTTGGAAGCATTCCATAACAAATATGATAAAAATCAAAGAAAAGAGGAAATGCAAATGTTGCACTGCCAAAACATTCAACCAGTAAATGGGAAGTTTCAGAAAATTGGATAATCATTCTGCGTCCTGAGCTTCCCAATTTGATCAAGATTGTGAGATCTATCTTGGGGACCGCATTGATAGATAAGATCAGTAGTCAGAAGATAACATGCAATCAATTATGACATCTGTGGTAAAGGAAATGTAGAAAATCTTTATCATGTATGGAGTCTAGGTTCTGAGGATTGTGGAGAACGTTTCAATTCAGTTCTTGTACTAATGAAAGAAATCTTGAATGATCAAACCATAGTTTGTGGTGAAAATGGATTTCTATATAAAAGTGATCAATTCTGTGGTTTACCAAGGTTTAGTTTCAAGTAGTTGAATCTTAACATACCTAGGGAGCTAGAATAAGATGCTATTTGTACATAATTAATGCTGTCTTCTTTTTATTTATGTGCATCATTAAGATGGTTTGCGATTTGTAAAGATACATATGTCTCTAAGGAGAATGACAAATCGGTTGTTGTCTCAATTCCAATGTACATGTATTTGTCACTTCCCTTTCCTTCACCCTCCGTCTCTCTGTCTCAAATTTTGCTGGAAGCAAAAGGGTGCCCATGGTCAAGTCTTATTAGATGTATCTTGTTTTCAGTATTAATGTGTGTCATCATGTCATCATGTGGCATTTCAAAGGCCTATATATATCCTGCTATTGTGTCTAATGCTGCAGTCACACAGACACTTCTGTTTAGTAACGTTTTTGTTGTTTTATCCTTATTTCATCTTTTATTCTCTCATCTAAACAGACATTTGGTTATAAATGCTTTCATATTGCATTGAATCATAAAACAGTTTGATTCACTTGATCATTTTTATCAAACATTTAGTGTTTGATGGTCAGGTCAAGGCCAAGATTCCATTCTTTGAATGTCTTCAGAGATCAGTGTTTGTCAAGATTAGACAGTTGTGCCTTGATCACTGAGCATCAATTACATCTTGATTATTCTCTCTCCTATCAAGATTTATCTGTCTTGAGTCCTACGACATTTAACATTGGCCCACACTATAGCAGCTGCATCCTTTTTAAGTATATGGGACTACACATACCCCATTGATCACTTCTCATAGGTTAGCTTTGTTACAGATTAACAGCTGTGTGAATGGGGAATTAGCACTTAATTAGCACATAACATATTGAAATTAAAACTTGTTTTGAGATATCAAAATATAGTCTCATAAGGATGAAGCTATCTAGCAATAAATAATTACTTTTTTTTGTGGTCATAATTGATTTAATTAACCCACTGATGCTTTGTAGTAGCGTCCATGATTATATTGGAAATATATCATGCAAGATTTACTCATGTCTTTCCTCAAAGAAGTAAGTCAAGGATCACCCGATATTATTTTGATAACCTAATGATTTGAATTGTATATTTTTCCAAATATTTTCAAAAATATTAATGTTTAAAGCTAATCTAGTGTTGTAGTCATGAGATTGAATTGTGGAAGAAACTGAAAGTGATGGGAAAGGTTGATAACAATGCACCTAAGAATTGTTTATTGATGGGAGGTTTTTGAACCAAGAAAAAATTATATATGAGGAACATGCACTGCACACAAAAATGCATGTATGGGACTACATGAACATGTGCTCACATGTGCGGGACCCGCACATATCAGCTTTATGTCATAAATTATCAACTAATGAGGATTTGAAGAGCAATCCTTTTCAGTGGAACTTTGTACTATAAAATACTTCCTAAATACCTTGAAAATAATTTTAAAGCTCACAATTATTTTGTTGACCCATGGTTCACCTCTCCCACTACACTAGATTCTCTTTAAGAACAAAATGTACCTAATAAAACTAAAAAGATATTTATGTGCTAATTTCAGTAATACTTGTAAAGCTTGAATGTTAATTTACATTAATTGTTTTCCCAAAATTAACTGAATTCTCTTTATGCTTAATAAGGAACTATTTATTAGTTCCACAAGGCAAGTGCTTGATAACATTTGCTGTTATGAGGGTAAAAAGTGTGCTGGATCTAGGGGTGAGTATGGCTAAATAAATTCATTACATCTCAAGAGAAGTATGGTTTGAGGCATATAGAAACCTGATATACCTATCCACACTCACAAGGATGAGCTGACCCTGTAACAGATTAAATCCAATCAAAATAGTTCTGTTCACATTTATATATTACACATTCATTGATACTTAATAACTTCTTTTTCTCACTTATAAAAATTATTAAACCCATTTACTGTTTACTTTCAATAATATATTTTAAGGGGTCATATCAATCTTATATTCCTCTGTGAAAGAAATATCATTTACTTGAAAAGGAGATAGTATAAATTCCAAGTTCTCTATTAATTTTAGCAACTTGTGAAAGTACTTTAAATTTTTAGATACCTGTCCTAGAATATGCATGAATGTAAAAACATTCACAAAAGTGTTTTGAATATATTAATATTTTTTGGTCATTAAAACAGACTATATAGTACAGACTCTTAAATAGTAGAGCAAAATTATATGTGCTGCAGTATTGGAAGTGCAACGAATAATTTGAGTATACCATAATACTTCTTAATGTGAGTATACCATAATAGTTCTTAATATGAGTATACCATAATAGTTCTTAATGTGAGTATACCATAATAGTTCTTAATGTGAGAATACCATAATAGATCTTAATTAGAGTGTACCATAATAGATCTTAATTTGAGTAATCCATAATAGTTCTTAATTTAAGTATACCATAATAGTTCTTAATATGAGTATACCATAATATTTCTTGGATGTTTGAGAACACAGTATAGAATGTATCTACCATACTATGTAATATCATCTTAGATGATACATGGAGGAAATGGATGATACACCTTGGTGTATACTCTCTTAGGTTTGTTTGTCCAGCATCTAGAAACCTCTTAGCTATTTAAGCTCCTCAAAGTATATCACGTTTCATGATCAATATCACTATCTCAATCCTTATAGGTTCTTTACTCCGCTCAGTTACTGTACGATGTAGTTTTCCATACACTGTAGATGTGGTATATATCACCACAGTGTATATGTTAAGTATTGTAGGATGACGCGAAAAGTTAGAAAAGAGTAAATCAATATTTAGGTTTAACTCTAAAAGAAAATATTAATAATTAATAATTTATTTTTTGTTCTAAGCAGATTTTATATGAGGATTTTTACATCACAAAAGTTAATAAGTCAGCTATCACCAATCCAGGGGAGAAAAAATCAGTTGTATTAGACAGATGAAAGATCAAAGAGGATAGTAGAGTGTGAATTTTGCCCCCCCCCTAAAAAAAAAACAACAAAACAAAAAACAAACAAATAAACAAACAAACAAAATTATATGTTGCCCGGTTTTTAACATAATCTGGAGAGGGGCAATTTTAGAAACAACACATATTTGAAAAAAACATTTAATCAGAAATTCCTTTATTTTTCTCTTCTTTTTCTTCTCTAAGCATTTTTTTTCTGTCAACATATTGAATGGTTATCTGTATTCTGGGTCATGTAGACTGCAGGCCTGTAATGAGATAGATATGATCATTCAAAAATCAATATTGGGCCAAATCTCTGATGCTTTAAGTGTTTCATTATAGCTACTTCCCTATCAATCTAACATTAGGCTCAACTTAAAACAGCTAAATCAATTTCCACGGCGCCAATCATATGATACCATTTTTCCTTGCCATCATTATCTAGGCATCACATCATGTGGATTACTTTTCAAGTAGCTTACCCATATTTCATAATTATCTTATAGTAATTATTAGTTCATATTATATTAAGGTTAAGTTAAACAACAATGATAAAAGTAATGTTTGTTTTGTTTTGTTTCTGTACCCTTGTGCAGCTATGGGTACTGCTTCTATTACAATTAAAAATTATGTGATTTGTAAACTCTTTTATATAAGTATGTGTTTAGTAGGTGACATGACATTTGTTCAGCTGACAATTGCTTTCGGCGTTATTCTATCTGAAGTAGGGTTAGGTTAAAGACCATGTCATCCTGTTGCAGGCAAAAATCTTACATTTCTAGTTTTTGAGAGGATATAGTATATATTGAATGACTATATCTCCCACAACATGATTAAGCTCAAATGTGTATGTTTGTCATTATATTGCGCTTATCAAAATTCATTCCTAATTTTTCGTACCTCGAAAATTAAATTGTACAGTGCAAAATTCAAATTGACCATTGATCGTTTGCGTAGAAAATAATGCACGCTGATACGCTGTGTGTATATTGCTGTGTGTGGTCCGTGATGCATGCGCTGTAATATCAACGATGTTGATGGAGAGCTGGTCTAGATTGGTAGTCAGATTTTTCGTTTCTTATACTGATCTAGGCAACCTATGGTAAGATTGAATAGACAGTATAGTCGATCATATTCTAAAGTTATGCCAAGTTGCATTAGTTTTCAATTTGTGAAAAAGGATGCAATACCTTTAAGGGTAGGTTAAAGTGTTAAGTATAAGATTGAAGTCCATCATTCGATAAGTATGTGTGGAATTTGTCGCCAGAACAAATGTCATGGACTTGATTATTAACATTACTTTCTTTCATTCTGACTATTGTATTGCTAAGCATATGAGATTGTATTGAGGTGTGATATCTGTTGATGAAGTGTAAGATGATGACATGTTATCATGATGAATGACTATCATAGCATGACTCACCTCAATGGAATCTCATCTCCTGTCTTCTCATGTCTTCTCACATGTCATCCACTCTTCTCCTCTCCTCTGCTAGGTCTTCCTGTGCTCATCTCATCTCTCCTCTTCTCCTCCTCTGCTCAGCTTATTTCCACTCTTCCCTTCTACTCTTGTCCTTTCTTCTTACATCTTTCAGTTTCTGCTTGCTTCTCCTCTGCTCATTTCATATCACATTCACTCTTGTATCTTCTCTTCCTATTTCTCCCTTACTTCTCTGCTCATCTCTATCTCATCTCTTACCTCCCTCTTCTCCAACCACTCATCTCCTCTCTCACATATTTCTGCTTGTATATCTTCTCTCTTATTCTCACCCCTCTTCTGCTTTCTGTCAATCTCCACCATTGCCATGAACTCTCATCGCACTCTTCTAGACTCATGTACCTCGTTTCTTAGTTCTCCTCACGTCTTTGCTCTTAGACTGCTATTTCTCTCTCCTCTATCTCCCCTCCTCGTTCTATCCTCATCTCTACATATTCTGTCTTTATCTCTTTTCCTCAATTTCCTGTGAAAGAAAAGAGAGG
>CALNVZ010002100.1:9049400-9099415 GCA_940671915.1 Paracentrotus lividus
AAAACTTACCATGTATCTCGTTAAAAACAATTGCAGCGCGTAAGCGCGAGCCGATTTTTTTTTTATTTATATCGAACCCGAAACTTTTGCATTTTTGGTTTTTGTGCTATGTTTTATTAAAAAAAAGATACTTATCTCTCTAACCAATGCCGAGCGCGAAGTACGAGCTGATTTTTTTTTTTTTCAACCTGATAACATCGCATTTTAAGCGTTCTTTTCTTCTTGCAAAGCTTATTAAGCAGATCTTGTCTTATTCAACAATGCGACGTGAAAATTTGTAATACATCAATCTGGAAAACAAACCGCCTTAAGCGCTTATGAATGTTGGAAGATACTTATTCTCATTTAATAATACCGACGCGCGAAGCGCGAGCCGAAATTTTTTTGACATATCAACCCACAAACTTATGCACCTTTGTGTGGTTGTGTGTGCTACATTATATTAAGGAAGATTACTATCTCATTAAACAATCCGAGCGCCGAAGCGAGCCAAAATATTTGAATATATTTATGCGTTGTTTTGTGACTATGCTCCGAGGGATAATCATCTTGGTGAAAACAAAATGAGTGCGTAGCATGAGCAAATCTTTTGATATACTTGAAAACCGAGTCAATATAGTGATTTTGTCATCCCAAAAGAAAAATATCCATATCTTATGAAAAAAAAAAATTGACACGTCTATGTGCTCAAAATAGGGACAGCATTATCATGATCAAAAAAAGTTTCAGGCCAAGCACAAAGCGCAAGCTATAAATTGACTTAAAAACATAATGGGAACATTCTTAGTATTTGTTTTTGGGGGGGGCGGAGGGGGTTATAATCGTTCATGACCTAGGATTGGCTACGCATAGGCTATCACTGAACAAAATAATCCGTAGCGCATAGAGGCGAGGGGGTATGAGAGTTGAAATTCGAGCATTCTTTTGTGTCTCAATGAAGCATGATTTAATCAGGTAATGGCGACCGCGAGCGGAACATACGCGCCTGGCTTATATTTCCTTTATTTTTTAAGAAATTTTTTGTAACTATTCATACTTTTTTCTTCGCTCTCTCTCTCCCTCTTTTTTTTTTTTTTTTTCCTTTTCTTCGTTTCCCCTTTTTCTTTTCCTTCCTTTGTCTCTTCTTTTTTTCTCTCCACCTTTTGTTTCGCCGGTTTTTTTTTGTTTTGGCGCCGCCAAATGGGGGGGCCTTCGCGGTCAACCCTGCGGCTTCCATAATCCGCCACTGTGATACTTATTTATAAGGAGGTTTTTTTTTAACCATGGTGTAGTGAATTAGTACAATAATTCTGCATTTCCGCTACATCATAAGGAACACAGTATACTCACAGTTTCTGTCTAACATAGACACTCAGCAGCTTCGAATTATCCATGCGATAAGTTGGGTTCTATGCTTTGTTTCACTGTATTATATAAATAGTGTACAATCTATCGCGCAATATATCTGGTATTATAAGGTACGAACAATACTTAATTTCCCGAGTTGCAGATTTTGTGTTGTGTCTCCGAGGCCGCAGGCCGAGGTGATAATAGATCTGCTGAAGGGATAATTTAGTATTTGGAGTTCATATAGTCCAGTGAACTGTTGCAAATGGAGCGTTCACTATTTATTAAATAGTAAATATAGAAGATCCCTAGTATGCCGTTTGAACTTGCCCTCATCTGGTTTTTATTCTTTGCTCAAATTTTTGTGTGTCAGAATTTTAGCTGATATGTTTGAACGTATTTTGTTGCTTGTCCGCGTATCGCATTGTTATACAGCTTTGTAGCGCAACATATTAGCTGATTATTTACGAACGCTCCTGCACATGAGCGCAACAAGGCAATCGAGTAGAATCGATAGTACTGGTGCTGTCCGCATTCATTTAGACATGGGCCTTTACCTACAAACCGAAAGTTAATATTCGTACATTTGTACATGTATATAAGCTGTTTTATGAGGTAGGATCACCCGGCTATGTGGTCTAACTTGAGTCTTAGTTCGATCGAAATCAGTGACGGATCAGCCGTAATCTTCTTGTCACTATTTACTATAAATGTTATCATCGATTATATGATTAATCTTATGAATAGCTTAGCTATATAGGTGATAGTTTCGTTTTAGTGACAGGTTGGATGATTGTGGAAAATGACATTATTATTTAAGTCAATGAAGGCTATAAGAATGTTAAAGAACCAGTGTACCTGCTGATTTGAAATTGTAAATAAGGAGACAAGAAACAATTAACTATCAAAACTGTAGTTTCTCTAGTTGAAATATGGGACCTCTCTTCTCATCTATACTATGCATTCCTGATGTTTATTCTCATAATAATATTTCACATTTTTGTCATTGAGTATTGTGAATTCATAAGTGTTCACCCACACAAAAAGCCACTTGATACCTGTTTTCTATCCATTCACGTAGGTAGTAGAAGGATCAAATATATTTACTTATGAATGCTATAATATAGAGCCATTCATACCTAGGTTTATATAGGGATATGATATATTCCATTCTCTACACCTTTTTACTGCTGTTGAGTGAGCAATAATAACAAGATTGGAGTGTGACATGTTACTTAGCTCTCCTGATTGATTGCTTGGACCCTGGGATAGTGTCTTTCATTCAACACATAATGGAAACTGACGTGGGGTGGACTTTAACATTATTTGACATTTATAAAAATAAAAATACTGCTATAAATTTTCAGTAAGATTTCGCAGGCCCAGTGGTGTGATGGGGAGAGCGGGGGTAGTGGTTTTACCCCAACCCCCCTTTGTTTTAAAAAAATAAAATAAATAAATAATAAAAAAGAGAAAAAGGGAGAAAAAAGAAAGAAAAGACTCTATTATTTACTAATGGGGGATGGTGTTGGACTCGGTTTTTGGGGTTCAAGGTCATTAGGTCACCCCCGCCCTCCTTGGAAAAAATCTAGATCTGCCACTGAGGCCGGTGAGGTGTTCGAGGTCCAATGAAAGCAAATTCCGACACGTATATCAAAGAATATCTGCTATACCTTGCAAGACCCCTGTGAGGACAGTAGCAATTGAATAATTGCAACAATCTCTATTTAGATTGCCCCACAGGACTTCTGTGAGGTCAAGTACTTTATGAGTGACCAATGGGGATAAGCGGTCAAAATCTGACCTGTCATTAGCAGATGGGAGTTTAATCCATGCTCTAAGCCTCTGTAATCCAGCTATAAACCATCATCAGCAGACTATGAAAGTATGCCAGTGAAGTTATTCGGTGATGTAAGGTAGTTGACCTAAATTTTAAAGAGCTTCTCTTGGTTTTTGTTTGTTAGGGAATGTATTGTTAAACAGCATATTTTTATTCCTGCCCCCTCCCTTCTGAACATTAAAATCATTTCTAGTCCTGGTAGTTGTAGAAAGCTCGCTCTTCAAATGCGCTAATAGTCATAATATGATCCAAAATATACCACACAGCTGACATGTTTGGGTCACCGAACATTTTTGTGTTGCCCATACATGCATTTCTGTGTAGGTTCCTGTGACTCAAAGTGGATTGGGTTAATTTCTTATAATTTTTGCGACTCCAAAACCTCACAGCACAAAATAATGCTTAGGTGAAATGTCATCAACCTCTCCAAATCATTTTTAGACAGTGTCCTCCACACAATCTCATGACACAAGAACACTAGTTTCACTTTAAATTTGCTGTAATTATTGAAATGCAGATTTTATCAGCAGGTCCAGAATTTTACAGTGAAAAGAGAAAACTATATTGTAAATTCCTTGTTGAAACGATAGATGTGTTGATAGATATTTAACCTCCTTACTCATTTTACCTGCACTGTTCTATTCATGGTATCCATGTTCATCAAGGTCTAGTCCATTAGCATTTGATTCGTCCATCCATTGATAACATTTATTGATTGTTAGTAGCTATCATCTATGTAGGTTGATGACTGTCAAGTGTTGTAACATACATGACTGAAAGAGAACATATTCTCTCTCTCTCTTCCCTTTCTCCTCTCCCATTTTCTTGATTGCTGATTTGTTTTACCTTGTATATGTTATTGACAAGAAGAATATAGTGGATGGGCACATCGATTATTTACACTAAATATATGCAGTATATATGCTAGTCAATACAGTAGACAATTCACTGCATTGAAGGAAGTCGGGTCTACTTGCATTTCATCTACAGGGGAAGCAAGTATAAAATAAAATGTAACTTGTCATATCTGTAGGCCCTATCAGGACAACTATCCCTGCACAACTACCCCCAGGACAACTACCCCGTTAGAAATAGGGTTAGGGTTAGGTGTAGAGATGTTGGGTAGATTTATGGTAGGTGTAATTGTCGGGTGTAATTGTTCAGAGGGTAGTTGTCCTAGAGCCCTGTGGGCTACAATGATTAGGCTTTAAATATTTAATTTCTAATATGTAGGTACAATCTATTTTCATCGTGTAAATTGGCTATCCTCCTATAACATTTGATGTAAGCTTGTATCTAATGCTACAGTCGCACAGACACTTACGTTGAGTTACGTCCAGGTTGCATCCAAAGATTTCTTTTACTCTGTGGATCCCCACGGATGTCTTCCGTCATAGTCAGCAGTGGAAATAGTGATAATATCGTTCAGACCAATAAAACAAAGAAACTAAGGAATGATAGAATATCAGATATGAAATAAGGATAAAGAGCAAAAACGTAACTATACGTAAGTGTCTGTGTGACTGTAGCATTATGGGAAGTATTATCACCAGCTCCCATCCCATTTCATGCCTCATTTATTACAAACAGTGTAATAGATCACCACTGGGAAGAAACAGAGACTTTGAGGTCAATAAACTTTGTATGCATGGTCAGTCAACAGTGGGGTTGTTTACACCATTATTCTATGTCTGGACTTCGAGTCAATAATGATCAAGTATTATAGGGTGTGTTGTTCAAGCATTGGAGGTATACATTCCATGGTTCAAGGAACTCTGTAAAGCAGACATCGGCAATATGGTTCAATACTTTCCCTTTACTGGTAGATGAGAGAGAAATTATTCAAACTCGATTTTGATATTATATTTTCCATGATCAAGAAAAATCAATTAAGTATTTACAATTGTCTTTACATAATGTTTGGACCTTTAAAAAATAGACAAACATTTAACAGTATGTGTACTTTGTAAGGAATAGTGTTGTGCATAAAATATTGATTCATAAACACACTCCAGCATGGTGATGTATTACCAATTACTGGCTTCAATTGAATTCTTGGTTGTCTGCTACAGTTTCATGCAATCACGGCCACAAGAGGGAGCTATTCTATTCTGTGTTTTCAGCATTCTGCTATTTTCCATAAAGTTTAATAATCCAACCTCATTCAGTTCACAGTCATGATGAAATTGAATATCTTAGATTTTGATTGAGGTTATGTTTATATTTGATTTTTGACAAGTAAGACTCTTAAAGCTGGTGTATAGTGTTGGGAGAAGGAAAAATTTAATTTGGATTCACGAGTTAGATAATATGAAAGCCTGAATCCTATAACTGTAACAAAGAAAGTTATATTACATGGAATCTCGTTTTAATGTCTTTATTTCACGATATTATAGTATAAAAAAGATAAGACGGGGACCCGACTCAGCTTTGTGTGCACTAGGCATTCACATGGAAAACCAATGGGGATTCTCTTGTGTGGGTGATACACACAGATCGCTACGGTCCATTCATGCGGGAAGTTCGGGGGACAGGACAACCCAGCAAAGGTCTCAAACCGTTACAAATTGTGTTTGGATTCAAACATGTCACTGAAATTCACCGGAAATCGTGAAAGGAATATCACAAAATCTCTCACACATGTCTTTTAGCGCAATGTAAACAACATGAGACTATATTTAATCGGTTTTATGCCGATTTTTTTTTGTTACCAAAACTATACACCAGGTTTAATCATGGTCATTTTTTAAATGACATTCATTTGTGATATAACTTTTGATTGTTGATAACTTGAATATATTTTTAAGGAAAAAGTCTTCTTTAAAATATTTTGAATTCTTTCTTTAAGACCATAACTTTTTAATGTTGATAAATGGAAAGTATAAGGACAAATTCATTTTGATAAATGTTGTTATTATATGCCTATTGGAAGCTAATTCTATTATCATTATATATCTCTGTAAAGGAGCTTGTCTATTTATTTTAACATGCTAGTGACTTAGCAAAAGAATTCTATGTATTGTGTACCAAAATTTTATTGCATTTTTATTGGCATCACATTTCTCTCTGTTACATGTAGGCCTTCATGTATGTCTACTGTTTATCAGAAGTTTTAACAATAATTCTTTATGTCAATTCTCCTTGGGCTGATGCAAGAGAGAAATTCATTTTTAAGGGTATTAGCAAAAGGCTTGTTGCTTGAATAAAATTCTTTTATCTCATCTCTCAAGACATACATTTTTGCAAAAGAGAGAGAGAGGAAAAACCCCTAAAATGTGAGTACTGGGGGTTCTGACAGATTTGAACACTTACTAGGCGCTGCTGCACTAGCTTGAGCTAAAAAATAGCGCGCTAATTGGTTAGATCGGGAAAAAACTCGAAAAAAAGAAACCGGTCCTGCATTAGCTCAAGCTATTTTAAAATTTTGCATTAACGATTTGACCTGACCTTGAACAAACAAGCCCGATGTGTATTGCGCAACAGGTAACTACCGCTAGCGTATACACGCACAGGTGTACAATTCGTATTTATCTTTAGCTAGTGCAGGACCGTGCAAAATAGCGCGCTATTTCGTACCAAAACCGCAAACCAGCTCAACCAGCTCGAGTTTTTTTGAAAAAACCTAGGATGACTCGGGCTGGGATTTCAGCCAAATTAGCGAGCTATTTGACCGCAAAGCCAGCTCATCTTTGATCGGGCTAGTTCATCAGATCACAAATAGCGCTATTTAAAATAGCTCGAGCTAGTGCAGCAGCGCCTACTGAGATCAGTGACCTAGCTGCAAGCCTGAAGTACTTTATATAGATTAGAGTGCATGATATATGATGACATTAATAATCATACCTAAAGGCATTGAGGGAGTGCATTTGACATTTACAAATGTAACATATCTAGGTACCAATTTCAGGAAATATATTTCGGCTTAGATCTAAAGAGCGGTGCATAGAGACTATGATTTTTTTTTTAGATACATTAACATGTCATACATGGTAAATGTACATAAAAAAGCTTTTCTGCATTACAATGTAGGTTTCTCTCTTCTTTGGGGAACAAATTAATACATTTTTATGATCTAATTACACTGAAATTGGGATTTGATAAAATGTTTCTTAACAAATTACTACAATTGTGTACATTACATGTATCTGTGTGTAATTAGTTTTGAGTATTTGTATGGCCATGAGTTTTTTTTTATAGGTATTTATGATTTCGACAAGGCAAATTGTAATCAAGAGACAAAGCATTTATTTGATTTTTTAAGGACTCAAGGAATCAAGCGCTAATTCTGTTGCTTGTTTTTCTTTTCAGAGTTGAGTAGTAATTTTTGGCTTATACAGAGAATTGAAAATGATTGTCAGAAATTATGTCTACTTCCAATCCAGCCAAGTCATCGCCTATGTAAATAATGATTACAGTGCATTAAAAGTATAGTTACACAGCGATTCTGAAGAAACTATTAATGAAATAAGGACTTAAAATAGAATACAAAGGACATAAATAAGATTTGTGTATCAGTAACATGAACAGCGAGGACCACATTGCCATCCATGGCATGTTCATGGTAAGGATTGGCTATATTATACTTGAATGGTATCCCTAGGGATGGATAATCATACATTACAATCAGGTTAATATCTACATGACTCATGGACCAATGGGTATTCACAAGAGAGGAATGACAACAAGTTTGTGTTTGGCATTCCAATAATTATTAGTATCGTTCACACAACCAGCCTTAACTCCAAGTTAACTCCAAGTTAACTCCAAGTTATCCTCGCGAACTTAGTCCTTGAGGATAACTTGGAGACAACTTAGAGTTAAGGCCCGTGTGGACACACTCGGTGTTTATGTTCTCAACAGATCTTAGGGTTAAGGCTCGAAACTCCAAGCGTTGGGTGGTCTCCGATTGCGTGTTAGACCGTGTGGACACGATTTTAACTTGGGAGTTTCATGTTCTCGAGGATAAGAGTGCTGGCTGCTCCATTAGAGCGGCTTGCATCGCTCCGGTCATCGAGCCTCTCGCTTATCCTCGAGGATAAGCACTCCGTGTGAACCCGACTCGAGAATAAGCCATCGGGGTTTAAATTCTTACAGATACAATCCTCAAGAACTAAAACCCCGATTGTCGCGTGTGAACATAGCTAGTGCAACTGATTATACCTGGAACATACCCTATGTTAAACTGGCTTGAGGTCTAAATTTATAGTTTGTTATCCTGCATGGGAATATTTACAAAAATGAGGTATCATCATCCTCTTTGTCATTTGTTTTTTGTTGATGATTTTTTCAATTCAAAGAAATACTGAATTGACTACTTTGTATTGTCTTATGGAAAGTAATTAACTTATTAATTATATCAATTTGGATGATATTTTATTAATCATACATTTGGTATCAATTTATTTACTGCCCATGAAATGAAGAAAAGTCTTTTATATTATCAATATCATTAAACAACTATTCTTGTCAGTATAACATATTTTTCTTGTTTCTGCTAAACTTTTCCATTCTAAAATCCAATGAAATTTCTGTTAAAATATTAAAACAATAAGTGTATTATGTTCATCTATGGAGTAGAGATGATGTGGATAGACCAGATGGTACAACAAACGTGAACTCTTCTATTGTCTGGTAGATCCATTAAAACTAGATTAGTCAGAAGGGAAATTAGTTCCACAAGCGCTCTCTCTTCTAAATTGATATCATTAGGCAGTGCTGCACTAGTTGGAGCTATTTTAAATACCGCGCTATTTGTGATCCGATAAATTAGCTCGATCAGAGCAGATCCGACTCTGTGGTCAAATAGCGCACTAATTTGGAGGAAATCCAAGCCCAAGTCACCTTAGGACTTTTTAAAAAAACTTGACTTGGTTTGCGGATTTAGCATGAAAAAACGCGCTATTTTGCGGGGTGCTGCATTAGCTCGAGGTAAATCCGGGAGTTACCAGTTACACAATACAAATAGGGCTTGTTTGTTCAAAATTCACATCTATGATCTTAAATGTGAATCTTAAATAAATGCAAAATTTTAAAATATCTTGAGCTAGTGCAGGGCCGGTTTCTTTTTTCAGGTTTTTTCCCCGATCCACCAATTAGCGCACCATTTTTTAGCTCGAGCTAGTGTAGCAGCACCTACTATAGTTAGGTTATTATATCATATGAGGAGTTTTAACCCCTTGCATAAATCATACTTCTGAATATAAACAGAGTGCGTACAGGGTCAACATAATAACGAATGCAGAAGCACTTAATGACTTTTCCAATTATATCTGCATTATTGTTTTGGGTTGTTGTTTTGTAGAAAAAATTGGTTTCAATTTCATATAATATATCTTTAGTTATAGGCCTATAGAGTATGTAGGTCATCAACAATTTTCTAGTTCTGTTCAGGTACAAAGCTAATTGGTATTATCCTCATTTTTATATATTGCTTATCTCATTTTGTACACCTTGATATATTCATGTTTTGATCCAAAGGCATACCTGAAAAGAGATGAAAGAATCAGTAAATCAGCTTGACTCATTAATACAGAAATGACCTTATGTGATACTGAATTATACATTGAAGTATTCTTAATCTAACTGTGTTTATAACACCTGATGAAATGATGATTTAATTTGAAATTAAATAAAAAGAGGAATGTTTCTGAAACGTCATAATGACTGATAGTGATGACGATAGTGAAGATGGTGTTGATGGTGATAATGTTGCAATGATGATGATGATGTGGTGACCACTATGTTGGTGATGATGATGAGGATTGTGGTACAGTTAGTGATAATGCTGTTGATAATGTGAATTGTGGATATATGTAGCATGTAGCACTCTGCAAAGAATATAAAATATTAATTTTAGTTACTAAGACAAAGTGGTTGGATAACTAAAGTCAGTTTCTTTTTTGCACCTGGATAAATTACGTTTAGTATTGTGCTCTGATGAAAGTGGTTTGTCTCCCTCTTGTGACCACAGCCAACTTGCTTTGTATTGAAGTTGTCAATGGTGAGGAAATGCAAAAGTGATATACTGCCATCTCGAGGTACAAAGATACTTGTAACATGTCTAAATGATGACGAACTTCCAAGAGCGAGAGAGAGAGAAAAAAAAATCCTGGATATTCACTATCAATATGAAGAATAAATTATGAGCGAGTATATATTACGATAGAATAATCGGTATAAGGATGAATATATTTTTGTAAGAGGAACTTGCGCTACAACTTAAGACCAGTGGTGCAGCTGAAAACTGAATTTTGACAAAAATAATAATAATGTATAGAGTAAACCTATTCATTCAAAAGTAAGGGATTAAAAACACTTCTTTCTCTGAGAAGCGAGCAGGCTCCATGTGATCTTGGAAAATGCAATATTTTGGAGGTGCATCCCCCACACCTGTATAATACCAATAGGTACATCAAAAATGCACACATCTGAAAATGGGATGATTGAAAAGGGACAAGTTGGTTAAGTTGCTTGATAGAAACTTTCCTCTTCTACTTCGTTCCTGTTTACTCTAAAATCAGATTCAATTTCAGACTGGGTTTCTTTATTGACTTCTTGGGAATGAACACATGTGCCAAGTCACATCTTTCCCTTATAAGCCCTTCCTTATTTGCTCAAGTTACATCAAAGTGCGTCTGCTCTCGTTTAATCAGTCCATCTGCGCCTTGTTTCAATATTACCATGTTCCCTTGGCCTCAGCTCATGAAAGTAGCCGAGAAACAGCCAGAAGGTGCTTCCTGATTGGGTATCGCTCTCCTGATACGCGCCCAGGGAGGGAAATAGGGATGGTAGCGGTCGGCCAGCGGAGAGAGATGGCCGAATGAGATGTAAGAGCATGTGTGATTATTTTGCGCAAAGTTAAGAGTAGAAACAGCACTAATGAATTATTAAATGTCATTTGAATGGGTTTTAGATATTGAAATCACACCTTTCAATGGAGATGACTTAAGTGTTACCAATTTGAATGATGCAAAAAAAAAAAAGAAGAAAAAAAAACCCTATTGAAACTGTCCCAAGTTGAATAAAATTGAGTCTAAAGGAGCCTGAGCTTTCAATCCTGGCAGAATCTTCATTAGAGACAATTTTATACAATTTTATTACTCAGAAATCAGCTATTTTGATAAATATTTTACACGCTTATGATAATATGATAATTTCTATCTTTTTTTATAGCAGTATTCATTTAATAGTGCTGTGTCTATGATCTCATAATTTATCCATAAATCTTCCTTTCTTTTTCTTTGATTCCTTGCAGATAAGTTTCTTCACCTTCCTCTCAGCATTATGTGTAGTTCTTCACTTGGTAGCTACTGCTCTATCTGGTCTAAGTTGTGCAGAGCTTCAGCTCTTGACAGGATGCACCAAACATCCTGGTACATTGGTCTGTTACTGCTGTACCTCATCCCTTCCATGTACACCCACCGAAAATGCAATCTCGGTAGAGGGCGTTAAAGATTGTTCTCTTATCTCATCCACGATACGACTCGTCATGTTCATCATCTGTGTGGCAAATATAGTCGCGTGCCTGATCTGTATAGCTGCCACCATAGTCGGATGTGCTTATATTGTTAAGAACCATGCAAATAGACGGGTAAGATATCTTTTTATCTAAATTTAAAAACAAACAAAACAATAACAATGATAATTTTCCCTTTCTAGATGATGTCTAATTCTAGTTGTCTCATTTCACCAAGTTTTTGGCCAAATTTACAATCAATATACTCATTTGTTGATTTAAAGTCACACCATTCCTGTTATTCAGCTCCCTTCTTATCAGTCCATGTCTGTCTTCACATCTTCCCTCTCTTGTCACCTTGGGCAAATGGAAGAAGGGCATAAACCAGTGGACAACCAACTAGCTTAAAGTGAAACTAGTGTTCTGGTCATGACATTGAAATGTGGAAGACACTGTCCAAAAGTGATTTGGAGAGGTTGATAACATTTCACCTAAGCATTATTTTGTGCTGTGAAGTTTTGGAATCGCCAAAATGATAAGAAATTAACCCGATTCAGCTTTGAGTCACATGCACTTACACAGAAATGCATGTATGGGGCAACACAAATGTTCGGGACCCAAACATGTTAGCTCTGTGGTATATTTTGGATCATATTATGACTATTAGGGCATTTGAAGAGCAATCTTTTCTTGTGGAGCTTTTTATTCTTCCAAAATATTATGAAAATAACAGGAAAGCTCACAATAAGTTTCTTCATCTTTCCAACACCTTCCCACTACACTAGATTCCCGTTAAAAATTCAAGATTTTACATCTTTCTAATTACATTTGCACATTACACTTTATGCTGTGTATTAGATTTTCTTCAAAATTCTTACTCACTCTTGCTCTCTGTTACTCTTGTTTTCTGTCTTTTGCTCTCTCTCTCTCTCTGTCTAACTCTAGCTATATCTATCTCTCCTGCCCTCTCTGCTCCTTTCCCTTCCTCCCTTCCTCCCTCCCTCCCTCCCAATCTCCTTCCTCTCCATCTACCCATCTCTCGTCCAGTGCCCTATAACACAAAGATTTACGATTGATAAAAAGATCTGATTTATTTTTTCTCAATGACCTCATTTGGGATGCATGGTAGGGCCTACATTCGTGGTTTAGGATTAGGATATGATTAAGGTTATGGTTAGGGCTAGGGTTAGGGTTAGGATTAAGATGATAATAATAATAATAATAATAACATATTCTTTATATATAGCGCCCTTCCAAATAAATTTGCTCAAGGTGCTTCCAAAAAAACAAAAACAAAAACAAAAACACAGCAGTAAGAAAGGTGACTTGCTCTCCAAGTAAGTATTAACAGATCAGAGGGAGAATAAATATGTCTTCAATTTGTTCTTAAATGTTTGAACTGTTGTACATCAACTTTGTAGCACCCTGTCCACAATCAGGCTACCGAGAAAAAATCAATCATATCTTTTTGTCTTTGTGTTACAGGGCACTGGTAGTGGTATTCTCATACTCATATTTTTCATATATTATGTATTTTTCATATGATCTGAATATGTTCTTGTCTTGGTGACTTCCTCTGATGGTAATCCATCAATCAGTGGTCAAAGAGTGTGTTCATGGTTGAAAATAAAATTTAAACAGGAACATGAATAATGATATAAAACACAGAACACGATCATGATCAGCATTGCATTGTTCATGGTTGAAATGTAACATTGATAATATGTAAAAATTCCCTGCTCTCAACGCAACTTACTGCATTTGCAATGTTGAAGGTCACGATGGTCATAAGATCGAAGCTGAGTGTCTTCCGAAACGCACCTTTTTCAGTGTTTTAAAGTTTATATAGTATGAAGATTTGAAAGACATTTACATTACATTATCTCCATTAATGTGTCATTTCTTTCTATGTCTGTGTTTTGTAATTGTGTTTTGTATCATCATTCATGTTCCTGTTTAAAGTTTTAATTCGACCATGAATGCACATCATACAGGCATAATCGGCTCACAGAACTCTGCTCTGGGGGACAGACAAGATCAATTACAAAAGGTCTATGAAAATATCCATATTGTAGCAAATTCCATATGAACTTATTAAAGATAAGTACTGGTTTCTTCTACCAAAGTATATCAAACTTTCTAACTTGATATCTTGTAAAATTTCTTCAATGATTATGGGTTAGTTGTGATACATTATTTGTCTTTTTTTTAAAAATGTATATTTGGTCATTGGATAGTTCACTTGTATTTGTATTTGCCAAATGGTATATATTGTTTACATTGAACCTATTCATTTCAATATGCACAGAGTAGCTACAAAGCCATCTATTTGGCTGACTGTGAGTCTTTTTTAAACCAAGAAACATAAATACCTTTCAATATAATAAATACTGCAAATACCCAGGAGCAATATAGAACAGCAGAGTATGTACATTTTATTTAAGAAATTACACTCACGTTCTGGTAATGTCTTCTAATTACACTGAAATGGTAATCGGCACTTAAGATTGTGCAAATATTCTTTTTATTGTAATGCTCCCATTAGGAGATAATGAGGAATCGTTTGTGTATTTCCATGGGTGTCCTCTCTTTATATTCATCATCCAATTTTTAAATATTACGAATGCATTAAGAAGCAAACTTAATGGGAGATGCTGCAGGCTCTCTATCCTGTTGCTTGTTCTTGAAATCCCTTGTAATTTGTAGCTTGCAGTCATTCAATTATTGTATTTGTTATCTGTAATGTGATATAATATATTCCACCGACATTTCTTTTAATAGATGTCAGATATCTTTAAATTTTCTCATATTCGTCATTATAGCTCAATCCCCATCTATTTCATCGTCTGATATGTTGATAACTTGTGCTTTAAAAAAAAGGGCAATATTCTTTACAAATTGCAAAAGTTCCTGTCAGTATCTCCATTTACAATTGTCACAAAAGATACAAATTGAATACTCACATGTGTATGCTTTTGAAACGCCTGTACGAATCAAAGAAGTTTTTGCACTCTTTGTTTGATTGTGTGAACGGATGTGGCATACATATTGAGAATCATTACTGGAATTAGGTTTTTCATTTGTCTTCTCTTATTTCTTTCTCAGAAAGAGGGAGGAGTTGAATTCAGTCTTTTATTAAAGTGTTTGTTCATGATCTTGACTTCCTTTATAAACTGGGTTGGGTTCATGCTGGTTTTTTATTTAACTGTGATGTGTCAATCCTCTGCTTTCATGGGTTTATCACAAAATCATTTTTTCAGACCAAATTATCTTGAATTTGATATCATATGTTTGTATAAACACATACATACACATTCATACATGTACATGTATATTGAGAAATATTTGAATATTTTAAACAATTATAGCGACATACAATAAAACAATGGGGGAAAAAACACTTCCAAATTGTTTCTGATTTCCATGATGATATAAATTAGAGGTAAAGACGAGGGTATAGGAACATAAAATACAGTGACGGTACATTTGAAAAGATATTGCCTTGAAGGATTTGTGATATGATTATATATTTCTTTCAATTATTTCTTTAATTTCATACTTTATTAGTGATATCATAGTGTAGCAAGCTTATACTTCATGAATATATATTTCATATTGTGAATCATATTTATAACCATATTTGTAACCGGATAGATGGTTAAAAACTTCGGTGAAAACATGATAAGAAGATTTACCGAATTTGAACGAGTTTCCATTTCTGAAAAATGTGGAAACTTGATACAAAATATTTTATTGAAATTTGATAATTGTATGAGAGGATGAAATGACAGCATGAGTGAAGAAAGCTTTTAACCGACTTTGATCACCCACGAAGGTTGAACACAATCCAAATCTGTCAAAAACCTTGAACAAAAATGTTGGTATTGCTTAATTCTTTGTGTGCGTTTCAGCTTGGCATTATATTACAATAGGTATGGAATGTACGAAGAAGCTTCAGCAAACAATAGTATAATATCAGTAGCTGAATGAATTAAATGGTGGAAGTGGATTTGTAATAATCTTGTGCCCTTTCAGTGCCATTTAGCATACGTTTAGTGACGTCAACTACATGGGCCAAACCTCTATCAATGTATTTCTAGAAACTTATATTATTACTATTCCGTGAAAGAGGTTTTGGTTTAATAAGAGTTTATGGGACGACAAAGAAAGGAAGATGACATGAAAAGAGGGAAATAAAGTTAAACTGATGGATCATCTATTCTTTGGTTGGATAGTGCTTGTATAATGAGGGGTTAATCCATGAAGTAGGCTTTGTTCTGCTTGAGCAGTAGACCGTTTATTCCATGTACTCCTTCCTTCCTCTATATAATAATAGACTATATAGTCCCATCCTTTCATTGAATGTTACAGTTAGGTGGGTCTTAAATGGGACGACTATTAGCCTTGATTCTTAACTGCTACTTAACTCATGAACATTAGCAGATACTGAGAATGGATTTTAAAAGAAATTCATTACAAGAATTTCTATGACGTTTAAACCACAGGATTAAGATTGTATTGTGACAAACACAAGAAGGATTTCTAACCTTGAATGAGAAAACCTCCTTACTAGTAATACTATTCAAGAAATCTTGTAAGAATAATAAGCCTTTTAGTATTTCAAGTATTTCAATCTAAAGGTGTTTAAAATGTTGAAATACCGCAGTACACCTTGCATAATTCACTGGTTATGGTAACTATACCACAAAATATTCCTTATTATGGGCATGCATGTAATTCTTATTACAATCCAAGTTTTGGAAAAGCCTGCCCAACTGCTAGAATTTACAGGAACACCAGCCACCTGGAACACATTCCATATTGTTGTATACTCTCCTACAACTTAAACAATGTTAACTTTCTGTAGGGGAGACCGGGGACAAATGTAACACGGGGCAATTGTAACAGAGGCTCCCATTCCTAGCAGAAACACGCTATAAACTTAAAATTTGTAGAGAACATGCGCATTACGGCTCCACATGCTGTATGAGTGTTAGCAGATTTTAACGTTCGTGAACCTTTCTACAGCGGAAAAACCGTTTTTTGAGCATAAAAGTAATATTTCACATACCCATTGTTTTTCTTCTGGACAATATATGTGGATGAGCTACGGCTGTCATTTTTGTATATTTAGAAATTATGTTCTTAGGCCATATTTTGCTAAAGTTTCAACGACGGGATACCGAGGAGCTAAGATAGAAAAAATCTCTCCAAATATGGTCACCTCTGCCAGGGCAATTGTAACAAGCTGTTACAATTGCCCCTGTTTCTGTCAAAGTAACTCCCGTAGGAACTCGGTAAAAGCAGATTTCCGCTGAATCAACACCAAGCTATTCAATAACCAATCAGGGGCCGCGGAGCGTTTTTTGGAAGTGGAGGGGCTGAGCGGCAGTGGGAGGGGAGTGGGGGGGGGAGGAGGGGAGTGGGGGGGGGGGAGGGGGGAGGAGGGGGAGTGGGGGGGGGAGGGGGGGGGGCTGAACAGACTAAAAATCACAAATGTATGGTATTTTTCCGTTTTTGTACAGACGTTCGCTGACGGAAGCCCTCCCAGGCTCCGTGGCCCCTGCAAATTACATAAAAAACATTACAATTGTCCCGGAATTTGTTGCTTCCTGTAAACATAATTAAAACATAATCAGAAAACTCTGAACCATGGAGCTAGTATTAGAGACGTCTCCGAGACGTCTCCAAGACGTCTCCGCGACAATTTATTTAAAAAAAAAAAAATCCGTCTCCGCAATTCAGGAGACGTCTCGGAGACGTTCTAATACTATATATCCGTCGGGAGACAAGATTCCTATTCTGTCGCGGAGACGTCTCCGCGAAGTGAGATAGCACCTCAGCTCAAGCATCATAACTTCAGAACTTTGAATGTATTTTCAATTATAATGCTTTACAAAAACAAAAGGTAACAACATCTATAACGTCCGACATGAAAATTAGGGTGGGTATCTCACTTCGCGGAGACGTCTCCACGACAGAATAGAAATTTCGTCTCCGCGATGGATAAATAATATTAGAAACGTATCCGAGACGTCTCGGAGACGTCTCCTAAATCTCGGAGACGGATTTTTTTCATAAATTGTGGGCGGAGACGTCTCGGAGACGTCTCCGCGATATGGGAGATGTTTTTAATACATTCTGTCCGTCGCGAAAACAAAATTTTCTATTCTAATCGCGGAACGTCTCCGCAAAGTGAGATACCAGAGCCTCAAGTTTTTATTCTTGTTGTTGTTGTTGTTGTTTTTTTAAAATAATTTATATCACTTTTCTGGAAAAGAAAAAGTAAAAAATATGAAGAGAGTGACCATTACGTTCTTCAATGTCAAGATTGTAAATAGGAGTAGACTTGGATATAGAGAAAAATAGCAAAGAAAAGCCTCGTTGATAAGCTCAAGTATCAGAACTTTATAACTTTGAATGTATTGTCGATTATTATGCTTTACAAAAACAAAAGGTAACCATACCTATAATCTCAGACATGAAAATTCAATAACTTTGAACATATCTGTCTAATACGTTTGTTAGAAATGCAATGAAATATTGATATTTTCGAAAAAAAGTGCCTTTAGTTTGTTTATCATTTGTTTCACTGTAATCAGAGCCTCAAGTTTGTATTCTTGTTTTTTTTTTAAATAATTTATATCACTTACTAGAGAACTTCAGAACTTCATAACTTTGAATGTATAATCAATTATAGTTTCTTTTTTTTACAAGGACAAAGGTAACCTTATTATGAGCTCAAACATGAGGAATAAATAACTGAACATATGATTTTATTTCATTTTATTCGTCGAGTGTTCATGGTATAACACATAAAAGAAACACTGACAGGATAGCCCATGAAAACCGAAAAGACCTATTTACAATGGGGTCAAATAAAATGGGGAGAAATAGGGCCCCCGACTTTGTTTTTTTTTCTTATTAAAAAAGCACATATTAAAAGAGAGAAAGAGGAAAGAGGAAGGGAGAGAAGGGAGAGGCGGAGAGAGAGAGAGAGAGAGAGAGAGAGGGAGGGCAGATAGGAAAGTAAAAAGTAAAGAGGGAGTGAATGAAGAAAAAGAAAGAAGAAAGAAAGAAAGAAAGACAGAGGAGAGAGAGGGAGGGATGGCAGCCCCATAAAAAAAAAATATATATATATATTTTCAATATGATACCTGAAAATATATGTCCAATACGTTTTGTTAAAAGGGCAAAGACATATTTGATTTGCCAGAAGAAAAAAATGGCGTAAATTTTGAAGATTGATTTTACACAAAAAAAAGAAAGAAAGAAAAAAAAAAAGCTGTCATTTTTACTTCTTCTCAGAAATGTATCACTTTATTTTGAAAGAATGCGTTAAAGTCAAAAGGCGTAAGCCTAACATAAAGTGTTATACAACAGTTGTCAGTTAAAAGATATATTGTGTAGGTAAAAGTAGATAAAGAACCAAAATATGAATTAATGAAGGTTCAATAATTCTACAGTTAAAGGGTGAAGCCACAAACAACCTAAAAAAAAAAATAAAAAAACTATCATAACTTTTCCCATTTCATGCATATAACAAGTGGAAAATGTAATATAAATGGGTCAAGCATTGTCATGTTTCATTATAATTAGTTTATGTGGTTAATGATGTTTAATTTGTCATGTGCATAGCTTTGATAAAGAAAAAACAAATGTTACAAGTTCATGTGTTACAATTGCCCCGCACGTCTGTTACAATTGCCCCTCGTCACGGGCAATTGTAACACTCGACCTCTTGTTTTGAAATGGTTAATGGCTTCAAAATGACTTGTTTTACTTACCCAAACCTATTCATATGTCAAGCTAAGATATGCATATTTCATTTTATTTAGTTTTTAAAGCAAGTATTTAGCTTCAATAAAGCTGATAGGTCAAATTTGGAAAAAACTGTTACAATTGCCCCAGGTCTCCCCTATGTTGTAACAGGTAAAATCCTTACCATTTTTATAAACCAACTTTACAATCTGTATCTCGCCAAATATAATTTATAATGTATTTTAATGATTCTGTTTTTTCATTTATTGCATAAGAGGGGGAGAGGTTCATGAAAAGGTCACTCCCCTCCAGCAATAATTATTTGCCACTCATTAATAATCTAGTTAGTAATTATCAGTAATTTGATCACAGATGCAAAAAGAAAACCTTGTAAAAAAAAACTATGTAATTAAAAAGTGTAATATGTACCTCGTTTTAGTGTTACATAGTAGCTTCAATATATGAAGATCCTTAAGATCAATCAAAGGGGATCTTCTTTCTTTCTTCAATAATCATCTACACATTTATCATACTTAACCTTTGCCCGGTAATTTGTTCTAGTTTTATTAATGGCACCATGATCTGATTCCTGGATTCTTGCCACCTGTTTTACGCCGCTCTCATACAAACAAAGAAGTTCAAAGTATCTTGATAAATCAAGACAAAACGGAAGGAAAAACCTCAAAAGTGAAAGAAAAGCAAATCAATATCATACTTGAACACCCAGGTTCAATGACAGATAGAAATGCGACCATAAAAACATGTCGCTTGTTCTAATAAATCATCAAAGAATTTGTGGTTAATATTACATATTCAATGTGAGATTGCGCAATCAAGAAACTAGGGAAAAAAAGTACTGCAGTACATGTATTCTTTTGTGTTGGGATCACTCACTGATGCATTGATTAATTGATGATTACAGTTTTCAAATCTCTAAGCTCTGGCCAAAAAATATTTATTGAAGTAATAGAGATAAAGAAATAATTGTGTATCTCATCTGCAGTAAGCTGGTTTCATGGAACCATGTATTTTGTAGTTTTCAATTGTCATACATGAACACTCATGTTCAATAACAGATTGGAATGGGACCATAATAACATGTCGCTTGTTCTAATAAATCATCAAAGGATTTGTGGTAATGTACATCTTCTATGTGAGATTGCGCAATCATAAAAGGGTTATTGGTTAAGTACATCTTCCATATGAGATTGCGCAATCTAGAAACTAGGGAAAATAGGTACCGTAGTTCATGTATTCTTTTGTGTTGGGATCTATGAGATTACACTCACTGATGCATTGATTAATTGATTATTACAGTTTTCAAATCTCTAAGCTTTGGACCCAAAAATATATTGAATGTAGAGATGAAGAAATAATTGTGTATCTCATCTACTTTAAGCTGCTTTCATGGAACCATGTCTTTTGTAATGTCACATGGCAGCTGCAGATACTAATAAATTGACTATTCTGTTTTAATGGCAAATATAACCACTTGAGATTATATATAATGTGATGTCTAATGTATTGATTCACATGCTGTTGCTATTGGAAGCATCTTTATAAATTATAAAAATCAATAATCATTATGAGGGGTATTGAGAAATCTAATTTAAAAAAATTATCATATAGTTCTTATCAAATAACCAATTTCTTCATGACATGTCGTAAGTATTTTTTTTACAATTCTGAGGTGTTATCAGTCGACAACTATAGTTCAACATCAGAATCCCTATGTTCCATGAACTTACCTTTCTTGTGTTATTCATATCATGTAAACGTTAACATTCTTGGCATAGTTTGAAATCATAATTGCTGAACCTTGGCTTTCAAAGTTGATTTTTATGGACATGTTTGGAATTCTTTTAATACCCTAATGGATTTCTTATCCTACTTGGGATATGATACATAATACATGCAAGTTTAAGTTTCAAATTTTTGGGGAAAGTTTTGTTCCCTGATGATTTGAATTTCATACTTTATTATAGTTTATTGCTGAATCCAGGCAGGGTGGGAGATGCATACCCCACCCCCACTTACGAGGTGTATTGATAGAATTGGAAAATTTCCAAAAACCTTGCGTCCCCCTTTTCCCATGTCCAATTCCTGGGCCCGCCACTGCTGGGGTTTACCAATTATTTCAAGCAAATATTGTCATGAATCTCTTTCACTTTCTGATGAAATACCTCATACTTCTTTTTGCAACATGGGTGGGCAATTATATTCTTCTTGTCTATATATAGATAATACAATTGAATGTTATGTGTTTTAATATGTCTTTTTGACAGTTTTCTTTAATTTCTCTTACTTCATCCACAGATGGTATTACGGAGGCCTCATCACACAGGCAGTGTAGCAAGAGACTCTTACATTAGTGACATAGGGGGTGTAATAGATCCGATATTTACCCCTCCTCTGGTTCCGCCGCCCCCATACTCCCCTCCCGAATACACTGAGATCTCTAACGATCCCATCATCATAGAAGGACCAGACTTTTTAGACGACCTCTCTACGCCTACACCAGTCTTGCCAATAGCGCCTCATGAGATGCCCCCTCCCTATTCAACACTCAACCTCCTCCCCGGAACAACAATAGAATGCTCCGTTGCTCAGGAATTCCAGGTGGCAAATGAAGAGGTAACTTTCACTTTCTTTTTCTCATTTCTTTTTTCTTTAGTTACTTTTTTTATTGTCGACTTTGAAAGGACTTCACCATTTAGGGTGTGTGACTGTACTAATGCAACGCTCAACACTAACATTTTTTAGAAGTTGCCCTGGAGGGCAACCAAATATTTGATTTTCCTCAAAAATGGTTGTCCGAATGGGAAATCTGGTTGCCCTGCTCTAAAAACAAAAACAATGAAAGCATTGAAGATTTGATTTTTATGTAAAAAACTTCGCATGAAATGTGATTTACAATTAACTCATAATGTAACCTAGTTTACAGGGTCAAAAGCCCAATACATTTCAGTCCATCATGTAAGCCCTAACATAAGTCTTGCGAAAAAATGTGGTTGCCCACTTCAGGCAACTTTTCATAATTTCTACAAATTTGATTGCCCAGGGGTCAAATCTGGTTTCTTTTACTCAGAAAGATTCCGGAATCTTGTTGATATGATTTCTAAACACAGAGAAAAGAAATTTGTGGTCAATCACCAAATAATGAACATTGGTTTTCTAAACATTCACACAGCCCGTAAAAAGGTAGCCTTTCTTGCTTTCGTGAACGGTAGGTCGTGAGTTCGAAACCCGGCCGAGTCATACCAAAGACTTACAAAAATGGTACCTAAAAGTTGCCTTTTAATAAGGAGCTTGGGGGTAATAATAACATCATGCAGGGCCCGCTGGGAGAACAGTTGTCAGAACTGAAGTGGCTACCCTGGGTAAATAAAACAATATTATTATTATTATTATTAGCCCTCAGTTTAATAAATTGTCTCCTGAGCAAACTCCTTTTTTGAATTAGATTTTCAGTCTAAAAAATATACAACTGAAGTAATCTTTTGTACTATTATAGTAAATGTAAATGTTGTTTTGAAAACAATTCTATTGTTTAACTTTTGAGAATGTTAAAAAAGTTTTTTTTTAGCAATTGAATTGTTTTCTAAATGACAATTACATTTGCTATGAAACTACAAAAGATTAGTTGTTTTTATTTAGGCTGAAGGTATCACTTCAAAAGACTAGTTTGCTCAGGGGATAGTTTATTAAACTGAGGGCTGCGCTTGTGTAATTAAGGTCATTATATAGCGATTATAAATATATTTTGAGCAATGATACTGTTTGATGTAGGAGCAGACTAGTGTTTGCGTACCCCAGTCATATCAGTAGAGTATAAATGGGTCAGTTCAGGTCAATACTTTACAGCTGTATTTTGGTTTGTTGTTTATTTAAAGCCACTGAGCATGAAGGGGTTTTCTATGGTTGTGTGAATCACCATGTAAACACAGTGGCAGGTGTTATCATGATGTAAATGGATCCCAATCTTTTTTTATCTTCTGCTTATTGATTTATAAAAAAAAAAAGAATATATAGTGAGACAATAACATTTTTAGTTCACAGATAAGCTACTTATTTTTAGTGGGTTTACGGTTTTTTAAAAGAAAAATTGACTGATTGCTTCAAAATTAAAGATTTTAAAACGTGTGTACATTTATGATCTTAAAAAGAAAACACACAAATGTTCAAGTTTGACTATAATCCACTTGTTTTAAAAACAGTAAATAGCACAAGTTTATGAAAGGGTCAAAACAAGGATATGTACTGGTTTCTTATAACACAAGGTACAATCATTCAATCAACTTATTAGTAGTTATTTCATCATTTCAATACACTATTTGGTTTACATCATTACAATTTTGTTTTGTGCTTGGGAATATGAATATTCTTGGATAAACAACTATTATGTTATTAGACCAGTGCTGCAAACTCTTTGAATACACTGAAACTGCAAATTCTCAACTTGTTGTGATCAATCAATCAATTTAAAACTGAGATTTCAGCCCCTCACTCACACCAACCAGCTGCACTCTCTACAGAGGTTTGCAAACAGCGGGCCTGTCACGCGGCGTATCGGTATTTGTTACCGAACGCTTTCTTCTATGCACTCTGTCACACCTATCCAGGGAGTCTATCAAGCTAGGTTGAGACCCTTTGTCAACAGCCCACATTACTCACCCAGCTTCATACCCTGGTGTTCACACTGAATAGGGGAAAATACCCCGATGGTTACACCGTTGGGGAGTTTTCTCTTTGGATTCTTGTAGTTGACTGCAGAAATTGAAATGTAGTTTTGAGTTGTAGATGTCAAGGTTTTGCTGTTGAATAAGTTTATATTGAGAGCTGTCAAATTCAAATAGATTTCATTTGACATTACTAGATCAAGAGAAGAGGACTGTTTGTGTATAACACTTTCACATGTAATGTTCATGAAGCTTTGATACAAGACTTTGTAAGTATAACTGTGGAGCTCTACGAATTGTAAATTATAAACAATTTGCATGGAATTTGACTGTTAATCATCCCAGTGTACAACTAGACTTGATATTCTAGAAGTCACCTCAAGCATGTGAATTGATGAGCAGCTACATCGACCATAGCAAAGATTGAAATGAACAGACTGATATGTGTATCTTGTGAAACTATATCGGTAGTATAGAACCCGATTTGCTGAGGGGGCTTGATATTGAATATCCATTGCATATTCAAACTCATGTACTACTTGCAAGCAGCATCTGACATTTGATTCCGTTACATGTCTCAAACACGGGGACGTTGGGAGCAAAAGGAGGAGGCCCCTTTTGCTTAAGCTTTACCCATCAGCCAATCAGCAAGCTATAGTTGAAGTATGAGATGTTTGAGATCAAAAAAGCATCAGAGTTTACTTTTCGTCTGGACCTCTCACAGTAACGTGAAAATCTCTTGGTTTGCTTAACGCTTTTGTCATCCCAGGTTAATTTGAGCGGAGTGATGAGGATCCCGCTTCCCACGTAAGTACACACCAAGACCTTTAGGTCTGTTGTAGGGGCAAATGCTAGCCGGAGTTCTCTCATATTTGCAGAACATGTCGTAGACAGGTTGCTAGGGCATCATCTCCAGTTGCTAACGATAATTTTGAAATGACGCATTGTCTGGTTTTACATTGATCTCATTGTATATTATTTTACAATGTATTCCTACCACCAGTTGTACTTTAGGAGCTATTTACCAAGTAACACTCTAACTGTAAACTGTTGGTCAAATAATTTGCACAGGTCTGCTTGTCAACAGACTGATGGTGTGAAGAGGCTCTTTAATCAATTATTCAGCAGGTACTCTACTGCAAATGTAGAGTGTGTACTTATACAGAGAAGAAGATAAAGAGAGAATAGCTGTGACATTGTTCCACTTTATTATTACACCTTGTCAGGTTTTAGGAGAGCACTTGTTTTGTCAGTGTTTTCTTGGGGTGTGATATAAGAATGTTATGAGATATAGGGTTTACATAGAACACTCTCCTTTGACATCTAAAATTGCTGGTGTTCCCAGGGGTTCAATATTTCTTGTGCATTTTACACAAAATATTTTCTGTGCATATCACGTGTAGAAAATATGCCAATTAGGCCCTCTCCCAAATGTTTTTCTCATGTAGAGATGTTTTAATCCCCGGTGATATCAAGAGGCACCCTCCCTGAGATGAAATATGGCAAGAGAGAACAAATAATTTATATATTGTTTATGAATCAGTTGTCACTTATTGCATCCTGTTTATATCATTATTCCATGGTTCATGCTGCATGTAGCTCTTACAACCATACCTAGTCATCTACATTAATTAAAGAATTCTTGTCATCTGTGTTGTCATGGTGATACATTCTCTCTTTTTGTGATTAGATGGAGACACGTCATTTCCCCCTGCACCAATTGCTTCGGGCTTTATTTTGTCTAAGATGTAGGGTTAGTGTTAGGGTTGCAATACAGTTTTATGTTCAGTTTTAGGTTAATGTTTAGGGTAGGTTATAGCGTTAGTCTAGGGTTGAAGTTGGTTATTTGATTAGTGGAATATGGAATTGAAGCGGAGCAATTGTCATGGAATCGATTAGATTGTTGTAAATCTTTGAAGGTGATAGAGTGGCATAAGAGAATGAAATAATTAATGTTATGAGATATGTCATGAATGAAGTTCTGTGCAATATATCCAATTGCTAGCATATTGCTACCTGGATGCAAGGATATTGCTGGAATTTTTTTTATTAAAAAATACCTATTTTAAGAGAAATGATATCAAAGCTGATAGAAGGCACCAGATCTGTTCTAATAGTTAAATCCAAATTTTCACAAAGATTTGACATGTGAAAACTTGTTGTATTGGTTACTATGCTTGTTTTATAGCTGCAGTTTTCAAAAGACACAAATTTTGATATTATTCAATCTTACCCACAATATTACCAAGCTTTAACATCAACCACTTTCAACCCTTTCTTCATCTCTTTTCTTCTCCTTATCCAACCCTCAATCTTTCTCCCATTCTTCTTTATCTATTCTGTCAGGATTTGTTGAATATCCAGTCCTTGATCTTGTTTGGCTCATTATATTCTCTTTAATATTATCCCTACTCTCCAGCTTCTGTCTGCATGTCGCTTCGAGGAATGTGATCTTCATGTTGTAGTTTATATCTATCCTTGCTCGATAATGATACTGTCCGCTAACTGACCTTGTCTGACAACGCCAAGTATTCACAGCTCAAAACTTAGCCGTGAGAAAATATGAGCCATGTGTGTGTCGAGGATGCAGAGGCCCAGTTATCCCATATGATGATAACTACCCCCCAGAAATATGGTTTAGGGTTAGGTGTAGAGTTAGGGGGTAAATTTCTAGTAGGGGATAGTTGTCCAGGGGTAATTGTCCAGGGGGTAGTTGTCCTAGAACCCACAACTAGAATCCTAACCAAGTACCAGGCCTGAACCTGGACTTTCTTTAGTGAGCACACTTTTTTCCATACATCTTCTATTATTATCTATTTTCACCAGCTTATGCCATTGTTCTCATTCTATTTTCTATATACTACTCATACATGTATGTATTTTATGTGTTTAGATATGTATTTAGATTTTATTTTCAGAAAGTACCATCCTTATTTACATTTAAAAGTCATGCTGTATAAATTGCATTGAACTTTTAGTGAAAATTGATGCTTTTTAAGGTTCCAATGTGTTCTAAAAACTTTGCTATTTCCCCCCTCAGTAATGATGATAATAAGTTTTGTTCATCTGCTTTCAAGTTATCCCAGAAAAAGGGGTCTGCTGCAGGAGGTACTGTTAACCTGTTGGAGATGAGCTGAATTGGCTATTACACACATTTCCCATAGACCTTAGGGCTCAGTCCTCAATGGGTTAAAGAAGTCCAAGTCAGTAGAGTACAGTTATCTGGTATCGCTCCCATCCCGGGATCGCATCAAATGATTCTTTCATATAACTCTTGACAGGACAAACAAAGGGAAGAATTTCCTTTTCCCTCAGGTGAAGTATGAGAGTAAACTTGTTATAGTCTCCCATAACATCTATATTTAGTGACGTCTTGGGTGGACAAGATACTTCTAGGGGGGGGGGGGGGGGTAGTCATTCAAAGGCAAAAGTGCTACCCCTTACTGGCCACGCATCATGAAAATGGACCCTTAATGAAATCAATAGTGTATTAAATAAAGTCAAATTTGCATCCCTATTCGACATCAGACTTGGAGGGAAAAAAAAATCCTATATGGTGTAAAAACAGCGAAATTCAGTATCCGTAACAGCAGTCTACGCTGAAAACATCCTCCTCCCCCTCCCTTTCAACGATTTGTGTGAAAGCGCATCAGTAGCACATGTGGTGAGTGACCTCCCCCCCCCCCCCCCCTTTCTAACCGGGTCTAAATGGAAGGCAAGTCATAATAGCATTCACTGTAAAATTGCTCATATAATTGAACATCAAAATCTCAATGATATATATCAGTGATAAAACAATTGAATGTGTGAGATACAGAAAGAGGGGAATAGTAAGGGGAAGGGGTGGGAGGCCAAGGGAGGAAAAGGAGAGGGGTATTAAAGGAGAAATTCTGGTACCATGGTGGTTTAGCTGTCTGGTAGTCATCAGCTGGTCTGACAGGTCTCACATGACCTCATGGGGACAAGGTCTTGGATTTGTTGTGAAGAGGTAAGATAAATGGACCTATTTATCACACCCCAGGGACCTAAGTGGGAGCTGAAGATGGCAAAACACAACTAGGACATTTTATGCTCCAGAATAAAATTCAATGGATAATGCAAAGCTTGTGTTACTGAATTGAAAGAAAGTGAAGAGCTACAATTGTGGATCACTGAAAGTGGACTCCTGTCATTTATTTGTCAAAAGTTTAGGTTTCATATGTAAATTCCAGGATAAAAATATTTTCAGACAGTTTGTATTTGAATGTTTATTTGTGAGGTTTGTTGTGATTTTCCTTGTATTCCTGTAAGAAGATACTTGGCACAATGGCAAATGCATTGCTCTAAGTACTTTCTTGCTGGGAAGGCAACGATACTGGGTGTGGTGTGGTAAGATAAGGTAATTGAACGTTGTATGAAACCCCCATGAACCCAGGAGGCAACCTTCTAAACTAAGGTGAAATGAGATCCTACAAAAGTTTGGGAATAAAAGAGTGACAAGTAGTTCTTCACACCCTCCTCCAGGGTCGTCCATTAGTGTTCTAAACCTTGTGACCCACAGATTATAATGCCCAACTCTGCAAAACATTTCTTCACTTTGAACACCATTTCAACATTATGTTAAAGGCGCATAGGCTCCATATAGTTAGGACATCCATTATTTGTAGTCTTACATCATGTCCTGTATGTTCCATTGAGAAAAACACCGTAAGATAGCTAATGGCAAATTTGCATTAGATATTAAAAGGCCCCTGCAGTTTTTTGTGTTTTTTTTTGTTGATCATCCATAAAGTTAAAACATTTAGAATTAGTGTTCTGAAGGTTGTTCCTCGATTGGCTTCAATTTTAGCTTTTTAAACTCAAATTAATTTCCTTCTTTTAATTAGGGGGCCTACATTATTGTTTTTGCAATCATAAAACTTGGATATGAATGTAAGTTGTCAGTTGCTTCCAGTCCACTGTAGGGGCCTATTATTTTGTACAAATAATTTCCAAGATATTTTCTTCAATTGTTCAAATTTAATTCCAGAAGAAATATATTGACATGATTATTGTTGAAGCGTACACCTTTAATATTTGCAGCGAAACCGCATTATATTTACCAGACTTTGTATTGTTATGTCTGGGGATGTGATCAGTTCTCATGCTGGGATGTTTTCAACAGCTCCGAGGGGACACCAGGGGCACACCACCTTATTCTCAATGAATTTACAGAATTAACAGTTTCATGAGAAAAACAGCCTTTGTTAGAGTTAATACAGAATGTAATGGGCTAAAGGGGATACCATACAATGGAGTCTAGTTGTTGGATTATAGTTCATGAAGGTATAAAACCAATTTGATCCAGTCAATCATTTGGTCTATGGGTGTGATTGAAGTTATAACCAAGCAATTATATAGAAGAATGGGACATCAATTTGTCTATATTCTCACCTTAGAATAGATCCAAAGGAGTTCAGAGGTTTCACATGGGTAGAAAATAAATCAGGTTATTCAAGAAGATGATACCATGGTTCCTCTTCACATCAGTTGTGTCTGTTTACACTAAAAAAGATGTTCTGAAGCTCTTCCTTCATTTACCACTGTTTACTAAGCTTAATTAACTTAAACTTTTTTGTCGTTTTCTGTTTGCATTGGAATGAGACAGTCAAATACGGCATCAGCAAATCAAACTAAGGCCCTGGGTTGAACGTTGTCAAATATAAAAGTGTATGTCTGGATGATTCATTGTGTGTTGATAAACATTAGTTCTATTCACATAGAGCGCTCTGATGTTGCCGTCTGAAGAAGATTGTGAACATAGTGACACAATTCTATATTTGGTATTGTAATGAAAGTAATATTTCCTAAAAGAATCTTCAAAAACATTTTAGAGATAATTCACTGCTTGTGAAACTGTATTTAAGATCTTGGTAGTTCTCATGAAGTCACTAGAATATGGGCCGTGGTCTCGGTAAATGTATCTTGGACTATATTGTATTTTGTTAGTCTTTACATGTATTATAAAGTCAATATTTTGTTTCTGGGACCGTTCTTTCACTCCCAAAACCAGAGACCTTATGTTATTTTTTGTGTAAAATCAATTGTGCCACTGAGTTGCCTTGTAATAACATTGTAGATATAATAGCATTTTATATATCCATGAATAGCTGGTTGACGTATATTATGATTAATTATGTTTCCGACTGAGTTATCACCCTATGACCAACTTCACTGCTCTTTGTCTTCTCAAAATGTCTGTTTTTCTCGCATAACATCATGATTTATCGGTCTCATACTTTCCCAGCATTCTATTTGGTCGGAAACAGAGCAACATTTTGGCGTTGAAAGATGGCCATTGGCTGAGATCTTATTCATGCAAGAAATATGCCTGGTTTCTATTCTCCTAAGATTACAACCCCCAGCTTGAATTTCACAAAAATATTGACATCTCAGCTCTGAGCTTTGAACATAATCCTGCTATTATGTTTCTCCATGCTTAACTCTCCTCCTCTCTTTTTCTTTCTCTTTCTCTTTATCCCTCCCTCCTTCTCATTTATACTTTTTCTCACATTCTCCCTCTATCCATATTCTAAGTTCATTACAAAAACTTGAATTCCATCATGCACCTTATAATATAACCTGTGTACTGATAAAGACCCTGCCATTCCCCTGGATTTTGAAATCATTAAACCATTTGTATTGCATTGTTGGAAGGAAAATTATCAATCTTTATAGAGATTGAGATGGAGAAAAAAGAAAACTCAGCATTCTATGAAATTGTTTCAAATTTTGCATGTGCCCTGTTTTCAATTTTGTAGTTAAATTTGAGCATCAGAAGTATACATGTGTTCTTCATGCAATTTTCTGATGATCATACTTTTCTTTATTAGATTACTATCACAAAAGATCCCATAATAATTTTGCTATTTCACCTAGACTCTATCTTACAGCATATTTTAGGGGAGTGAATATTCTGCACTACTTTTTCATTTCTCTTTCCCCCAATGCTTTCATCCGTCATGATACAATCTTGTTTCTCATTTGAAGTGCTACATCCATCACCTCATCTTTCCACTCAATGATGATGAGGTTGAAATGAAAACTGGTCTTATCGCCTAGGAAACAGATGAGATAACAGGAAATTGTAGATATAGTTCATCACCAGAGGAAGAAATCCTGGAGACAAATAGCAATTTGGATGTTCATTTGATTCTCTCAAGCAGTCAGAAACATCTTAAATATGAAAAAGGAGTTTTGTGGTCAAGTCTTAGGACCAAACCCATAGGCCTTTATCAAATTTATTTTTGAAAAACATATTTATATCATAAAAAGAACTTGGGGAAACTCAGATATTTTAAAGCCTGATGTTATTAGAAATAACCCCAAGATGGTATGTTTTGTATTATGGATTCTGATCACATACATATGAAGTAAATTATAGTGTGACATAAGTGGAGTACGATGACTGATTATCTAATCCTGCACAAAAGAGAAATAAATCTTATGATGACTCACAACCTAAGAATGTTTCCTTGACTTGGCCTTTGCCCTCTCTCCCTCTTTCTTTCTTTCTATCAAGTCTTATCGGGCGGTCTGTCTGTCTTTCTTTTCCTTTGTCTTCTTCTCATGGGCACGCTCTACTCCTAGTTAAACAGATATTTCTAATACCCATCCCCTTTTGTTGCTCTGGGTGGAAAACCTCCACAATTAACAATCACTCACTGAATAATTTCTGTTGCTCCAAGAATGATCAGCATTTAATAGTACTTATATTGCATTCGAAAGAAAACAAAGCAGCAGTTTGTTTGGGTTCTATATTAAATTTTGAAAATTCAATCAAATGAAATTCTTGTTTTGTGTTGTTGCAAACAAATTGAAATTTCTGCTTTGAAATGACAGGCATCATTGTCATTAACCATGGTTCTAGGACAACTAGTATCCTGGACAATTACCCCTTGGCTTGGACAACTACCCCCATCAGAGATCACCCCCTAACTCTGTACCTAATGCTTACCCTATTACTGTGGGCAGTTGTGTGTGTGTGGAGGGGGGGGGGTAATTGTCCAGGGGGTAGTTGTCCTCATACGCATTGTAGACTAAAGAGAGAGAGCTGGTGAGCTTGAGACTAATTGGTAGGCACCTGGTAATAAGAGAATGGATGAGCAGGAAGCTGACAGCTTCCTGGGATGAGCGTTCACTGGAAAGAAACAATAAACATTAGTGAGATCCCTTGGAAGTGAGGGTGGTATCTCGTATCTTGTCCTGGCAGCATTAGGTGTGAAGAGTGGTGTCTTAGTCCACAGGATCATCTACCGTGAATCAATGTTAATTGCATCTCTGGATTACTAGATTTCATGGTCTGTTTGCTCTGAGTCTTCTCTGTCATCATCTAATCTTTGTCCTCGTCTTACATCATGTCTTGGAATGTAAGAAGGTTGGTCTTCTTTCTTGACTATCCTTCACTCAAGAAAGATGTATGTACCAAGTTAAGAAAGCTGAACTTTTCTATTCTGCTTTTTAGCACTAAAGCCTACACTGTGTTGCTAGGCATCCATGATTTGTTGTACACAGAATAATAGCCAAAATGGGAATATATTTTGTATATGTAAAAGGCGAAAAAAGAATTGCTGATTTGAAACAAAAAGTTACAGTTTCAGTATTAATTACCCAAATTGAGGTAGTTGGTATAGTTACAAAGTTCAGGGCTTCATATCATAGCTTTTTATCAATAGATAGGGGCAGGCTGACGTAACGTGAAGATGGACAATATTTAGTAACAATCATCACCAGACATATACCAATTTATTAAAGTAAAAGGTTTGGTTGTACGATAACTCTTGTGGGAAATGCTACTCCAATCATTGGTACATGATTCATAATGATTCCATGTCATTATTCCCATACATTTCATGCTGCAGCAAAGTCATGAATTTCAGTCATATGTTTTATTGATTTCATAATGTAAGTAGGTTATTGTAAACATCTCATGCTATGCAGTATTGTATTATCAACAATGGCAAAAGAAATGGAAATTGCTGTTATGACTGTCTCCATGGCAACACTCTACATTGACAAAGAAGAGGTAAATGTTCTCTAGACAAGAGTCTGCTCATGCATCAATCAAGGAATGAATTATTTATCTTCTAGGAATTAATTGTCAATTTGAAGAGTTCCTTTTGCCAGGGCAGTACATTTATGTTACACTGAGAGGAAATTGATATGGAATTATAATTGCGTAGGTATGGTCACTGAAGCTTGGAGTGTCTGGTAACTCATTTCATGGGTTTGTTATTAATTATTTATAATAATTCATTGATATTGATGAAAGAGCTGACAAACCAATATGACATGAAAGTAATTGAAATACCATGTCATAGACAAAGACAAACAGTAAATCCTTCTATAACTGAACATGCTTTTAAAAACAAAGCTGGATAAAGGCATGTTCTTTTACATTCTGTAATATTTATATGATTTATGATAAGTTGACTTACGATTATCTAGATCTGAGGCTCTTTTCTGGATAGAAATGACTACAAAATTTAGGGGATATTTCTGCTACACTAGCTCGAGCTAAAAAAATATTGCGCTAATTGGTGGAACGGGAAACCCCCCCCCCAAAAAAAAGGTCCTGCACTAGCTCATGCTATTTTAAAATTTCGCATTAACGACCTGACATGACCTTGAACAGACAAGCCCGATGTGAATTGCGCAAATGGTAACTACCGCTAGCATATACACGCACAGGTTCACGATTTTGAATTAAGCTCAAGCTAGTGCAGCACTGCGCAAAAGAGCGCGCTATTTCATGCCAAAACCGCAAACCAGCTCGAGTTTAAAAAAAAAAAACCTAAGATGACTTGGGTTTGGATTTCTTTCAAATAATTAGCTCTCTATTTGACCACAAAGTCGGATCTGCTCTGATCGAGCTAATTCATCGGATCATAAATGGTGGCGCTATTTAAAATAGCTCGAGCTAGTGCAGCACCGCCTACTGAACAAAGTATGAACAATCAACAATCATTCAATACGAGATAAAGATCATAATAACCACAGGATATATACTGAGTGTGACTTACTTCTGATATTCATCTCATTTTCACTCCTACCCTAAGGAAACAGGTTTTTATTTTACTTTTGGGATATCTCCTCTCAAATCATCTGTTCCAGGCAATTTACTTGTCAACATGAATAATTTCAGTTGCAATTGCTTCTTGATTATAATCAATATCTGATACTTGTATTCATGATAAGAATATGTTTTCCATTGCTTGCCTCCAGCATTCACAGTGAGCAATCCATATAGTGTATGAGGTACACAACTGGACTTATCCCAAACTTCTTAGCATTTTAATACCACTTTCAGGCACAATTATTGTTGATGTAGACATAAACGTAAGGTATCATTATTTTATAGAAGATAGTATTTTCTTATTGAAATGTTTATAGAGCATAGCTTGAGCCACTGTTCCATAATTGGAGGTAATTGTGGATCTATATTCATTTTAGAAATAAATCATGTAACAATAGGCCTTTATTTAAACAGAATCTTTGAAAACTGGAAGAAATAGAAGAACAAATTTTGTGTGAGATGAATTATATAAGCAAATGGTCTTTGAAACAGTTACTTCCTTGAGTGAATGGTTAATTGAATGGAAAAGACCTACAATACATGATAATAAGATTCCATGATATATCCCTTCCCTAAATAACTGGTCTCTTTGGCCCAATTTCATGCACCATGGTCATTGTCAATAGGAATTAGATTTTAACCATGTCTTTGGGGATTCTTAAATATGTTTATTGACCCAGTCAGTTGCAACTGGATATAGCCCAGACCTACTCTTTGTGGATTAAAAACCTTCCCCTCCCTTCCACTCTCCCTTTCTCCCCTCCCCCTCCCTTTCTTTTTTTTTTCTTCAAGAAATATAGTTTATGCCCACTCGTTCTTTGATCTTCCCCCTTCATCTTTATTTCCTTCTCCCTTGTGTCTTCTCTGTTTTCAAACTGCATTTAATAGTTGAGAGTAAAAATATTGATATAACCCCCATTCTGGGTTTCATTTTCAAAATATGTATGTCAGTCATCACAAAACAGATGTGGTACCTGCTTCTGTCATATTCCCCATTTGTGGTCTATTGTCACCCCCATAATTTTGTTCAATGCCTGAAGGGTAGAAAATATTAGTGTATTGTTATTAACGTTAATTGGCAATTTTATATTCGTCTGAAAAAGGGTAAGTTTTTTTCTTTTTGATAGGTACCATTAGGATAGTTTATACACAATGATACAGACATAATTGTAGAAATTCAAAATAACGGATCAGAAACGTAAAATTGGGGAAAGTCCATGTAGATATAGACATTACAAAATTGTTTATCATTACTTAATTTAAAGTATCCCTATCACAGGACAATTCTCAATAAAGCAATTGCAGCTTGTATTGGATATCTTTACAAGCCCATAATGAAACGAATGTAGATGAAAAAACAAGGGAAGAAAACAAACCCTTGTGGGATATCATTTATTTTCATTTTAAAGTATACCATCTTGAATAATTGTATCTTGACTAGCTCAGAATTTTGTCCCAGCTAGCTCAAGATGTTTATGAAGATGAGGTCTCATCCTACCTGTTAGCATGGTAAGGAAACAAATAGATTACTGTTTTAATCTGCGGACTCAATGTATAACGTTAAGCTTCTTTGTAGAGGATGATCTAAAGAATTAGATTTAAAGGATTAAATCACTGCTATTGCTAAGGACACTGTATAAATCACCCACCCCCCCCCATCTCTCAGCCGTAATGTAATTCCTATGGTAGTATCACACTTCGCTAAAACTACTTTGAGACGGACTTGGGACTACTTTGAGACGGTTTTAAAACTTGTCGCGGAGACGTCTCCGGGATGTCTCCTCGGTCCCCGCGAGAATTGGGACGGATTTGGGACTACTTTTAGATGATTTTGAAATGGCTTTGAGACAGTTTTGAAAATTGTCGCGGAGACGTTGCCGAGACATCTCAGAGACATCTCTGCAAAGGAAAAAAGTATCGGAAACGTCTCTAATACTTTTTAATCTGTCGCGGACGCGATATTTCTTTTCTGTCGCGGAGACGTCTACGCGAAGTGAAATGCCACCATCAGATACCAATATGTTGTGAACTCATAGAAATCCTTCTTGGATCTGATTTTTATGCATCTAATTTATATCCTTAAATTACATTGAAATTGTTTTTACGTGCCTCATTAAAAAATATTTCTGTGCCAACATTAAAGCCAAGCTAGAGTTCTTATAGCCAAAATAATTTGAGATAATTCTGTAAGATATGTCCTCACATTGTTCCATTAACATATACATATGCCTACACAAGATTATATTCATGTTCGATAATGATTTCAGAAGAAATATTGAAACAGTCCGTCAAATTGAGGCTTGGAGTAGACCGCTATATCGCCACAAGTCACGGCACAACATACACACACAGATCCGGTGCGAATCGCGTGCACATGATATACCCGTAGACTTTCCATTTGGCCGTGTTAATCATGCATGTGCTTGGACGGGCCGTCCAGATACAGATATTATGCTTATTTTGCTCTTTTCTTAGCAAAATCGTAATTTTCTGTAAATTCCTTTGGTGTGTAGTATTTATTTCCTTTGCTTGAGATTCTGGTATGAACAAGAACGTTTTGATTTTTTTCATCATGACTACTACTCCAGATTATCTTTAACACCTAGGAGCTATATAAATTTATATTTTTGTCATTCAGACTGGAAACCAGACAAGCTTTATAAATGGTTGATAATCCTTTGCGGACATCTACTTTTTCTATTTGGCTTGTTCTCAAAAGTTTTCAAGAAGGTCTAGTAGTAGAAGAAGAGACATGTAAGACAAGACTTTGTGTAATATGATCATAATCATTATATTGAACTGATTGCAACAATATAAACATCAGTTTATTGAAGGTTCATGAACACATTTCATGATGGCTTCATTGAAGCCAACAGCATCTTTAAATTGGTAACATTTCAAATATTACACTCAAATTCCATAATTCTATACTTGAAAAACTCATTAGTTTATCATATTTGAATAACAATCTCACTTATTTTTTATTTTTTTTTTTTAAATAATAATTTTAAGTTATGAATGTTATAATTGTCATATTGCATAAATTGCAACACTGGATTTACCTGGCTGGGATATAGGTTAGGGCGGTCCGCGGACTATAGTTATTCAGTTAACTTTGCTCAATGCCTGGCAGCCCAGCCAGGTGATTCCAGTGTCTTTATATTTGTGTGTTCTTTATATCGATATGTTTTTATATGCAATCAATTTTATTTATATTGTATGTTATCTTTCTGCCGAATAAAATAATAATAAAAATAATAATATTCATAGTGATTAAGAGATGATGGTGGCAACCACAACCTCAGCCCCAGTTTATCACTCGCTCACATGAAATTTGATGCAGTGAGATTCCTCCTGGACTTGATGTAGACATACCTGTGCATATCAAATTCAAACACTCTGCTGATATGTAAAGCTCTGCAGGATGATTTACAGTATTCGTAATACGCCTCCTCAAAGATTGTATAATATGTGAATCTTTATTGTGATATGTATGAAAACTGAATGATACAGTTGTAAATTAAGCTTCAGATACTGGGTCACGTCAGTTGCCATAATGATTCTCGATCACAACCTTCCTGAGTTCCTCCACCTTGCACTGCCCCAAACTTCACCCCGCGGGCGCTGCTCCTAACTTCACCAACCCTGCCCCATCCCGTCCTGCCTTTTACTCCACTAAAAAACCTCCGGGGCGGGGGGGGTCACTCAACAAAAAGTGCTCCCATGCGTGTCCCGGCACTCTGAAAATGACCCTAAACGTTCATTGCATGGAGTCAAATTTGCACCCCTTTTCGACGTCAGACTGAAAATGGACCCTAAACGTCTCATTGCATGAAGTCAAATTTGCCCCCCTTTTCGACGTCAGACTGGAAAACATACCCTAAATGGCGTAAATACCGTGAAATTTTTACCCCAAAACAATGATTTCTGCTGAAAACACCCCTATTTTTAGGAAAATGGCGATTGAAATTAAAAAACACCCCTATTTTAAGGAAAGCGTCGATGCCGCCGAAAGGCTGAAAACAGACCCTTTTCAATGCTTTTTGGGGACCCGCATGCATAACACATCATGTGGTGAGTGACCCTATAACTCCACCGATTAATATAAGAAAACAAACAAATTTTTATAAATATCATTGTGCAACTGATCCAATGTACAACCAATATGGTGTTGACATCCGATGAAGATTGAACCTGTAAATGTATCAAGATCAGTTTAACCGATGACTACTAAAGTTTTAGACTAGAAGCACCAGGTTCGGTGGCGGATCCACGATTTCAAAATAGAGGGGGCCCCAGGCCAAATAAAAGAGGGTGACGGCCAAAATTTTCTGATTTTAACATGTACAGTCAATGAGGGATTTTCAAATTATAGAGGGGACGCGCATCCCCTGCGCCCTGCCTGGATCGGCCACTGAGTTTCCTACAGTCGATGGGTCAAGTTGAGTTTGTGACTTTTAAACTATAGTTTATAAGTTCATAGTGGTACCGAAAGGTCAGTGTTGTTTGAATTGTTTATTTTTATATCTGATATAGAATTAGAGCTGTCATTTGCGCCTGTATGATTATTTGTGTTGGTTTGCTGTAGGGCTAAACAGGTGTTAACTTGTAATTTACCAAGGTGTGTTATAAACTATAGCCATGAGCCATGCAGTAATACCCCCTGAGGGTGGTGAGACAGTGTTACCGTGTTTACACTGTGACTCGGCTCTCATGTCGATTCGTCATTCAGGAGGGGTTCAACACAGCAAAGAGTGAACCTGTGATCGTGTTAATACAGAACAAAAAAAGAGTTAAAAACGGTTTGTAGATCAGGCCCAGAAGTAACCCGCCTCCCGGATCAAAACCTATGATTCTGGCCAAGCAAAAAAGGCGTGTCGAACTGGGGTCGCGGATCACACTGATCCTGTTTACCTGACATAAAATTGCTGTGTCGAAACCCACGAGCCGTGTCACAGTGTAAACACAGTATGTTTTACTTACTCCAATGTCCATCCCGATATCTTGATGAATAAGGAGGGCTGGGAGGCGGGAGGAAGGCGTGAAGTAGGTAAGAAAAAGGTCAATGTTGAAACTCACTACTGCATCGCAATTTCAGGAGGGTGCTGAATTTCAAGCGTCAAAAGGTGATGCTCCACTAGCTTGAGATAATAAAATAGTACGTTACAAGGTGAATTAGGGGGAAAAACCCAAAATCAGTGAAGCACGAAAGTGATGTTGCACTAGCCAGAGGTGAATCTCAAGATAAAGTTTTAACTTTTATGACCAAACTTGTGGGTACTCAATATGTGGGTGATCCATAGAGATTCTATGACAATCTTTCCAGCGAAAATAGCTCTGCTTTAAATTCCATACACTGATCGAACGACCAACTTCAACCATACCCTTAACCAAACCTTAAACCTAATATAAACCCCATTGCACTCCTAGCCCTAACCTTACATATTAGGCCTAGATGAAATAAAGCCAATAGCAATTGTCCTCGGAGCAAATGTTGTGTCATCACATAGATGTAACTTCCATGTGTGGTGGGATGGGGGTAAGGTTTTAGACTAGTGCCTTTCTGGCTGTGTTTAAACCGCTTGCGAGCTGGAGTTGGCCGTTGCAAGGCTCTAATGGTCAAATGGGGCATCAACACTGAAGGACAGCCAGTTTGCGAATGCGGAGAGGAGGAGACCATGAGTCACCTCCTACAATGCCCTCTTCTACCTTCCCCCTGTTCCCCAGCTGACCTTACTACCCTTTCGCCTAATGGGATCGCCTGCGTTCAGTATCTAATGGGCAGAGTTTGAATCACATTCTAATTCACAAATAAACAAAAATTGAGAGAAAGGACTCGAGAAGAAGAAGACCGCAAAACTATCTCAAGTTTTAAAAGTAAACCAAAGAAGACTTGGGCTGAGATATTGCCCAAATCAGTGCGCTATTTGATAGAAAAGGCCCGATATTCTCTGATCTGGTTAGTTCATCGGATCAGAAATAGCGCGGTATGTTTACAGCTCAAGCTAGTGCAGCACTGCCTATTGTACCATACCTGTATCTGGGCTATACCTCATAAACGAGCCAATAAGGTGTGAGCTTTGGTTTTGATGTCTATCCTCATGTACGCTACTTTCCTATATAACTATATGTATGTTATTCACCATCTAGTCATTATTACTGTTCTAGTGTCTGAAACTTGCTTCTAGATTTAATTAAATCTAGCATGTTTCACAAATGTAGTTCCTGTGCAATAGTACGAAAATAATATATAAGGAGATGAATATTATGTTTGCATGAAAACATCTGCTTGCAATTTTGTTTGAATATAACATAGTAGATGGTGAAACGATGCTAAAAGTGCATTTCATTTGGAAGACATTTCAGTCCATGGAGAAACTAATTCAATGTCTACCATTTCGGCATCAAGTTCAATGTCATAATTATATCATTTGGTTACCATGGAAACTGCATAGATCCATACCCTGCAATAACAACATATTTTTAGTTGCAAACGGGTCAGTGATAATTGTTGTCATAACTGCCCTGTGCCAAGTGTAGGGTGTTAATTTGATAAGAGTTTTTTATGACTGTCTTGTTTAGTTAACCATCATGTATCTTGCCATATGTGACAAGGTCAAGAGTGCTGGGACAAGGACATACACACAATGAATAAACATCATTAAAGCATCGACCTCTCCCTTTATCACAAGAACGAAGCTACTTTTATTTTCGCTGGTCAACATTTAAATTTAGCTCATTTGTTGGCGTTATGAATGGAAACTGGAAGATTATAGACACCTAACACATTTACTTGCAGTGTTGATGTTTAATTTGTTATAATATTGCATTCTTTAGAAAACAAAGCATCATTTATATTGTTATTTTGTCAACATCTTTTGTTTAGTCTCTCAAACTATATCTATTATTAACAGTAGCAGATCTAGCATCAGCTGATACAAAGGATTGTATCGGCCTATGCCTAAGCATAATAGAGCCCCGATATTGTCCCCAGAAAATTGGGCCAACAAAATTTGTAGTCAGAGTCGATGCTGGATCCATGCATGATTTAGTTCATGTTTGATATTCTAACATTATCAAATGCTGTGTCCCTAAGTGTCCCTGTGTCCCAAAGGTGGCCTAAAGTTAAGCCTATCTTAAATCTGTGTTTTAAGTATGGCTAGCAAAATGAGACGCAATCTCGAAAAGTCGATGTTCGATTTATCCAAATTTTTGGTAGTGAAACCATTTAAACTGCTTTGGAATGATATGTACAAAAGTTTTCCTTACAATTAAAAAACAATTCCAGAATTTGTTAAACTCCTAAGGAACATGCAACATAGACAAATTATGTCCCATTTCGCTAGCCATATTTAAACCACAGATTTAAGCAAGGCTTCACTTTAGGCCACCTTTGTGAATATGAGAGTGTAGAATGAATGAGAGATAGTGAGCCCCTGTCTTCTTTTGTTTCTGTGGGTGCGATGTCAAGTAGGTTCAAGAAATCAATACAAATCATATCATGTCACTTACACACTCAATATACCTCATCAATCCTCTCAAATACCACGAGGTTGCATTAGGTCCTAAAGCAATGACAGAGGCTTTGAATGGGGAATCTCATGAGAGCAAATAATGAATCACAAATTTGTCACAAAAAGGTTTCCTTTTTTATCAGACAGGCAACAATGTAGCCATGATTTTTTCAAGGTGGGGTTGTAGCGGATCCAGCCTTATGTCACACAATTAAAGTATTGGCCCATGCCCAAGCATGATAGAGCCGCTATTGTCCCCAGAGAATTGGGCCTGCACAGTCCTTTAAAATTGCGAATCCTGGATCCGCACCTGTGGTGATGGTGGGTGGGGCGGGGGGGGGGTACGGGGGTGGTTGTGATGATGTTTTGCTCAAATGTTTGTTCTGCGATCCTATTCCATGTCTGTGCATTTATACTAGAAGACATTATCATTAGCCTGTCACCGTCCATTAGTGGGTCTTTATTGATTCTCTGCATCTCTTAGCAGCCTGTTAGATACCTGATCCTGACAGCCCATGATTAATAACTAATTAAAATCACAAACCTGGTCTAATGCCCACTTATTAGTGTTTCCATTGAAGCATATTTGTTTAGCACTTTGTACAAAGGTCAGGAAAGGTATGGTCATTCATTACAACTGTCTGTCTTCATTTCAAACCAAATAGATTGTTGCCTACAGCCGAAAATTGAAAGAAATCACGATACCAATTCTACTTTTATGTTTCGTATTGATTTGGATGCTTAAGCTTATATCTGCATCATTAACTCATTGAAGAGTTGGTTATAGTTGCAATTATGTCCTGCACAGGACTGATATGTAGTTATCCTTATAATAAAAACAAATTAATAATTTAGTTTCTCCCTCAATCCCTGTACACAGAAAGGTTAATTCTTCCATATTGTGCTTTGATATAGAAAATTATTACTATTGCCCTTTTTGTGCTGTACCCAATAGCGTGGTTTCATAAGGGTTTTTATCAACTATTATTGCCCATAATTGTGGTCACTGCTCATAAATCTTCTTTGTCTGGAACTGTCTCATAAAACTATTGTCTGGATGAAGGAGGTCAGTGCCTTTACTTATATTTTCATCTTTATCATACTTAATTTGGAAGGAGAGGGGTTTTTATTAAATGGGCCCTTCATTCCTTTTGTAATAGTATCTATTATTCTTATAAATAAAGATGAGATCCGCATTCTGATGCCAAAACATTGTAATAACCACAGAATTTAACATCCTCATTTCTTCTGTGTGTTGTCTGGAACGGGAAAGCACATTTCCTCTTTTTTTCTTTCATGGTGCAGATTTTTTCTTTACAATTATATAATCCCTTGTCTTTCTACAATTTTTTAATGCATTCATTTTTTTTTCTTTGTCGTAATTCCTTGTCTTTCAAGAGTCTTTTATTAATGCCTTCATCAGTCATTAAATTTTGTCCTTTTGCGAGGATTATATCTACTTTATTCCTACATTTTCCCCTCTTCTTTATTTCTATGTTGTATGAGTCTTAACTGATTTCTTATGCTATTATTAGTAAATGCCATGGTAGACCAGAAACAAACCCAAACGATTCATTGAGGATGAGAGGCGTAGTGTGGTGTGCTTATGTGGTTAATTTCCATGTATATCGACTTCTTTCTTCTTGTCTGTGCATCTAAACCGCAGACTCCAATGTAGAAATGTATCTTTTGTGCTTAATAGCTTCATAGATTAGCAACTGCATTTCATGAATGTGTTATACGAGGGAGGGAAGAATGAGTGATATATTAATTATTATTTTTATTAACAAGGCCAAAAGCCTATGTTATTAATAAAGCTGTGTCTTGTGGCTATGCCTGGAACTAATGGCATTCTGAAATTAAACATCCGATGGCGTTCATCAACGAGCATATTCTGAGAATGTTTTCCTTAAATAAATAGCCCTCCCTTAATATGAGGTGCTTAGAAAGCCGTCCTATGACTGAACTTCACCTCTAAGAACACACAAACGTCTACACCACATCCCAATACAAACACCCCTTCAAAAGGGACTTCTGAAGAGAGTAAATCAATAGGAGTCTACTTCACAAATATGATCACCTCATCTGTGATTCTATTATGAACCGCATGGACGTGGCTTCATTATGCTTCCTACGTCAGGTATCAGACATTTAAAAGAAATTATTCCTTACTTCATTTTGGCTGTATGGATATCTTTTGTCAAATTCATTTATTGCACAATCAAATAATGCAAATTATGGTGTGCAGTCATTTGTAGGTATTTTAAGCAAGAGTAGACTTGAAAGTTCAAAGAACAAAACTACCAAAAAGACTCTGGAGGGAAATGTAATCCAAGTAAACTTCAAATTTGTTGCAGAAATATTACATGTCATTGGGTTTTCATCCATTTTAAGGTTCCATTTTAAGGTTTGATGATAGATGTGAAATACAATCTGCATGGGAAACTTCAGATCTATCACCAGACTTAAATCTCTAGCTATGTCAAGGAGGAGGAGGAGGAGGAGGAAAGGAGGATGGAGAAGGGGAGTAGGAGGAGAAGGAGAGAGAAGGAGGAGGAGGAGGGAGTAAGATGAGGAGGAGGGAGATGGAGGGATGAGAGGAGGGTAGTGCATGAGGAAGGAAGGAGGGAGGAGGAGAGAAGGAGGAGGAGGAGGAAGAAGGGGAGGATAAGGAGAAAGATAAAGGAAGGAATGAGGAGGAGGGTAAATGATGAAGAAAGAGGGAGAGGATGACAAGGAAGAAGAGAGAAGGAGGGAGGAGGAGGGGAAGAGAAGGGGAGGATAAGGAGGATAAGGATGAAGGAGGAAGATAGAGGAGGGAAGGAGGAGGGTAAACGATGAAGAAGGAGGGAGAAGGAAGAAGAGGAGGAGAAGGAGAGAGGAGGGGGAGAGAAGGGAGATAAGGAGGAGGAGGAGGGTGAAGGATGAAGAGAGAGGAGGGGATGAGGAGGAGGTGAATTGATGAAGAAGGTGGGAGAAGGAGGAGGAGGCAGAGGAGAAAGAGGAGGAGGGAAAAGGAAGGAAGAGAGGGGATAAGGAGGTGGATGATGGTAGAGGATGGAGAAGGTGGAGGAGGAAGATCGAAGATGAAGAAGATGAGATGGTTTTCATGTCAGGGTTCAATGCTGATCTGAAACCATTTAGTTTTGCTATTTTGCACTGGATTTCCCAAGTGACATGTGGGAGTGTTTACAATTCGCTACCTTGATTTAGATCACAGAGAGAATATGATATCTGAAAAGATCTTTATATCATTTTTCTGCTTTGTTAGATTTTCATCTGATTTCTTGATGGTTTGGGTGGTTTGAATCAATAAGAATCTACTCTTTAAAGCCTTTGTCATGAATTAAATTTTGAATCTTTGTGATACACGACTAGTACTTTTGTACCTGTGAAAATGGGTTATTTTAGATATCTTTTAGTCAATGATATTGAACACAAAGAGAACATATGATTTCATGCTATTCTAATTTTGCATTTCTCATGTTACAATCAGAATATGAAGTTGTTGTTGGTCAGTCTCTTGTATGTTCCGAAGTTTGTATAAACGTGCCCTGCCTCAATTCTCGATATGAATGAGGGAAAGGTTGTGCAAAGTAAATTCATTATTGATAAAGCTTGATTATTTCTGACATTATAGCACTTTGCTGTCTTTATGAGTTTCTCAACGCCTCCTTAGGATGTTGTAGACATCATTAGACTTCTTGTATATTTCCACTCTTCTTGTCTTCACTTTAAACTGTTGTGCACATTAAATCTGTTGAAAGAAGGGCAAAGAACATAATTATATTGTCATATATTTCTCAGTATTCTAGGTCTGAGAAATGGAGACAACTTAGTTTGGAAGAAGTCTTGATTTCATAAATGAACAGAAAAATAAGTTTTGACAGGTTATTCTATTTTGTGAGTCCCTCCTACATGTAAATAGAATCAAGGTTTTTAAACAGGGCTAGTGTCAAAGTCAATCTTTCTGTTTTCTTTACATCTGTTTCTCCCTTGTGCAATTTGATTCTGCCAGGATGCAGTAAGGACAGTATGAAATCCTTCTCAGAGTGTGTTCAATGTCCAGTTTAAAATTTATACGCCACATGAATCATGATACAAACGCAATTACAAAACGCTGATATAAAGAGAAACAAAGTGTGTGTTCATTGTCCCCCATCCCCGGTCGTAAAAGTAAACGTGTTTCAAATCTCAAATTTAAATTTAAACGCCAAAAATTTTAACGCCGAAAAAGATGCATTTGAAACACAATCAGCTTCAATTTTACGACCTTGAGCATCGCGATTGCAACAAAATGCGACACTGAACAGGATTGAGTTTTCAAACGTGTTTAAATGTGCCCTCGCAATGGAAGCTTCCGGTGCAAGTGATAAAAAGGAGAAGATGTTTGTTTTTGAGAGCGGGGAATTTAAAGACGATCGACGTATAACACGTTTAAATTTTGGACACGGAACGGTGCACCGCTGATCGTGTTTGTGCTTTGTGATTGCGTTTTGTATCATGATTCATGTTGGCGTATAAATTTGAAACTGGACATTGAACACACCCACATGTACATAGTTGAGAATTTTATAAAATGGAGATTTTTTTTTTAATAGTGTAATGGAATTTGATACATTCTACACTAATGATATACACACAAAAGTAAAATTTTCCCCAATTTTTTTTTTAAATTGTTATTTTAAAATTATGTAATAACTCTTGTATAGGCCTAATTTATTAGTTCACCAATTTTCCTCAAGTTAGTTTTCCTATATGTTTTTTCTTATTGTATTGTTAAGTTGTGTTTCTCCACTTTTTAAAAGCAATTCAACTTGAAGTACATTATTGTTTTCCTATTTTATATATTCCAACTAAAAAGATTAAAGCGATGACAAGTTTAATGTTAGATAAAATGGCATTCAAATTTAACCCTTTTCCACCAAAGAGTTAAGTGAAATACATTTTGTGATTGATAAAGTAGTCTAAAGCAATTAACTAGTTTGATAAATTATTAAATATAATATATATGCATAGAATGCTGATCAATTTAAAAACAAGTCTGGAATGCAGTCTCTCTACCCCTATCTCTACCTTCACAGCAGTGATTATTATAATCATTCACACTCCTAGAATGTATATTTAGATTGCGTGAATCGAGATATGACATCAACTTTCACTTCTATTATATACTACACAATGTGACATATGCAAGTATGAAAATATTGCTATATTATGACAGACAAAGCTGTTTCTGCCCAGCTGGTGATTGGTTATTGTGAATGTTGGACATGAAAATACGAGAAGGTAAAGCCTGGCAGGTACCAAATGTCTTTCTCTCTCATATCTGACTTCTGTCTGAGCTTGATACGCATGTGGGACGTATGTTGGTTGCTCATGATATTGTAGGATGGAGGAAAAGGAAAATATCTCTAGAATATCGTAAATGGGGATGACAATTAATCAACTTTATGTGATAATGTGAAACCGATTGTCTGTTGACATGGCAACAGAATATGACATTGATGTTGCTTTCTGTTCAAGCCCAAGGCAAATACATGGACTGCAACATTAATTGTCATTGGAGTTAACAATGGAATTAATTGAAATAAGCCTAATTAAAATGTTTACTCCTGGTGATTAATGAAAGCTGGATCGGCCTAATTGTAAGAGGGAGAAAGTTGCAGGTAAGATTTGAAGTGTAATATGTGATGTTTTTTTATGATACGAATGTCGTAAAGATCTTAGGAATAGTCTTCATCTATTTATTTGAAAGGAGTAAGTCATTTGAGCATCTGTTTGATAACTGTGATGAATTCCTCTCACCTCTTTTGATTAAAACGGAGTGTGTTTTGAGACACGGAGTGTGTTTAGGGAGACGGTCTGACGCAGCCATCAACAAAGTCTTTAATTTGTCTAAAAGGCGTCCTATATCTGTATCTTAAAGAAAGTGTTTTTATCTTACTATAATGTCTATAGCACCACCTGTGTTGACGATTATTTCTGCTCCACGAATTAACAATCATCCAATGTCGTGCTCAAAAACACAAATATAACATTATGAAGAAATCAGATAGCTTCTGCAGTGTGTCAAAGGGCAAGAAGCAAGCCCATGTAGGGGTGTGTTCAATGTCCATTTTCAAATTAAACGCCAACAGGAATCATGATACAAAACGCGATTACAAAAAACAGACACAAATACGATCAGCAGTACACCATTCAGTGTAGAAAATTTAAAGCTGATTAAATGTCAATCGTATTTCCGAATGGAGATCTGAAGACGTTCACTTTTACGACCGGGAATGGGGACAATGAACACCCACTTTGTTTCTCTTTTTATCAGCGTTTTGTATCATGATTCATGTTGGCGTTTAAAAATTTGAAAATGGACATTGAACATACCCTAGGCCTACTAGATGGCATTCAGTAGAATAGTCCTAATGAATGTCCTTTTTGCCATTAACAATTGCTGAGGATTTCTTATAATAGCCTGTAGGTGTTTTATTTTGGAAATATGTTTTTGAAACAGCATTCTGTCTTTATTACTTGGTACATGATACTTCGTACATGATAGTGGATACATTTGTATTTATTCAGTTGTGAATATTATAAGAATCTGTTTTCAGAATGTTATATTTGGAAGAGGAACAAAAACAAGAATGGAGTTCAGGACAAAGGTTATACTATTATTGTGATGGGATATGCTGCCTTATGTTTAATGCATTTCTACCTTCCTTTTTTTTATGTGATGTATTTTGGAGTCCATTTCTGGTCTCCACATCATTACTTCAGGGACATTAGTGCTTCTTGATTCTTAATAATTAAATTTAGCAAAGGTCTCTGGGGTTGTAAAGGGGAGAAAACTTGATTTAAAACATCATAATAGTCATTTGAGAGCAAAATAAGGTTAAAGTGCTATTTGAACCTGTGTTTCTATATTGGTCTAGGTGTAGATGTATGCGTTGGTGGTAAGGTAATAACATACCACTCAGTGAGATTGGTATATTGTCAATACAGCTGATGATCAAAATAGAGTGCAAAGATACTCCAATATCATGAGACGATTCTCCTCCAATATGACTCTCCACTTTTGATTCTAAAACAGTGAGTGAACAAAGGAATCGATTCCTGCTCTTCAGAGTATTTCAATGAATTTTCCTCCTTTTTCGTAAAATAGATTAAAGGAGGAATTGAAAAATATTTTGTACGTGGAAGTAATAGCCTATACAATATGGGAGAACAATCTGCTCTTCACAAAAACAGATATTGTGTGGAAATGCTATTAATGAGATCTTAACTTCACAACCAGAAATCATTATAACATAAAGTATTTCAAATGTGGCCCAAATATTATAGGAGATAGGCCTTGTTGCTAGAAACTTGTGACGTTAATTTATGTTATGATAGGAGAGTTATGTCAGGATTCAATGACACGATTTTGACATAAAGTTAGTAGAAACAGATTTATGTCATGATTCTGGGGCTTTAATTTACGATTCACAACTTAAATCTTGACATAAATGTTTCTAGCAAAGGGCCCTGACATAGCATCATGGCTGGGTTTTCATCTTGGTATCATTCTTGTCAATTTTCTGATTTACCTCAACCCCCCCCCCCCTCCCCGTGATCCTTATGCCTGGCTGTTCTGCTTTTATTGAAATCTATTCGATGAGAGGTTCACATTCAATATTGGATGATAGTGAGTAAACTACAAGCCACATGTCTGGAAACATGCAAAAGACATTTACACAAAGTTGCTGAGCCTGTTGATCTGAACAACACAATAAGATTCATAATATCTGTCTCTCCCATTTCCCTTCGGCCTTGTTTGCAGATACAAATAAGATTTTGACATGTTTTTTTCAGTTTATTAGATTTTCATATGAATTTTTACATCTTATGAATGCAAAGCAATGATCAACAACTCGCAAAATTCAGAGTAGAGGTTGTTTTGTTCTTTCCATCTCTTTCCTGTATATGTCACTCCTACCAAATAGTTTCTGCTTCCTTCATTGATATGGTCAATGTTTCTAAACTTTTCTAATCTAATCCTAAGCTTATCATCTAAAAAAAATCTATGTCAATCATTTTTGTTCTCTGTCAATTTTTTTTCTTCATATTTAATTACTTCTGTTTATCCGCTTTCTACTTCCGCTCTGATCAATTTCTTTCTTCATCTCCTTAATGATTCAACTATATTTCTTCCCTTCCCGCATCACAACATTTAAGTGACGTGCCTAATTCAATTTTTGGACGGAAGACACCTTGCGGCCTGAAAGCGCTGATTCCATTTGTATATTTGATTAGCAATAGCGTTAAGATGGTTGAGTACATTGTAGTGTAACATGATCAGGGCCAACCACGA
>CALNVZ010002100.1:9099431-9133489 GCA_940671915.1 Paracentrotus lividus
CCCCCATCATCAATAATTCAATCATAAATATGGAATTAACATTCTCTACAGTATTTTGTTCGATTCAGCTAGTATTAGGTGAATTCCCTTTTACATGAAATGAAAAGGTAATACCTCTGGCAACGAACCATGTAGTCGGGAGTGGATATATCAAGTTACATTCTCTATTTAAAAGCTGGCAATATATGAATTTCATGAATGTCATATCATACTGTTTTAATGCCATTTCTATGTTCTATTGAGCCTTCTGTAATCATCTTTTGTCTCTACGGTATTTGTAGCCAGTTCACTAAACTAATTTTGTATACTAACAACATTTCTTGGAAATACAATCATCTATCTTTGTAATTTTAATATCAGAATATTTTTTCAAAGGAGATTTTAATGCAAAGTTTTGTCATTCAATTCCTCTTACAAATTTTTATATGGTGGCCACAGCTCATAACATATTTGTCATGGAGATATAATTATACCAAGAATCCTTATTTATAAAGGTCAGATTATCTTTTAATAAAAACTCTTGTCTCCGGATTTATTATCTGGAACACTCCAAAATGAGATTTCAACCAGACTGTAATATTGTTTTCAACTGACAAAACAGAGCACATGGATCCTGTGTCTTGTCATCAGGTTTCAATCTATGTTCCTCAAAATGATTTGCAAAAATAAAACAAGAAGAGACATTGGGATTGATAAAGGAAAGCTGGGAGCTCATCGGAATATATTTGGATGTTTGGAAAGGGGAAGCCTATTGCTCCTCGTTGAAGAATCACCTAATCTTTTCATTACAAAATTGGGCCGAGGTCTTTCTTTAAATGTTGACAGAAGATCACTCGGTTCTTTTGCTCTTTTTCTCTTTAGTTTGTTGATGGAAGTTATATAACAATCTGGTATGATTGTTGTTGTCCCAGTTTTTATTCAGAATGCCAGAAGCAAAAATGTATTTCCGGTCGATCATATTTAAGTAGAGAAATGAATGACAAATTAAGGGCTTTCATAATTATAAGTACACATCTATGTTTGTTAACATTGTTAAATTAAAAATGAAAAATATAACAAAATAAAGAAGTATATTTGAATGTGTAAGCCTATTCATGGTGACCAAAAACTTACATGTAAAGTTATAAATGCGATTGAGCATTATTACAGTTGATATCTTGTTTTTCATATAAGCCTTTTCAGTTTCTTGATATTGTTGAAGCTCAATCAATCAGATATGATATATATAAGTTGATTTATTGTCATTATTATCATTATTAATATCATTTTCTATCATTCACCTTCCCATTAACATACAAACAGAGAAGTTTTGCACTCACTTAGTTTGCAAGAGTACGTTCATTCGGGTAGACATTATTGATACAATCATTATACCGATACTAATTTTCAGGTTCAATGATTCATAAATATAACATTAATTCAAACATGTTTATATGGGCAAGACTCAGCCTATTTTTTTTTTAATTTCCATTCATACCATGCGTCATCCTTTCATTTATCACATGATAAGTTGGTAGGCTTGGCCCTGACATGAAAAATATAAGATAGGCAATAACTGCAGTAAATGGAGCATCAAATGGCTGTAGAAGCTGGGATATTGTTTTGTCAAATAACCCCCAAAGTCATTTGAGCAATATCCTCAGAGTAAATCTACATGTATATAGCTGACATTTTGGAATGCTCGTCCATTTTTTTCCCCTGCTAACTTTGATGTATAGATATAAGAGATCTCATTATTCTTAGGAAAACAACATCAGCAGAATATGAATGCATCATTATTCATTAACAAGTATGCAGTGGAATGCTATACAGTGTGTTCCAAAAAAAAGGTAATCGAAGTTCAAAGGTCAGTCATTTCAAAAGTATATGGTTTATATTTGTGATTTGTTTACTAAAATACTAAGTAACTCATCAGTTTTAATTTTAATTTCTTATGTCCAAACTGTAATGGGTCACAGAGTTAGGGTCCTTTGAAGGTGATAGGTACAAAACTCATTTTTTATAAATTTTTGGTTTCATAGTTTTGTGGGTTTTTGTCACACAAACTTTCAATGAAATGCAATCTCATTTGTCAAAGGACCTATTTCAATGGCAATGAGATGGGTTCGCAATTATGAGTCTCTTGAGTCGTGGAAACGTCGTGGTGACGTCCCCTGAGACTTCAGGGCGTCGATGGAAAATGGAACAAAAGTAAAAAATGTTCAATCTTTTAGTAGACTTCTTTGAGACGCCAGCAAGTAAAAATTATTAGTCCGTTCGATTTCTTTTAATCGTTGGCCAGTTCCGACAACGTCTCTGCGACATCTTGGATACTTAAGGGACGTCGCGGCAACCCCGCAAAGACGTCACAGAGACTTGCTCGCGTATTAAAGAAGTCTACTAAAAGATTTAACATGTTTAACATTTTGTTTGATTTTTCTCGTGACTTCCTGCAAAATCAGGAGACGTCGCGGCGACCTCTCCGAGACTCCAGAGACTCATGCATACTCGAGAACCCATGTCATTGCCAGTGAGATAGGTCCCTTGACAAATGAGATTGCATTTCATTGAAACTTTGTGTGGCAAAAACCCCCAAAACTATGAAACCACAATTTTATAAAAAGTTGGTTTTATACCCTAAAAACGAAAAACTTGGAAAAATGGGTTTTGTACCTATCACCTTCAAATGACCCTAATTCTGTGACCCTTTACAGTTTGGACGTAAGCAATGTGTCAAATTAAAGATGATGAGTTACTTAGTAATTTAGTAAATTGATCACAAAAATAAACCATATACTTTTGAATTGACTGACCTTTGAACTTCGATTACCTTTTTTTTAGGAACACACTGTATAATGCCTGATAGAACCATTTAAGTTTTTTTTTCCTTAGCAATTTCACTTGACTCTTTTTTATGTGTGTATTGATGTACCTACGGATGTGTATTCAAAACCTATAAAAATTAATAGAGCTAATGTAATGGGAATATATTTAAGATATTTTATATAGACCAATTTAGTACTGTAGTTGCAAAGTCGCTTATGATCATTAAAATTAATCAAACCTTGCAGTTTGGTAAAGATGATTGTTGATGCATGGATTGTAGGCCACTATTAACTCTACGTCTTCCCCGCAAGAAGGGTACTTGGCACAATAGCAACGTGTATACGTTAAGTACCTTCTTGCAGAAAGGCGACGAACTGAAGATGGGTAAGCCAAGCTATCTCTAATCTTCATGACCTCCTTCGACTATGTAATAAATGTATCTCCTGTTTACGTCATTGCATCCAGCGAAGTGAAATAAATGAAGATCCTTCTACCAAATTACCCGTAACAAAACATACCAAGCAGAAGAATAATCAGTTACGTTAGGCTAGTCTTGCAAAAACTTAGCAGACCCATATTGACATTTTAAAAAATAGACTACTGTATAAGTGTTTTTTTTTGCGTACAGATATTTTCGCGGTTGGCGGGGGTCCCGACATTTTCGCGCGATGTTAAATTCGCGGTCGTCAAAATCTGGAATTAAAAGTAACTAGATCCATAAGTAATCCATCTTTTCCTATCTAAAAAACGAGACATTGTTTTAACACATTATGTGCGATAAACAGTACTCATTTGACCAACATACCAGTCATCCACGCATGTTTTGGGGGTTTGTCTCCATTCACTGAAGCCAAATTTCGCTGAGGGGATAATTCCCCTTTAGTATGCATTTATCATACTTTCAATGGACAATGTAGGAGCCTAATTCTCACCTAAGAGAGAATTGTATGCAAAGTGTGAATGCAAAAAAATATCAATTTTAACTTAAATTTAAATAAAAGAGCAAAAGTATATTTTTGTATGAATTCATTTCAAGTTTACAATTTGAAGTAGATTCATATTATATAGGGGTAGAGGCTCTCTTGTAGGAAATTTTGCATCCTAACTTAAATGCCTGAAAAGCAGCATTAGAGATTAGTCTCAACTTAATCCTTAGTGATAGCATGACTTGCGGGTGTGTATGGTAAGATCAAGGAGCTTGGTCGGATGGATAAATGGTTGAATTATTCCAGGGTCTGGTAATGTAGATACCGGTTTCTATTTTCAATTAGAATACAACCTTGAGGTAACATGAAGAACATTACCCTATGACTCATCATGCCTGATCGCTTCTCATAAGGCGCTTCTGCACTAGCTGGAGCTAAAAAATAGCGCGCTAATTGTTGGACCGGGAAAAAAAAAACAAAAGAAACCGGTCCTGCACTAGCTCAAGCTATCTTTAAATTTCGCATTTACGACCTGACGTGACCTTGAACAATGTATTGTGTATTACGCTTCTGGTAACTACCACAAGCATATACACTCACAGGTGCATGATTTCGGATTTAGATTGAGCTAGTGCAGCACCGCGCAAAATAGCGCTCTATTTCATGCTAAAACCGCAAACCAGCTCGAGTTTTTATTTTTTAACCTAAGATGACTTGGGCTTGGATTTCCTCCAAATTAGCTCGCTATTTGACCACAAATTCGGATCTGATCTGATCGAGCTAATTTATCAGATCACAAATAGCGCGCTATTTGAAAAAGCTCGAGCTAGTGCAGCATCGCCTGTAGTAGGGCCGCTGACGGGCAATAATCTTTGATTAATTCAGGCATCGTTTGGCTCATGCTGCTATTCTTCCAATAATTATCCCTTTTGAAATGTTTACACTTCCCCTTTTGATGAAATTATATTATTAAACTGCTGTTCCTGTTCCCAGAAGATTGTTCATGACACCATAACTTTCTTAATGATTTATAAACTCTCTTTTCTGCTTACTGTACTATTGCAGGTGCCTTTACCTCTTTTTGTTTATATTGAAACCATAAGACTACCAGCACATTTAAGTTGCCAGTATCTTAATCTTATCCTATTTCCATCAGTTCTTATCTTTTGTTTTCCCTTTAACTAGGCTACTTATCTCTTCCTTTCTTTTTTAATGTTTCTGATGAAGTTTTTTGTTTTTTCATATATTTTTGTTTTACTTCAAAGAACTGTAGAATAGAGGGGTGTTTAATTGAATAATCCTTCCTACTGTTTCTCTTTTTGATGTGCCGCTAAAATATTAATATTTGCAGTGTATGCATGATTGCATTTCCAGTGGGTTTGCTACCTGTTGGACCCACGAGACACACACAAACACACAATGCCTAAACACAATGGAGCAATACCAAACAAAACTGTGTGTCTGGCTGGGTTTGTGCTGGTGTGGTTAGGCACTGCTGAACTTTAATCATTCGTTCATTGGAGCTCGTACCAACAGGTCGTATTTTGCTCTGCTCTCTCAGCTCCAGTACATGTGTGGAGATTCACGCTTTTACTGTCAAGTTATTTGATCTATCTATCTCGTACACCACCACTCTTTCATCGTGCTCACAGGATATGGGCATTTATTGATGATTGACTATTAAATGCTTTCAATATTGAGTGATATAATTGATGGATTGCATTATTTGTGGATTTGGATCTATAAATCCATTTCAAATTGAGTAAGTACAGGGCTTTATTATTTCCTTAAAATTTCAGTTTTCATTTGTCATCTATTTTGGTTTGGATTGAAAAAAAAAAATGTATTAAGGAATAATGAGTCCCATAGTGGTCATCAGCGATATTTTCATTCTTTGCAAAGTAGTATAGTCGACCGAGCTTCTAATTATAATAAAACTAATAACAAAGTGAATAATTGCTCACCTTTAGCTGATATATTCGATAATCCAGTCAGTCAAACGGATCTCTCTAAACTTGATCAGATTCAACCAACAAGTGCAAGTTCCCCGCGCATGCGCAGGTACATTTAGACATCGGCGAATCCATTCTCCCAGGAGGGGGGGACCCCGGGACAGTTCATGTGGGTTGGGGGGAGATTTACTACACTCCCCCCCGTTTTGAAAAACCCGTGGGCAAGGCAGAGAAAAAAGGAAATACCCCCGCCAACCCACAGAGAAACGGGAAGAAAAAAAAACAGGATATGAACCAAAATTGTGTTTTTGTCAGAGAATCAATATCGCCCAACATCTTACAAAAAGAATTCTAGGCCTTTTCTCATCATATAGAAACACAAATTGAGGTTTCAACAAATTTTGGCAAAATTATCAATGATTAGTTGTACATAAAAAAGTAATTAAATGAAATTTTCCTAGAATGACTAGGAAATGGTACCCTCCCAATTGGTCCCTTAGCAACAGAAAAATATCCAAACTTTATAAAGGTCTCCCGCAACACCAAACACGGGGAGGCCTACAAAAATAGTAAAACAGCCGAAAAAACTTTTGAACAATATCCAATCTCCTTAATATAACGAGATTGGACATAAAAAATTGTTTGAACTCTAATCAACCCTATACAGGATTGGCCTATTGTGGCTGGATAAAACATCTCCTGCCCGAGAAAACACCACGACCACGGCAGAATAACCATCATCCCGCCCTGACATCAAAATCAACGCATAAGGGATACGATCCCCTACCCTCCAGAAAAACTCCTAAGAATTTCACCCGGGCAACCCCTCAGGGGAATAACTCCCGGAAATTCTTAGTCGAGACCTCTACGAGACGCAGATAATCACTCTTTCTAGAGCGTGCAACCTGCCGTGCAACATCCCCCAGATAGGCAGGGGAGATGAGACGAGGGTAACCCCTCAGTGGCAGGCCAGGAGAATCTGTCTCGAGAAGAAGGCGGTTCCAAAGAACCTTCCTCAGCCCTTGGGTCTGGACAGGATTGATACCCGCCAATGCCCCGAAGCTAAAATAGGCGTGAGGATATGCCTTCTGCCAGGCTTCCACCTCTCCAGGTCCCAGAGTACAGCAATGAATCTGTATCCTCTGGAACTTGGACACAAACTCGGACAATACCCCCCGAATGATCTTAGACGGGGTATCCGAGGTAGCATCTTCCTTTCGGCCCCGGATGTGTAGCACCAACACCCGGCCAGTAGCACCAACCTGCTTCAGGATGGCCCGAAACATTTTGAGCTGCCCCGGCCAAGTTTCCTCCGGGAGATTATGATCTAAACCGATCTCACCGATTGCACTCACCTGGGCCTTGCAGGCTTCCCGCGCGAGATCGTGCAGGTCCGGCGGCTGGGCCCTGGCTGCATGCTTTGGGTGAATCCCAACCGCAACCTTGAAACTCCGATTGGCCGGAAACACCAGCCCCTTGACAGGGAGGTCACAGAAGTTGAGAACTCCCCCCGTCACCCTGACAGGTTTCTCTGGAGCGCGTTCGAGGAAGACTCTCCCCAGACAACGTTCCAACCCCGTCACACCAAATCGCTTTTTCATCTTATCCAGATGGAAGTGACTATCACACATCTCCGGAACAGGAGGTTGTGCAGCCACATTTGCAAAGGACTTCCGTGACGAGTCGGCGGAGGACGAAGTCCCCGCCTGACCGCCCTTACCCGCGGGAACGTCTTTCCTGCGGGAGTCAGCGTTCCTCGTCCTTGATTCCTTAGACAGGCTAGCGGAGGACGAAGCCCCCGCCTTCCCACGACCACCCGCAGGTTGGTCCCCGCGAGGTGCAGTGGCGCCCGTCTTCGGTCCCTTCTGGGAAGCAGAGGAAACTTTCCCCGCTTTCCCACCACAGCCAGCAGGAGCCTTACCCTTGCTGACCGGGGCGACCTCCATGGGTGGAGCATCGGAAGGAACCGACCCCCTGGACTCAGCGGTGGAATTCCCCGGAGACCTACTATCGTCTACCGGTGTCTTCCGATCACCGAGGTTCCACACGACCTTCTGCTGCGCGGGCGTCAATTGGTCCAAAAGGAAGACCAGAATCCGCCAATGCAGCAGACCCACCCGAACATTCAACGGGCGAATAGTGATGCGCTCTGGAGCCGTGTGGCCCATCTGTTCTGAGAGGGAGCGCATCTCCTGCTCCATCGCCTCGGGAAGACAGTAGGCATACCCTTCGGGAGCCCTGGCATTAACATATCTCTGGAGAGCAGAAACCTCCTGAGCGCCAAGGATAAACTTTGCGATCATGCCCAAACAAGCCTCTATCTTCATGAGACGAACATTGCGGTCATAGCTGACAGGGGGACCACCCCGTCCAAGCCTCATCGCCCAAGGCACATGCTCACGATATACGTGGTGGCGGAGTTTCTCCGACGACGGGCGATGGCCACACAGAGGACAAACCCCCCGCTGCCTTACTTTCGGAGGATAATCCTCCCCCGAACCATCCGTCTGGTGTCGCTTCCGGGTTCCCCCGGAACGGTCCTCACTATCCACCCGCGTCCCTTGACGCTGATTCGAATCGCCAACACGAGCAGTGCCTACGGCGCGCTGTTTAGGCCGGCATGACCTATTCCCCTGGGGATTGCGCCCCCCGGAGGGTCTTGCCGGTTCATCACCCTCATCACGCGGTTCTTCAGAGGTAGAAGGACCGGGGACTGCAGAGGCCTGCACATTCTCGCTCTCACATTCACTGAGTGCTTGTTCCCCCTCACTCACCCCGACCTCCATTGCCTCATCCGCTGGCTGAGTCTCCATGGCAATTCCCGGGTTTAAACCACCCGGGCTATCAGCCATAGATTCCTCCCGCAACGGTGTCGCAGAAGAGTCTCTTACCTTGGATACGCCCGGTACAGGACCAGGCGGGCATCCTTCCTGGGACTCTGGGGTCCTCAACCCCCGAGTAGGACCTACCTGTGTTACACCCGGCTCAGAGCCAGGTAGGCGATCCTCAACAGGCTCAGGGCACCTAGCACCCTGAGGCATACTTACCTGGGAGGAAAAGTCCTCCCTGGCCTGGGTGGCCTCGGATCGAATCCGATTTAACAAATCAGACGTGATCCGTCTTCTTGTGGCCATATCCGGCTCCCACCAGATAACATGCTCTGAAACGGTGTAAACCAACGGGAATCCACCCGAAGACACCTCAGAGATTGACATCCCACGTGGAGGAGGAAACCTTGCCCGCACTTCCTCAGGATTTGAGTGCCTCCCGAGATAGTGGCGCAGGCAGTGGATCCAGCCCTCATCGCCGCTGTCGATCGCCCTGTTGTACCACGTATCCACATACGTCAGTACCAGATCCCATGACTCCCGATTACGCAACCCCGGAAAAAGAACTCCCGGGTGAGGAAGGTGATCTCCCTGGCTTAACAGGTTCATAGAGTCTGACAAGGCGCTGAGTTGAAGAAGGGTATCCCCAGCCTGGCCTATAGCCTGGCCCACTACCCTATCCACCTCCGAGTCGCTCAGGAATTCCCCCGGCGGCTCCTCCTTCGTTGATGGTGGTCTTCCCGGGGAACCTCCCCCGGCCGACATCTGTGAGGGAAGAGAGAGAGAGAAGAGTGTTAATCATCTCACCAACTAATCCTGAAATTTAATACCTTTATTCAGAATTTACGTTTTCCCCCTTACAGAGAGGACAGGCATATTTGTCAATGAGGGTACTCTCACTTGGGGTTACCCCCACACAATCCCCATGAAACCACCCGTCACAGGTATCACACCCTATCATGAACCGTGTCTCATCATAGGGTTTACGGCAGAGACGATACAAGGCCTCTTCATCAGCCCTGCCCCCCGCCTGACACCAGTCTGGTACTTCCCGATCCCGACATACCTTGAGACGGTCGTGATGTGCAGTAAACACCGACTTCCTAAGTTCCACCCGGTACAAATCCGGAGACAATCGCTTAATCACCCTACCAGGTCCTTTCCAGGGTGACTTCAGTTTAGTGCATTTACCCTTGATTTGTGCAGTGTCAAGGACATACACTAAGTCACCTTCCTGGAGCTCCCGGCGGTACGAATGCACATCGTAATCCCGTTTCAAGCATCGCTGTGTAGTCTGCAAGGTCTTCCTTGCAATTTCGTGCGCTGCCCGCGTATCCTTCACCAGCTTCGCCAGGTAATCGTCCGCCGTCAGGCTTCGATCAATACCCGGCAGAGGATATAGAAGTTGAGCTGGCTGGTTGACTTCTCTACCCAACATTAACATGTTAGGAGTAAAGCCAGTACTACGACTCACAGAAGATCGCAGCGCACCCCCGATCTGGGGTAGATTTTCATCCCATCTATTCTGATTGCGCCCAACAAAACATCGGAGAGCATCCAAGAGTGTACGGTTGTACCTCTCGGCTTGGCCGTTCCCCGAGGGTCTATAGGGCGTAGTTCTTGCTTTGTGTATCATCATCAACGAACATACTTCCCGGAACAGTTTGCTCTCGAAATTTCTACCCTGATCGGTAAAAATGGCAAAGGGGTAGCCAAATCGGCAGAAGAATTCCCCTACTGCAGCCCGGGCAGTCTCCTCCGCTAACTGGGAGGGAAGTGGGATGCACTCAACCCACTTCGTAAACTGATCCACCATCATCAGTATATGAACATTGCCCCTGGCGGATTTTGGGAAAGGTCCTAAGAAATCCAAGTGGACCCTTTCCATGGGTATTCCCGCGTGATATTTACGCATGGGTGCCCTACCCCGCCTGGCAGATTTCTTATTCCGGTTACAGACTGGACACGTCCGGATATACTCCCGAATCTCAGGGCCAGACCTATACCAACGGTAGTTGTCCTTAATCCGAGACTTCGTCCTGTCCACCCCCGGGTGACCCGCCGATGGAAGGTCGTGATTCATTTGAATCACTTCCTGCCTGAGCGACTTAGGGATCCAGGGGACGTCAACTTCACCCTCACTCCAGCAGATAAGACCATCTACCCGCCGGAACAGATTCCTATTTATCCAGAGAAACTTCTCCTCCGGACCCCACAACATAACAGTGTCCTCACTGGGTTCCACTTTGGTATCTAACCACTCCCGAAGAGGTCCCAAGGTTGCATCCTTATCTTGTTCCTCCCGCATACGATCTGCAGGAAGTTGGATAGGTGCTTCGTCCTCCTCAGTAGTTACCGGTCGCACCTTCACATTTGCAACCCGATAATCTTCAAACTCCACACGAATCCCCCCGCTAGTGAAGCTAATCACAGCATGGGTTAACTGTGGCATCTCTACTCCTTCCAGACACACCAAGACATTAGCTGCCCTGGCTCGATCAGCCAGAGGGACTACATCATCCACATCCTCGGTAAACTTTGACCAGTCTCCGTGAGCCTTTTCGCAATAATTACACCCGCCGCATGGCAGGTTCTTGATATCAAATCCCAGGCGATATTCTTCACAGAAGGCTGTAGCTGATGGAATCCGAGAGAGGGCGCCAGCATTGGCATGCTTTTTCCCCGGCCGGTGTTCCAGCCTCATGTCAAACTGACACAACTCTTCCAACCACCGGGACAACTGTCCCTGCGGGCACCTAAAATTCAGGAGCCAAACCAAACTGCTGTGATCAGTTCGTACAACGAAGGCTTTACCCAGTAGGTAGTGTCGATACTGGCGGGTGAATCTGACTACTGCCAGCAACTCCCGCCTAGTAACACAATATCGGCGTTGTTCAGCCGACAATGAGAAACTCCCATAGGAAACCACCTTCTCTTCCCCCTCCTGAATTTGAAGGAGTTCGGCACCTACAGCTACATTAGAAGCATCCGTGTCCAGAACAAATATATCCCGGGTATTCGGCATGGTCAAGACCGGTGCTGATGTTAGTCTAGCCTTGATCTCGTCGAACGCTTCCTGCTGAGCCTGTCCCCAATAGAACGGGTTTTTCCCCGTAATCCTATACAAGGGGACGGCTGCATCCGCAAAATTCTTGATAAACGCCCGGTGATAATTTGCCAGGCCAAGAAACTGCTCCACCTGCTTGGTGGTCGTAGGGGTAGGCCATTCCTGCACTGCCCGGATATGTTGTTCCCGAAGTTCGATCTTGTTTTTACTAACCTCCCTTCCCAGGAACTCAACTCTTTCCTGGAAAAGGATACATTTCTTAGGCTTAAGTTTAAGCCCAAACTTGCCAAACCTCCAGAGAACATCCTCCAGGTTACGGAAATGATCCTCAACAGTTTTCCCCAAAACCACAACATCATCTAAGAATGCAAGAACAGTATTCCAATTGACACCCCGGAGTACCAGGTCCATGGCACGTGAAAACGTTGCCGGGGCATTGCACAACCCGAAACCCATTCTAACAAACTCATAAAGGCCATACTTTGTAGTGAAGGCAGTTTTCTTACGATCACTTTCCTTCACCTTCACCTGGTAATATGCTGAGTTCGCGTCCAGCTTAGAAAACCAGGCATTGCCCGAAAGAGTGTCCAGGCATTCCTCAATATTCGGTAGCGGGTACACGTCCTTCCTAGTGACATCGTTTAACTTCCTGTAATCGATGCACCAGCGGACACCTCCATCCCTCTTCCTGACAAGAACGGGCGCGGACGCCCATTCCGACAGCGAAGGCTGGATAATCCCCGCTCTTTCCATTCGATCCAAATGTGCTTTCTCCTCCTGAGCGAAACTGAGCGGAGTGCGGCGCATCTTCATCTTTACCGGAGCAGCAGCCCCGGTGTCGATCTCGTGCTCGATCCCGCTGAAATTGCCCAGGTCGAATTCATCCTTGGCAAACACATCTGCGAAGCGAATCAATAGTGCCCGCAGCTTCTCGCGCTCTGGTTCAGAAAGCAGATTTGATGAACAGTCATAAAGCTTTGTTAGATGAGGTGGGACTTGGTCACTCGGTTCCCCCGGCTTGGAGTCTTCCTCTCCTGCCAGAGATTCAGAAGGATCTTCGCATTCTTCTTTGACCCTTAATTCCCTCGCCTCACCTATAATCTCCACGCTGTTGACCCGCCGATTGCGATCGGTAGGATTAATGGCGTAGAGTGTAATTTCCCCTCCTGCCCCATGGACTGAATGTGGAAACATTAAGGGCAGCGTCTGGAGGGGCTCGAACACAAATTCCCCTAACCGTTGGTCAAGGACTCCCGTTATCCGCTTCACCGCGTTTGGCGGTACAATCACACGCTTCTGGATATACACCCGAGAGACTCCCATTTGCCTCGGGTTATCCTCCCGAGTCATCGGAATAGCTCTACTCCCGATATGGAGCCTTGGCCTATCCATATGAATGGTCGCCTTATACTTCTCCAGGAAATCCAAACCCAAAAGCATGTCATCCGCAATCGGGGCAACATAAATTATCTCGGAAAACTCCTGACCCCCGATCTCTATAACAACTGGGCCAACAACAGACCCCCTCATCTTCATATCTCTCCCAGCCGCCAGTAAGGAAACACTCTTTAACTCCTTAGGTCTCGGCTTAAGATGTTGAAAGACCTGGTCTGAAAGGATGGTTACCTCTGCGGCTGTGTCTACCACGGCTTGAAGGGGGTAGCCCCCTACGGCCATGGATACCTTCATTGAAGACTTGGACTGGAGCCGGCATATAACCACCTGCTCTTCATCCTCCGAACCAACTTCAGAATCTCCTGTATACCCCGACATCGGATCTAGGGGTCCAACATCGGGTAGATTATCAGGAACTTCAACATTAGTTCTGTCCTCAATATACGATGTTATAATATCCACCAATGGGAAGTCTCTGAAGGGGTTTCCTTCAGTCTCCCCCCCGTTTTGAAAGACGGGTCCCCGATCGTCCTCAGGCGGTACCACCCGAGATATCGGAATAGATATAGCTCCATTGTTCAACTTGGTTTCTGGAGGACGTGTTTCCTCCCCGTACCGGGTTACATGGATTGTAGTCCCAACCCCAGTCGTTAATTCAGGGGGATGCGCCTCCAAATCCTCCTTCGATATAACCCGAAACTTCTTGTGTTCGGGTGGACGGGGATCTTCCCCGTGGGTCCAAAGGCCCACAGGTCCAGGAATCCTGGTAGCTTCTGGGGTGCTAGTCCTGGATTCCGTCATGGATGTTATGGTAGATTCCTGGAAGTATGAAGCCTCGGGAGGGCGTGGCCCAGCCCCGTAGGTTGGTATCCCCACAGGTTCCCGAATCTCATTAGCTTCCGGGGCGTCTGCCATCGTTTCCAGCATTGGTACATGAGTGGAATCCCTAATGTCAGAGACTTCAGGAGGGCTAAGCCCTGCCCCGCAGGTAGGAGTACCCGCAGGTTCCTGAGTTTCGGTCACTTCAGGTGGGTGTGGCTGCGTTGTAGGCAACAACACTCTTGCAGACAACTCTCGAGGCTGTGAAGCTTCAGAAGAATCCGGTTCCCTTTCCACTCCTAGTGTACTCGCAGGCTGAATTCCCGCGGGACTGGTTGCATTCACGCAACCCGGGGAGCTTGCGGTATTATCGCGTGAACGCGAATCCCGCGAGACACTGCAATTGCGTTCAGCGCGGCTCCGAGTGCCGAAGTCACGCGGTAGACTAGATGCCCGACGCGTCGATTGCCTTACGGTTTCCCGCGAGAGCGCGGGAATAGTGCTTCTATCAGAGACACCCTTTTGCGGCGGAACATATTCACGCGAATCCCGCCGGGCGTTAGAATGTAGAGTAGAGTCTTTCCCGCCGGACATGGAGTCGCATACTCCCGCGTCTACTTGCTGCTCGCCCGCGTTATTACCGCGCGAGTTTTCTATAGGGTCGGGATCACTGAGCGTCGCGCATCCCGACTCCGAAGCTTTAACACTGCTTGGTACGGTCTCGCATTTACCAGACATCACCGGGTCTCCCGTGACTTCCCGGTTTTTCATATTAGTAGTTATAGCGTTAACCCCGCCGTCTCCCGGCAGGTAGCGGGAGGCCGCCCAACCAGCATTAGCGGGAGAACCCCCCACTGGAACGCTGGTTACTGGTAGGCCTCGCTCATCAAGGGCAGGGGATCAGCCTCGTTCCCCGGCCCGTCCCAGTTTGACTCCTCGTCTTCGAAGGTTACCGACGCTACCCGCTTCTGTACTTGATCCTTGGGCGGGCTCGGGCAGACCTTTCGAAAATGGCCTGTACCTCCGCAGGTAAAGCATCGCGGCGGCGCAGACGTGCGGGAAAAAGATGGACCCTGGCCATGGCCTGGGTTTTGTCCCCCGCGAGCTGGAGACTTGCCCCGCTCGCGGATAAGTCCCTTTATCTCCTGCAGCGAGTCGGTTAACTTAGCCAACGTTTGTTCTACGGAGTCTACTCTGCGGTGACAACTTCTCAAACTTGAGCTATCGGTACCCGCAGGTGCAGGCTTCGGGACCACTGCTTTCTCCTCAGTGGTCTTAGACCCCGAGGAGCGCGGAGGGTCCTTCACGGGTGGTACCTGCACCTTGCAGACCTTCCGTTCTTCTTCGTCGTCATCCAACGCAACTGGCCTGACAGGACGACCCCGTCCATACATTGCGCGGCTGATGTGGTTATGCCACTTCATCGCTTGGATGGCAGCCGACACGGTAGTAACTTCGCGGGACAGGGCAAAGTGCCCCGCCTCTTTGTTGGAACACCCCAAGCACAGGCGTAGGACTACCTCCTGCTGGAGAAACTCCTGCGGGAGGCCGAAGAATGCCCGCGACGCGAGGTCACGCAACCGATCCGCAAAATCGACGAGTGACTCGTCCTGACGCTGCTTAGCATTGCTCAGTTCCAAGCGCTTGGACTGAGGAATCTCCTGCTGATCGAATCGTTGCCTCAGCAGATCCAGTATTTCAGAGTAACCCTGGTTTGGTACCTCGTCCAGGAGCATGCCGAGGTAATCCCCAGCTTTCCCGGAAAGACTGAATACCAGTTGATCCACCCGCTGTTCGCTCGACCAACCGACCTGGTCAGCGGAACGCACGAAGCGACGCAGGAAAGTACGCCAGTTACCCCGTCCATCAAAGGTGATCGACTTGGGCAGCATTATATCTTTGCCAGGGCGGCCCCCCGGCTGGCGTCCATAGTTGGTGGGTTCACCCCACCTAGGACGGTTCAATTGTTCGCGCTCCTCAGCACGACCTCTATCCTCCATATACGCATGCTTCGGGGGAGTGTGGTGTCCCGGCCAAGAGTCCGGGCGCCTTTCCCCCCCGTTGTATCCCGGGCGGTCCTCCCAGGAAGTGTCAGGGTGGTGGGCGCGGTGCCCCTGAGTTTGCGAGGAATCCCACCGCGGAGGTGGTGGGATCTCATCTGGGTCCTCTTGAGGACCCCGGAACGGATTACGACTCGCACCCTCCTCTCGACGGGGAGGAGGTTTTATCTTGAAAATGTGCGGTGAGGGGACCGGCGGTGTTGGTGCCCCCCCTGCCTTCGGAACGGGAGTGCTAACCCCGTAAAGGCGAGTTTCATCTTGTGACTCGGAGACAGGGCCTTTGCCACCCTGTGAATATGGGGTGCTTGACCCGGGCCCACGGCCCAGGCCGCCGGGACTATCCCCCGGGGGTCCAGGGGAATTTCCCTTTTCTGCGCCCTGCTGCGACTCTGGTGGACTAAAGTCCAAGTAAGGGACTAGTCCCTTCAGCGGGGCAAGTTCAGGTGACTCGTCGAATAGATCGGGAGTCACCATGCCCTGCCTTCGTCGGACCAGGATAGTCCAGGCTTGCCCGAGCTCCATCCCAGGCACCTCCATCAAATCCTCGAAGCTACAGGTGTTGATCGAGAGGGAACCTTGACCTTGTCCCTCCATGATACTTAACCCGATGTTCAACTATTGTAGGATACTGATAATATATTCAATTAACTCAATTTTAGTTAACACACCCTCTTTGTATCCCTCGATGACTACCAAGAGGGCTTCCAATTTATCGTTAAAATCAATGAAATACACTTCCTCGTCGTCTCCGGCCATACAAATGACAAAAGACACTTAAAATAACTATTAGCGCTTAAAACCAATGAGGGTGACTTTCCCTTTAACTTTATCAAAAAGGGTGGCTTTCCCTTTAAATTTACTAAAAAGGGTGGCTTTCCCTTTAAATTTATCTAAAACTTAAATCAAATTAAACTGAGGTACGAACCTTCTAAACCAACTCCAATTATAGTCAGAATAAGAAGAATATAATATTCCTCTCTCCCCCGACGAGAAAATGGAAAATGGAAGAGAAAAGTAAGTACCCTTTAAATATTACAATGATAGGTTAGAGTGCCTTTAACTGGCTAAAAAAAGGATTAAGGCTTTAAATTTTGGAAGAAAAAGGGTTGCCCCTTTAATTCTTGAAAAAACTGGGGTGCGCCTTTAACTTTATGAAAAAAGGTATTGCCCCTTTAAGCTTTTGAAAAAACTGGGGTGCGCCTTTAACTTTTGAAAAAAGTGTATTGCCACTTTAAATTACAAAAAAAATTGAATACACCCTTTAATATTCACACTATTAACGTAGGGGTGACTTTCCCCTTTAATACCCAAAAATAATAATATGGGGGTGGTTTTCCCCTTCAACGGCTTACTATAGATCTAGATATACTAAAGGCAGGAATAAGTAGCCCCCGCCGACAAATAATTATAACTATGAAAAGGCGTAGCCTAAGTGAGAACAAATTAAAACATACGAGCAAAGCTCAACACTAAAAAAAAACAAAACCAGGCAAACGTAAGGGATAACTTTCCCCTACAACCCGGCAAACAACAACACACTAACTGTAATACGCGAAGGAATCCCCCTCGCAACACACCACACACAACGGTCTAGCGTCACTCGACTAACACCCAGCCCTTCTTTCACGGGCTAACACTATACGAGCTCCGTCCGTTTGACGTGGGCTCTAACAACAATAGCTAGACCAGCACTACACACACACAGAAAACAAAATGGCGTCGATAGATCGGGGAGAAAAACCCCAACCAATCACAAGCCAAGAAAATCGCACACGTGCACACTCCAACCAATCAGAAACAGCCCTAAGCTAGACGGCTGATGGAAAATTCCCAAAACCAACGTGGTGGGATAACACACAAAATTTAGAAAATCTAACTATAAAAAATCACAATAAACCGATCAAAATCTAAATACCCGAACGATATACCCAGGCCTAAGCCTCAAATTTCCGTACCCAATCAACCTCTCCCCCCTTTCAAAGGGAAGGAAGAATTCACAGATAAAAACCAATATCCGAAAATACAAAATTCCAGAGGACTTACGAAGAGCTCAACCCCGCAAAGGCCTACACACAACCACCCGCGGATCTATACACCGCAGGCGCGAAGTCTGGCACGAGCCCAGGCGACCTGACTCCTCTAAAATCTCCCAAAACCAATAGTTCTGATACAGGTTCTAACTGCCGACTTCGCCACTATAGTCGACCGAGCTTCTAATTATAATAAAACTAATAACAAAGTGAATAATTGCTCACCTTTAGCTGATATATTCGATAATCCAGTCAGTCAAACGGATCTCTCTAAACTTGATCAGATTCAACCAACAAGTGCAAGTTCCCCGCGCATGCGCAGGTACATTTAGACATCGGCGAATCCATTCTCCCAGGAGGGGGGGACCCCGGGACAGTTCATGTGGGTTGGGGGGAGATTTACTACACTAGTATAATTGATCATTGATATATTTGCGAAGATAATTATGTTTCTTTTGATTTTGTTCATACTAAAACTTCAGCATAGAGGAACTGGAGGCTGATAGTGTTAATAATTAATATCTGATATTCTCACAATGGGTTTTCTTTTGCAATATCAAAATGAAACATATAATTTCCTCCAATACTTGTAATTAAAGAATAGAACCCATCCATTGTTTGGGTTTATTTGAGGTAATGAGCGATTGGGGTGGTTCTATCTAATTTCATTCCAATGAAGTAGTAGGATTGAGTAGCACTGCAGAGAAAGTAATTTGCTGGCCAGCCATACTCAATGATGTATTAGTTGTCAGTAAATGTAAGAGGAGGATTAAATGAAAACTGCTCCCATGCCCCCATGATAGATGAATTGAGATCTTCATCTACAGCCGACAAGTTAACTACTCTGTCAATAGAATAGATACATCATCTCAATAACAGGATTAATTACAGTCCTATTTATAGGTTAGCACGAGTGCAATTTGCATCATAATATCAAGAGAATTGTTTCAATCAATATTGGGTTTCTTTTTGCATTGCTCTGTTTCAACGAAAAGGGGACTTGTTTTTATACTATTATTTTTTGTTTTTATGTTTTTGATTGGTCATCAAGTTTAGGACATTTGTTATTACCATTGCGTTCTTTTTCTACTATCCCTAAACTGTTTTCTTATATCAGCTTTATGAGGCCATATGTAGAATACTTTTATAGATCAATATTATCAATTTTCCAATTTGGTTGGGTTTTGGGGTTTAAAAAAAAAAAATTTAAACAATGGTATTGGGTTTTGAGGATGAAAATGTTTATCAGAGCTTTGTATTTTACATCTCTGTAAAATTTGTAAGTGCCTGCATAAGTTACATATCTTTAACCCGTTGTATACTGAGAACTTTTTATAAAGCCGAACGAATCGTGATTGTCAAGCATGATTGCAAAAAATTCTTTTCATTTAAAGGTGAAACAAAGACAGCTTTAAATAGATCAATGTCAGATAATTTAAATTATATAAGGTCTTTATATGTTTATTCAATCATGAGTGAAATAAACGGTCGACAAGAGGGACGTTCTATGTTTCTTCAGCCCGCATATATGCGGGCTTAGTATACAACGGGTTAAACCTGTACTCTTATAATGAACATTCTAAACAGCTCCCAAACCTGAAAAAAAATCAGAAATAAGGACCTTGTTTTCCTGAGTAGACTTATTAATTTAATAACTTAGATTGTTTTGTATCATCTGCATCTGATGTTATGAATGTAGGTCATGCCCTAAACTCGATGCAGTGTCGTATAATTTGAGGCACAGACTCTATTTTACTCATAAAGCCCTGGCACAAAGCCCTGTGGCACCCCTATATGATAATGAATATTGATGTTACAATCCAAAGCTAAAAACAGCTTTTATTTGGGGATGTATGGTGAAGCCTTAGTTTGTATAGACAGCCTCTTTTCAATATAGAATTATTGATGTTTCCATTCAAAGATAGATTTATAGCCCAGCTGAAGAGAGAAACAAGTTTGTATAGACCAGTCAACATTAGTTGAAATGAGACATCATGCTATGTCTGCATATTCTAATATGATGGATCACATAATAAGATCACAATCAATAATGTTCGCCCCGTCTATTTTTACAACAAACAGCATGGTTTCATGATCTCCCACAGTTACTTGCAAAGATCCTGAATCCTGTTGAAGAATAGGCAAGAATCAGTCTTTGTCTTATTGTCTAAAGGTTTAAGCTCAGAACTTACGAATAAAAGGATACTTAAGATAAAACAAGGCTTGGGGCAATTACCAGTCATCTTTTGTATCTCCTGCTTTCTTAGTCTTCAATGCAAATTCATTGTTATATGAGCTTTCTTTCTTCTTTTTGGACCTTGTATGGCACTTCAAATTAACTATCATGGGAAGTTGTTTACTAAATTGAGGCAGGGGATTCTATTGTACACCCTCTCAAAACTGTCAGAAGAGTTGAATAGTTCAACAAGTTAGCTCAGGTAATCAATAAAGACTTGAATATTGGTTTTGATGAGATGTCACTTAAAAAGAACAGCTTAAAAAGCTTTGACAAGCTTACTAACACACATTTACTTTGGATGTTTAGTGCGTCCATATTTGGTCCATTTGATGTCACAATGGCCATCTTATGACATCATACTGTTGTAAATCACCTGAATGGTGTGGGTGTATATCTCTGATTAAAGATTCAATTGTTGTCTTTGTCTCAGACAATGTTTGGTGATCTTCTAACTACAGTTCAAAGATTATCTTAGTCATTTAGTATTTGTATAGTGTCCTGTTGCTTGCAGGTTTCATTCTCATGTTCTCACTACAATTTATTTTAGGGTCCATGCAGTAGATGCAAGTAATCATTTGTCCATACAGGGAGTTGGCTCCTGGTCCATAGTTTTACCCTATGTTTGCATTACATCAAACTGCATCACCTCCCAGAGTGTGTAACAATGTTTTTTTTTTAAGATAAGGAATGAAATGTACTGATTATCAATTCTTGAGCAGTTGTACATCCATGACATATCATGTCAAATAAACCATTCTGATTGGATGCTTGTTATCTGTTATTGTTATAATAGCAAATAACATTGCAACATTTTCCACCCCACATTGATGTATCGTAAATTTCATGAGAATTATATATTTTGTTCTGGTGTATAATTGGTCTTTATTTAGGCCTATTTATTTTGTGTTTTTTCTCATAAAACAAGTTCATTATCTTCATTCTAAATCATTGTGACTTTTGTCATTTCCTACAAAAAGTTCCAGTTCTTTTTTGGTAACATTTATTATTAGGCCTTGCTGATGAAAGAAGCAAGGAAAGGATACCATGATCAATACTTTTCCAACTTTCTTTCCTATCATTCCTTCCAAAAGACATAGTCTTATATTTCAGCAACGATAGCCCACTTCATGTGATCAAAGTGGTGGTAAAGAAGATGAGTTTAGGTCCAATAAATATGGCTATGAATACCTGCAGAGGGTCTAAGGAATGGATTGCTTTGTGAAATTGAAACTTTGAGTGCTTTACTTTGAGCATCATCAGTAGCCATCTCGGGAGGACTAGATACATAAAGGTCAGTAGGATCGGGTTAGTTCTATAATGACTACTTCACAATCACCCACTGTCTCAATATAGACACCACAAACCAGCTAAGGTTGCCAAGGACTATTTCTTATTATTGGGTCTAGAAAATAATTTAAAAAATGAAAAGGAGCAATATTGAAATGGAGATATCCTGGCAATGGAAACTTGAACCTCTGAAAAGGTGAAATTGTGAAAATGTTTTGACAAAATATTCTCAGTTTTTAACAATTAAACTTAGTGGTAAGAAACTTTGACTATGCTTTAGGACAAGATCATACATATTGTAACATGTTCGAAGAAAATCGTATCTACAGTTGTAAAGGTGAAGTGGTGAATATGTTTTGAAATATTCTTGGTTTTTTAACAATTTGAATTAAGGCACATTGGTTTCATTGACTAGAGTCAGAGACAGGGAGAAAAAACATAGTGTTCAGAACTTTGATAATGCTTTAGGACCAGATCATAACACAATAAAAAAAAATCCTATCTACACTTGTCAAACTAGGATGACAGTAGGAGTAATATTGGATTAATGTGACAAGTACGCACCTACAAGATAAAAACATGGGAGGCGAGAAGGGTTCCATTTCCTAGTGAAAGTAAAAGCATCCTGTTGATATGAGATGTTGCATCGTCTCAGATGACTGTCTGATATCTCACTCTGTCCACCCCATGTACTGTGTTTACACTGCGGCTCGGCTCGGGTGTTCGACAGAGCAATTCTATGCTGTGTAAACAGGATTAGTGTAATCCCGCTACCCGAGTTTCACATGCCTTTTTTGCTCCGCTAGAATCATACTTTTCGATCTGTCACAGCAATTTTTCTGTGTGTAAACAGAAAGCCATGTCGAACTTGATGACCTTATGGCCATTGGTGAAATTAATGACGTCCCGCTACTTCCGTTTGTGATGTGGGAGCCGTGTTGAACTCGCCTTTTTTTTGTTGTTGCGTATAAACATAATCTCAGGTTAAATCTTTCCAGTGTTGGACCCTTCCTGAGGATTTGACATGATAGCCGAGTCACAGTGTGAACATGGTATCTGTCCACTCCTTGGTCTCTTTTAAACTTGAACCTATCCTTGGGTAGCCACAAACCAGGCTAGCTGCTATCTGGTTGTGTCTGATAAGAGATATGTGATACTACCCTGAACCTCCCAGCCTTGTCAAGTTCATCCACATCCATTGCATCAATAAGTAGTAGAATTTGAAAATTGTTTGTTTTATATGTGGAAAATCACACTCCTAAATCATTGTAAGTATTATTGTATACTTAATAGCTATTCTACCATTTTTTAACTGTTGTTTGAATTTATTATTGCATTTACTTTGATTTATTGAAAAACCTCAGAAAATATTAGAAAACTGCCTTAAATTGGTATGTACCTGGGTATGTAGGCCTACATTGCAATGAGGAAAAAAAACAAAAAAACTTGAATATGCCGAAGGAGAGAATAAAGCAATTTTCCTAACATTGATTTGATATGAATATATACAGGTTACTATACTACTTCTCAGTGAGTCATGCTAGTAGTATTTCATACCATGGCTCATTTCATGTTCAGTGAAATATAAGACCCCCAACAGACATGAAACAGGAGATCCCAGGGTCTAGAAACTTTCCATGTCATTTCAGCCAACTGGAGCACAACCAATAACCAGAAAGCCCTCATTATAGACCAAGCTAGTGCACTTGAATCCCGGACCCGTTTTTCAAAACCGTCCTTAGTCTAAGTTTGACACATCCGATTTAAATGCCTAAAATTCTGCAACACATGTCCCTATAAGTTGACCAAGAACTTAGATCTAAAGACAGTTTCGAGAAACAGGCCCCTGGTCCATTGCAAGTCAGCAACAAATTCCAAAAGACAGACCAACCAGCCATGCAATTTGCACTTCAGATAACCTTGTCCATGGTTTTAACAGGCTGGCTTTTGTTGATTGGGTTATTGAAAGTGTACCTCATTCATCCAAAACATAATTTATTATGACCCTTAATATTACCAGGGACCATCCATCGCTCAGGTGATTCTGAAGGATCTCTGCAGAGGTCTTCCACAATTTACCTCAAGGAGAATGTAGAACATATGTATCTGATTTCAACGAAGTACAGGGTGTCCCACACAAAATGCTAATGGCACTTCAGATGGGCATAATATGAACATTACAATATTATATTGTTTATATCTTTACAACCGTAAACTACATTTTGTTTTCTACAACTGGATGACATTTTATGTGATATGGTCCAAGAATCTCAAAGATATGAGCATTTTGTCATTACACATCAGGAAACCTCTCCATCCAAGTTTGTATTGAGTATAGTACGGGAATGCATCAAATAAAACAAACCAAAATTTGATCATTAATACTATGATAAATATTTCAGTAGTAATTACGAAATTTATATCACTGTAAAATGCAACTCATTACCATTTTAATGATACATGTACCTCTCTCAGCTCACCAATATCATGCATCACTGAGCCCCATTGTTTTAAATATGTCTTGCAAAATTGTGAGTGGTTCACTTTTCCCGCTCATTGATGATCAAAGTTGGGTTTCCTTTTAGGCACATTTGAATAAGGCATCTCAAGGAGCATTAAAGTGAACACTCACAATTTTGCAAGACTTTTCAGAACAATGGGGTTCCGCGATGCGTGATATTGGTGAGCTGAGGGACATATCATTAGAATGGTAAGAGTTGCACTTTACAGTGATATAAATTTCATAATCACTACTGAAATATTTTTCAAATCATTAATGATCAAACTTGGGTTTCTTTTATTTGATATGCCCGGTACTACTTACATTTGTAATATAAAACTTGGATGGAGAGGTTTCCTGATGTGTGATGAAAAAATGTTCATATCTTTGTGATTATTGGACCATATCACATAAAATTTCATCCAGTTACAGAAAATGAATTGGAGTTTACGGGTGTGGAGATATAAATAATGTAATATTGTAGTTTTAATATTATGGATAATGCCCATTTAAATGGCCACTAGGATTTTGGGGGGACACACTGTATAACCTAAGACTATAGGTCAATTGCACCTCTGAGTGTACTACTGAGGACATCATATCATATTCATCCAGGGTGGTGCCAGCAATTAATCAAATTATCAAAGAAATTAAAACCCTGTTAGTGTGAGTCACTGTTGAATGTTTAGAGCTGCAGCGTGCTGAGTTCAAAGTCTATACTGGCGGGTGGTCACCCCTATATGTCTGGGGTCTATTTCCCTTCTTGTCTGGCTGACGGGGTTTATAGGGTTTGCTATAGCATCTGGTGGGTGTGTTCCAAGCACCATTTTCCTTTCATTACTTTACTCAATATTCTTGAGTCAATATTTTAGTCCAGATTCCTTGTTTACCATGTAAACTTTCCCAAGTATTGTAGGTGGGGTAAGAGTCTTATAATTTTATAGCCTTGTATCGATCAGTCTTCATATCAGTCTTCAAATTTATTCAGCACTTGAAAAGAGGGATTTTTGAAGCGTGATTGATTATAAGCAGGTTATTACAGAAATTAAATCTTAACCTTGAAATTATTTCTATTTGTCTGTTTCATTTTTATAGAGTCACTAAATCAATTGCATGATTGAAAGTCAGTAGGAACCTAGGAGCTTCTCTTTGACACTTTGACAGCCATTTAATTACAATAAAATGCTTGAAAATCCCAGCTTTTCTCATATGCAATGCTGTCTTGAAGTTTAATCTGACTGTCACATCATGAGTGAATAACTTTAAATTGGCAATATCACCTTGGTAAAATTTTACAATTTGATCAAAGCAGGAGATGACACTTTTTCAGTTAATACCAATTACATTGTAAGCCCTATATTTATATGGGGGAAATAAGTTTTTCTTTGTTTCCAAGCTAAATGTAATCATGTTTTTGATACTCAATTTGAATTATTACTACCTTATATTTTGGAGAAACATTTTTGTCCGTGTGTCCTCTTCTTGTACATAGAATTATGTGAAACATCACTCTAAGAATATTCATATCAAATTTAAATCAATAAACTTGGCTTCTTCAAGGTCCTTCTCCTGAGGCATTTTTGTGTCATTTAGATTTGAAAACAAATGTATTCATCAAGTAATGTTGAAAAGTGGTTGGGGGAATGGAATTGTGTAAATTACTTAAATAATCAATTGCAATGAATGTGAAGTGAAGAATTCAATGAATTTTATCAAGATGACTGCCTCAAGAGGATTCTAATTCTGTAGACCTATGTCTCCAGATTAAACTGATACAAAAACATTATTGAAGTTTCTATAATGGCATCCATATCAGGACAACCACCTCATGGACAATTACCCCCGCCCCTCAGACAATTACCCCCGCCCCCTCAGACAATTACCCCCAGAAATAGGATTAGGGTTAGGTAAAGAGTTAGGGGTAGATTTTTGACAGGGAAGTTGAACAGGAGTAGTTGTCTGAGAACCAATGGCAGCAATCTGCACTGTAGCGAAGATGAGAAATGATTGGATGACTGCATTTGATGTAACTTGATGAAGATGAGTTGTACAGTCTGGTGGAGATAATGATCTTTACATACATGTTTCTAGTTTTAATTGTTGTCTGGTGAGACTAGTAGCCAGGACATCCAAATCAATTTGTAGCAGCTCTATAATTACTTGCTATCTGATTCAGAACGTGCCCGCCTGTTCACCATATGTCTCCCTCTCTCCATTGTCTGTCTATGAACTTCTCAAAAAAAGAAATGAGGGTGAAATATAATCACCTCTTAGTGGTGTTAGAATCAATTTTTCAGTTGTAATCACAATCCATTTGTAACATTGATCTGTTATTAGAATAATAGGGGAGTATGGTCATAAAACTAAAATGGTGTCTGATATGAGATGGTTTTCCCATCTGCATTATGGAGCAAAAGGTGTCTGGGATAATCAGGAAAACCTGAATAATTCTATTTTAGAAACCTAATAACCTTGATTGATATGAGGTTCATAAATAAATTTTTTTGAAGATGATGAAAGAAAACAAATAATAACTTTCTCTACAAAGGGTAATTGGTATAAGTTTTCATTTATTCTTTTAACTTTTCTTCAAACTGATTCTGTACTTAACAAAGTATTGCATCAAGGGAAACCAAAGAGAAATGCATGTCTCTTTTGAACAAATATTAATCTCTTCCTACTTATATGATAGATACTTTTTCAAACGATGAAAAACGTAATTAAAAAAAAAACACTTTCTTTTTATCTGAAATTTAAGAGTACAATGTCTTCAACATTAATTATTGACACTGTATATTATTGCATAGAAATCTGAACTTGATGTAGAGCCCGTGGTTCCTCTCTAGTATAATTGAATTCTCGCCTGGCTATATTTATGTAGACTGAAGACACACAGGGTTATGAATTCATCTAAGGAACATCAAAGAGACAGGCCGTCTTGAGGAAGCCCAAGTTTAGCCAAAGGGCATGTCTTCTGTTGCTTCATCAAAGAGGATTCATTTGACTTGCCTAAGCCCTTGGTATATTTTATGAAAAGCATATATACGTGTACAGGGATTTACTATGTTGTGATATTTCTTTTTGAAATGGAAATAGGTTTTCAAAGATTAACAAGGTTCTGAAATTCAAGAACCATTGACATTGATCTGTTGAGATGCCTTGTATATTTTCTAATAGGGTTTGCCATACTTCTGAACCCATCAATTACGTATTGTTGCTTTTTTTTCTTTCTTTTTTTTGTGTACATCATCACAAACAGACATCATATTGTATTCTTCAGCTGATAGGTGCCTACATCATCCTATCCATAACATTTAATTATCTAAGTTTTATTTTATCTGAGGAAGAAAAAAGTACTTCCCAATGGCACATAATGACCCCTTTTACCATATTAATGAATGCAAACTGTGCCCAACAAAACCAAGTATGGAATCAAAACTGGTTATGAAAGAAAACGCATAAACATTCCTTCAGCTTTAGCGCTACAGTACCCAAAATATAATTTCAGTTTCACTTCTTCTGACACAGTCTCTATCGAGTTCTTGCCTGCTGGGCATATTAGTCACCAAGCTAGCTCTGTCAATTCCTGCTTTAGATTTGAAGCCCTTTCTGTCAGCAGAAGGAGAGAAAGCAATTTTGTTGATGCGCATGTGGTGTTGTGGACTCTCTTAAGATGTACTTTCTTCTGCAACGTCTTTCAATTTCTGTCCAATACCACACCACCATTCTAAACATAGCCCATGGCATGGACTGACTCATCTTTATATTCTATTTTATATTAACATCATACCCCTATGATTTATACTTCATCACTGAATTCACTGCCTGAAATTATCCAAATAAATAGGAATGATTGTGTTGATATATTGATTTAGGAGCTTTTTGAATAACATTCAAGAATTAGTGTTTAAATGACCCTTGGGTCTGTATGACGAAGCAATCAGTGACAACTGATTATTGCAACTACTTGTTGAGAATCATGTCGATGGCAGAATAATCCCATAGTTTGTGTATGAATTTTGTAAATAAATGAGTTCAGACTGGTTTATTAATAGAAATTTAACAAATTATTCCAAATGTGTATCTTCAATGACTCACATCTGACTGTATTGTATTGAATACAATAGTTTTTTAGTTGACTTCAAATTAGTCCAATTTACTTTAAATTTAGGTATTACATTTCAACTACTAAGCCATACTATTAGTTGACTCCAGAATATGGAGTTTAATGAGACATTTAAGATGTCTTTGTCATTTAAGATGTCTTTGTAAAGACAAGTAATATTTCTTAGGTTTGCTTTTCAGGATTATAATTATCTCTGATGCATCATAGGTTTGAGAGTCTTTAAATCTTCCTCAATTTGCCCCAATCCTGAGGTCTAGTACTTAACTCCAAACATCAAGATGACATCACAGGTGTTCTACATAGGTGTATCATCTTGATCTCCTTCAACCTCCTTGTCTAATTAAAGAGCTCTCCGATGTATGAAATGAGAATTGGTGGACTCAAGCCTCTGGGTGAGGCTTCTTATCAGAGTCACCCAACACTCCTCCCGTCAGCATTTTATTCATTCCAACCAATCACTGCCCTCGATCCACGTGTGGCATCGTGCTAGGACTCCCAATCTCGCTCAGCTCGGATGACGTTGCGGAAGTTTAGCGGTCCCGTCGTGAATGGGGCGTGAGTTTGTCCTGAACACATCAAGTGTCATTCATTTGCATATTCACTAGATTAGATGAGGGGCCGGTTTGTGAGATTGAATGTCAATGGGGTTACCTTCCAAGTTAAGTGTGCTATCTCCTTTCACAACCGTTGACCTACATACATTTTTGATATTCACTGTCTCTTAATATTCTATCAATTATTCATTGAGGAAGCCATGCATTTTGTGAATGACAACAAGGAGATGATATGAGAGAAATTGTGCCAGATTGCTGGAGGAAAAAGATGTCTTATTCCTATTTAAATCAACCTTTTGAAGTCTTTACATTCTATGGTTATAAGGAAGCTTCCTCTGCCTGTTCTTGTTTTGGTCTTGCAAGATTCATTGCTCAGTTTTATGCATTTTAGAGGCAAATTGGATATTTTTTAAAGATTCTCATGGTCTGCACTTTAATTGTTTGGTCTAATTTTATTAAATAAGAAAATGTGTCTCACACTTCTGAATTTCAGGTTTCATTGTTGTTGTCTTTTTTTCTTTTTATTCGTTTGTACTGCTGTTTCAACTATCTGTCTCATGCTATATATACTTGACATTGGGAAGTATCCTATTTTGATTAGTGCTTGAACCTTGCAAGCTGTGTTTGTCAAATCAAAGGTTTTGCCAAGTATTTTCTCGATAAGAAGAGGCACATCTCTGCTGCATCGATCACCACTGGCTCCCTGATGTGCAGATGCCGTAACTTGAACTCTGTTTCATTCAATCTCATTAGCACAGTAGGCGCTGCTGCACTAGCTCAAGCAATTTTAAATAGCACCCTATTTGTGATCTGATGAACTAGCCCGATCGAAGCTGATCTGGCTTTGCGGTCAAATAGCCTGCTAATTTGGCTAAAATCTAAGCCCGAGTCCCCATAGGAAAATTTTGGGCCTCCCGCATACTCCTGCCGCATACTTGTCAAAGGTCTGCGGCAGACCTGCCGCAGGTTTTCACATGCAAATTAGATCATTTCGCAGACCTGCCGCATACGCTTTTAGTCCGATGAAAAGTCTGTGGCAGATCTGCGGTATACCCTTTATCATGAATATTCATATGTTACTTCCGTGTCGCAGACATGCTTCTGTCAGCATGAGCATGATGAAAAGTTTGTGACAGGTCTGCGGCATACCATTTATCATTCTGCGGCAGTATATTATTTTCCCCCTTTACACCCCCACTCCCCCATTCCCGCCACACTTTATCGTCTTCGTTTAAAATAATTTAAAATGGCTTCTAGTCGAAAATGACATTTTAAGCCAACAGAAAATTACATTGGGTTTTGTTTATTCTTTGTGTACAATTTCATAGAAGATATCGATCATATCAATAATCATGCCATTGGTTGGACATGAAGATTGTTACATTTGGTTAGAGGTTAGGGTAAGCGTATGTTGGGTTGTACTGAAAAGTGCAGGTGTGAGGTGCATATAATTAATTTTATTATTTTTAAGTATGACACACTTTATCACAGAACGCTCCCTGCTTATATACACCACCTAAATCTAAAACATTTTAGTCACAGTTAGTAAAAAGTAACACCTATACTGATTTCTTTCTTATTTAAATTATTTAAATTTTTTATTTGCATAATCCCATACATTCAGAAGCTTCTGCTAGTACAATTATAGACAGGTGAAAAAACATTTAAAGCTGACAGAATGATAAAGATTCATCTTTTTCTTGCAGCATACTAGTATGCCGGAAAACAGTCTGCCGCAGACTATTTCTGCGGCATACCAGTATGCTGGGAGTCTGCCGGAAACTCTCTTTCTGCAGCATACTCCTGCATACTCTTTGCCGTATACTTTTAGTATGCAGCAGGTCTCGAAACTTTGAAATAGCTTGAGCTAGTGCAGGACCAGTTTCTTTTTTCAGGTTTTTTCCCTGATCCACCAATTAGCGCGCTATTTTTTAGCTCGAGCTAGTGCAGCAGCGCCTAGTGTCTGCTCAACTCTTCTCACCCTCTCTACATACCTCTTTAGAATAACACGGCTGACAGTCGGGTATTAGTCCAAATCCGTCTTTGCTTTCACCTATGGACATGTGAGTGGCATGGGGGAACGGTAGTAGGAAAAGTCATTTGCGTAATTTGGTTGCGGCTTTTGTATTCATTGTATTTGTAAAACTTAGAAAGTAATAGTTGGAAATATGTTGATGCCTATTCCCACGCTGTTTCTTTGTAAATCTATATCGTTTCTCATGTTACACCTTTGCTCTTTTGTTTTGTTACTATCTCATGCAAAGTTAACACAAGTTCTGTATTTCTTTACTTCTCTGTCTGTACACATACACCGATTATATTTGGATGATGTCATTCGGCTTGAGGTTTACAGTTTATTCATACATATGCAACAAAGAACTTTTGTCACTGCAAATTCACACAACAGGTGACACAATTTGACAAGGAACATCTTAGTAGTGCTGCTTTAGGGCTTACTCACAAAATTACAAAAAAGCAATTTTCCAACATTTGCTGTAAGCTTAAATTGCCTTAAATGAAAATGCCAGCATCTCTATAAAAGCAATTACACTTGTTAATGCAACTATAAATTCAACTATATACACAAATAATGTCAGTAGAATTTGTTTGTGAAAGCCATACAAAAATTCCCATTGAAAAAGAATACTTGCCACTTCAATAACTTCAATAGAGAACTGGTATATAGTGATCTGCAATACTAACGTGGGTGTCCCTTTGCCGCTGAGTACTATGTTGTATATAACATCACAGTATGTTGGTAGCAGACCACTTGCATGATGTTTATAATGTATAATTAAGGTTGAACAGTTGACTATAATTACATTTGTTGATGTTCTGCTGTAACATCCTTCATTCAGGGATGACTGGGGTTACCAGGCACCAGTATCTCATTTGTCATTTGGTCTCCGCTCAAGAGGCACTTGTGGCAGCGAAGAAGGAATATTTAATTTCTGATACACGCTCTTACCCTTACATGTTTGTCGTATTTACTCAATCTACCTCTGCTGGCTGTGTAAGAATTAATTTTCAAATCTTATATTATTGTATCGTAGTAATTTTGTCTTTTTTGTCAACACACCTAATGTACATTTCTCATTTTACCCTTGTTCTTTCAGGACTCAAATTGCCGTGACAACAGACTAGAAGAGAATGAGGATGGTTGCTTAAGAGAAGGTTATATCCCGGCAAGTCAACAGAGGGAGCCCCATGTACCTCTTCCACCAATCAGATGGGATAGTCACACTCTGACTCTAGACCTCACTAGAACACCAGGACTTGGTTCTCTTTCTCTTAGAAACGGAGACATCGTCAGTCATCTATCATCATCATCTTGTGAGAGAAGAAGAAGGAGGAGTAATAGAAGACGCAGGTCACCTGGGGACGGTCGTTCAGGAGATAGCGATCAATCGGGAAGGAGGCGTAACAGGGTGAGGGGCACCTGCCAGACTCTACCTCTCCCCAGTCGGACAGCAATGGGCATGCAAGCCCCTTATAGGACTAGTGCTTGTCTGGACGATAGACGAGGTATGATTGAAGAACGTATTGTTACTGGGGCTAGCTGTGAAGCAATTTTACCAGATACAGTTGAAAATATGTGGGCTCGAATCGAGAATAGGAGTAGTAGTGCTCGATCAGTTGGAAATCATACTAATGGAATTGTGAATGGAAATGATGCGAGCATCATGGATAGACAATATGACAGACCTGATGAAAACAATGCATTAGATAATGGTAATGATAGGATAAAGGAGAGTCAGCCAGTAAGCAGTAGCTCCACTAGTCCTATCCAAAACAATTCTCCACCTAGTGAGCGAAGTCCTTCAGGTAGTAGTGAGAGACTGACAGGAGGAACGGCTAGCAGTAGCAGTCGTAACACACGCACATCCTCCAGCACACAACGACGTCAACGCAGACGTAGGTCCTCAGATCGTCGTATGAGGACCTCATCAAGCAACTATAGCACGTCTTCCACCGACCATAGCTCCAAGAGCAATGGAGGAATCAGACAAACTGCAAGAGCAAGACAACAGCAACTCTTTAGCACAAGTTCATCAAGTGACAGTGATGATAATACTCCACAACGTCCTCCTCGCAGATTGATAGCACGCATGGGAAATGGAGGCGTAACACATGAGGTTGATAAACAGGGTCAAAGTGGACAGGCAAATGGAGCAAGTCGGTCAAGGAGACACACCCGAGGGTCTAGAAACAGACAGAGACCAGTCAGTGCTCAACCCACTGTAGGTAGGCAGTCTATTCCTCAATCACAGACCGGCTCCAATACCAACCCAAATGCTAAACCAGGTACGTGTCATGAAAGACTTACTACAACTCATGGGTTGAGTCCATCCAGTATTCAGTTCAATCAACATGGAAGGGTCAAGCAAAAGAGACCCGATTCCTTGGATCTCAAGCTCATTTGGAGCTCACATAGAGGTTACATCGGCCATCAAAATTCCTTATCAACCAGTTCTTCCGCAGATTCCTATGATCCTTGGATACCCAGGGACGGTGTAACCATCACAGCAAACAATGAAAAGTTAACTGTTAATTTGGCTACTTGTGAAACAAACGCACTCTAAAGTGCCTCAGCCGCGCCCCATGTGTTAAAAGAAACAACTTCATCTCATAGGCAGACGCAAGAACCATCCAGGAACAACCTTCCAGTATCCCTCCAGTTACCGGACATTAACCCCACAAGTCAGGATCAATCCTACTTGCACGGCAATGGACTCATGGCTGATCTTCCACATAAGCAATATTGAGAGGGAGCATGTAAACGCCTGAAAAAGACATTGACACCACCGAGTGTTGTAACGTGACAGAAAACGCATCAGCGAAGACCGTCTAAATCTATGGTTGAATTCAAAAAGGATACCAGCCTCCTTGTTTCTGTAGATCCTGAGCCATGCTGAGGGTCTCTCACCCGCTGTCAAAACAGTTCTTCAAGATATCCACAGTGTGATTGAGAAATGATGAACAGGTATCTGAGTGACTGTGGCAGAGCGCGTCTGCATCCTGGATAAGTTTGCCAACAAGTGTACGAACCAAAGGAAGTCTTTGCAGAATGGCATTGTGCGCTTCAAGGAAATAAGAGCAGGACAATAGGCAACGCACCGTTTCAAAGTCTGAGCAGATGAAGTTCCGCCATAGCTGCCCTGATGCTGATGATATGCAGAGACAAGCAGAAAAAATGCTCAATGTTGTCACGAGCGGACCTTTGTGAAAAGCTTAAGAAGATCTCGTGAAACAATTTTGGTGAGAAACGGGCAAATCGCTTTCATGAATGAACTTTTTTTGACATATCCAACAAGCTAGGATTCTTCCATCTTATCAAAGACGATCATGCTTCCTCATCATTGGCAATCATATATTGTTGGAAGAATGCAGATTTATTGTTCATTTTACATTCTTTTGAAAAGATAAGAGTCTTTTCTTTTTTTTGCCCCCAAAAACAAAAACAAAGCTG
>CALNVZ010002100.1:9139477-9191517 GCA_940671915.1 Paracentrotus lividus
TAGTGCTTGTCTGGACGATGACCGAGGTATGATTGAGAAACGTAGATTGTTAGCTTGGGGCTAGCTGTGAAGCAATTTTACGCAGATACAGTTGAAAATATGTTGGGCTCGCGAATCGAGATAGGAGTATAGTGCTTCGATCAGTTGGAAATCAACTAATGGACATTTGGTGAATGGAATGATGCGAGCAATCATGGATAGAACAATATGACAGACCTGATAAACAATGCATTAGATAATGGTAATGATAGGATAAAGGAGAAGTCAGCCAGATAAAGCAGTAGCTCCACTAGTCCGTTATCCAAAACAATTCTCGCACCTAGTGAGCGAAAGTCCTTCAGGTAGTAGTGAGAGACTGACCGGAGGAAACGGCTAGCAGTGCAGTCCGTAACACACGCACCATCCTCCAGCACACAACGACGTCAACGCAGAACGTAGTCCTCAGTCGTCGTATGAGGATCATCAAGCCAACTAATAGCACGTCTTCCACCGACCATAGCTCCAAGAGCAATGGAGGAAGATCAAGACAATGCAAGAGCAAGAACACAGCAACTCTTTAGCAGCAAGTTCATCAAGTGAGCAGTGATGATAATACTTCCACAACGTCCTCGTCTCGCAGATTGATAGCAACGCATGGGAAATGGAGGCGTAACACATGAGGTTGATAAACAGGGTCAAAGTGGACAGGCAAAATGGAGCAAGTCGGTCAAGGAGAGAACACACCCGAGGGTCTAGAAACAGACAGAGACCAGTCCAGTGGCTCAACCCACTGTAGGTAGCAGTCTATTCCTCAATCACAGACTCCGCTCCAATACCAACCCAAAATGCTAACCAGGTACGTGTAATGAAAGACTTACTACAACTCATGGGTTGAGTCCATCCAGTAATTCAGTTCAATCAACATGGAAAGGGTTCAAGCAAAAGAGACCCGATTCTTGGATCTCAGCTCATTTGGAGCTCACATAGAGTTACCAATCGGCCATGCAAAAATTCCTTAATCACCAGTCTTCGCAGAATTCTATGATCATTGGATACCCAGGGACGGTGGTAACATCACAAGCAAACAATGAAAAGTTAACTGTTAATTTGGCTACTTGTGAACAACGCACTCTAAAGTGCCTCAGCGCTAGCGCCCTCAATGTGTTAAAAAGAAACAACTTCACGCATGGCAGACGGCAAGACCATCCCAGGAACAACTTACCAGTATCCCTCCTCCAGTTACCACATTAACCGCACAAGTCAGGATCAATCTACTTGCACGGACATAGGACTCTGGCTGATCTTCACATAGCAATATATGAGAGGGAGCATGTAACGGCCTGAAAAAGACATTGACACTAACCGAGTGTTGTAACGTGACAGAAAACGCATCCGAGACCAGTCCTAAATCTAATGGTTGGAATTCAAAAAAGGATACCAAGCCTCCTTGTTTTCTGAGAATCCTAGCCATGCTGAGGGGTGAATGCTCTCACCCGCTGTCAAAACAGTTCTTCAAGTATCCACAGTGTGATTGAGAAATGATGACTAGGTATCTGAGTGAACTGTGGGCAGATGCGCTTGCATCCTGGATAAGTTTGCCAAAAGTGACGAACCAAAGGAAGTCTTTGCAAGAATGGCATTTGTGATCGCTTCAAGGATAAATAGAAGAGAAGGACAATAGGCGGCCACGGTTCAAGTCTGAGCAGATGAAGTTCCGCCATAGCTGCCCTGATGCTGATGATATGCAGAACAAGCAGAAAAAATGCTCAATGTGTCACGAGCGGACCTTGTGAAAAGCTTAGAGATGCTCGTGAAACAATTTTTGTGAAGAAACGGGCAAATCGCTTTCATGAATGAACTTTGTTTGAAATCCACAAGCTAGGAATTCTTCCATCTTATAAGACGATCATGCTTCCCTCATCATTGCAAAATCATATATTGATTGGAAGAATGCAGATTTTATTGTTCAATTTTTACATTCTTTTGTTAATGAAGGATAAGATTCTTTTTCTTCTTTTTTGCCCCCCAAAAACAAAAACAAATTGTTGGGTCGAGAAGTGAGCAAAATAATCAATTGTAGATATTTATATGAAGAATGCAAAGCAAGTAATAGGTGATGAATAAGATAGAGGTATCAGATACCTCTATTACTGATCCACATATTTTAGCGTTTCATTTCGCATTTATTTGATGTCTTTTTTTTAAAAAAACACAAGACCCCTCACAAAGTGTGGTCGCTAACATTAGAAAGTCCTCTATTTATTAGAGGCCTGTGAATAAAACTGAATAGAAATGTTAGTACTGTCCGTTTATTAGACAAATATACGCATTTTAATTTATGTTATAGCTGTCTGTTCACCAAAATTGACGCATTCACTCAATGCCTTATGCAATTTGATTAGATTGATAGTGGAATTAGATGTTTCCATAGTTCTTTAATCCAATTATATATTGTATGGTTTGAATACTAGATTGGAAGTTAATTTCAAACAGGCAAATTACGAATGAAGAGGATATCGGGTCAACTGATAATTTATTTTGAATAGATCCCTTAGGTTTATATGATTAGAATTGATGAACTTGATTATCCTTGAATTTCGAATGTACAATGTACATACACTATCTTTTATCCAATCCTTCTTGTCTACATTTATTTGTTGTCAAATATTACTAGTAATGCTGCCCCCCCTTATCTCTTTCTCCTCTCTCTGTCTGTTCTGTCTTTCTCTCTCTCTCTTCTTCTCTCTCTCTCTCTCATATTCTCTCTGTCTCTCTCTCTCTCTCTCTCTCTCACAGCACACACACTCTTATCTCCTATTTCATTCTTTGATTCTACCATTAGTTCTCTGCTACTTAAATCCATCTACGGGTGTGTTCAATGTTCCATGTTTCAAATTTTAAACGCCAACGTAAATCATGATACGAAATGCAATTATAAAACGCTGATATATAAGAGAAACTAAAGTGTGTGTTCATGTGTCCCTGATTCCGCAGTTCGTAAAAGTAACGTCTTTCAGATCACCATTCGAAGGAAAATTTGATAGCGAAAGATGCGCTTTGAATCAGCGATCAAGCTTTGATTTTACAACCTTGAAAGCATCGTGACTTCAAATGGAAATGCGACACTGAACACGAATTGAGTTTCAAACATAGATCTTTAAAATGCGCTCTCATAGTGGAAGCTTCGGTGCACAAGTGAAAAGCGCAATGTTTTGTTTTTGAGAGGCTGGAAATTTAAAGACGATGGATGTATAATTCAGCTTTAAATTTTCGACATTGAAATGGTGTATCCCTCTGATTGCGGTTTTGGTGGTCTGTGTTTTGTTAATTGCGTTTTGTATCATGATTCATGTTGGCGTTTACATTTGAAAATGGCACATTGAACACACCTAACTCCCTATATACCTTTTCTGCTGACTGTATTTTCAATCTGTTTTCCTATTCATTTCAATAGAAATTATTCATTCAACATTGATAGATTGGATTGATAGTTCTGTTACTTTAACTTTTATTGCATTATTATTACTAGGCCTAGCAAAATGCAGAGCATAGAAACCCATTCTTGTAATTATTATTAAACAACAGTTCTGCTTTATTTTCTGTTTGCTGCAATTACTAGACTGAATAAAGCAGAAGTTATGGGCAATGTCCTCTTTTTTTTTTGTAACTTTTGTCATGGTTTCTAAAAACTTTGTTTTATTTGTGATTTGTATTTATTTTTGGTTGTATTGTTAAACATGCTGCATTGGTGCTAGTTTGAAAAGCTTTTAATTTAATTATAACTATTTCTTACAATTAAAGATGAACATTTTTGTAACTCATTGAAGTGGGAAAGTAAAGAAGATATGGATACCAATGTAGTAAATCAAATTTAAGAATAGAAATGCTACATTGTTGGCTTTTACATTGAAACATCATTTTAATGTTTGTTTGTTGCTAATTTTTAAATAGATTTTAAATTGAATGTGTTCAGACAGTCTGAATAACTTATGACATACCAAATTGATAGAAGTGTTGATATTTGGCTTCATAATATTAAAAGGAAAACATAACAGATTAATAACAAGCTTGATGGAAATAGTTGATTTTGTGCTACATTCATCTTGGTAGCAATTCCTTATAAAATGTGTTTAAATTAATGCATTCCATTTCAGGCTTTGTTCTGATTTTGAGCTTTGCTACGCATTGATTTTTGCTTTTGTTTCATGAGAATTTTTTGTTTTGCTGCATTTTATTGTAGGAAAATGTAGAAGACGCAGTGGTATTGTTCGATTAAACATGTAGACTATGCAAAATGATGCATTCAAGAATTTTATTTACTTTTTGTATCTATGGCAGTAGAAATTTAGGAGCATTATAAATTTGTGTTGCAAATTTCACAATCCAAATAATGCTTCTTTTTTTTTATAAGTGCTTTTTTTGGTTTTAAAATTTGAAGATTTGTTTCTTTTTCTTTGAAACGCCCAATTTGTGTTATTTTTTATGACATTTTAACTAATTTTGTTTCCCTTTTTTTTTACATTTGGTATGGCTGAATTGGATAGAAAATTGTAATTTTGAATGCAATTGGTTAGTATTGGTTCATTGAGAGAACATTGCTTCGCAAACACAAATGTTTGTGATTAATTTGCAAATTTGAGAGAAAATCCTATTGGTTACTGGTCAAGTCATAGTTAGTAAAAAAAAAGGAGGGGGGAATTTATTAGACCCTTGCTTTTCCAAAAACTGTATATGACAGAGCTGCAGAAGGAGTTGGTTTCACCTAAATAACTTCCTATAGATTTTCTGCTAAAAGATATTTTGTTGTTCCTAGTCAAAAACTTACGTATATATGAATTCAAAGCTGAAATTTTTGTGAGGGTTTTAATTTCCTCAATTTCCCATAGTCAGTCCATTTTTGAACATTTCCATTTTATTTTAATTTTTATTCTATTTATTTATTTATTTTTTGTAATAATAAAACATCACAAAAGTTGTGAAGTTAAGCCAAAAATCACAGAAGTAATATAGTTATGCAAATATCAACATACACAGTATTCCTTGTGTTAGAAAGATACAGGCTGATTTGCATGAGAATCTTATTTTATGAGGACATTTAGGGTTAAAAATGTACCAAAGATAATTATGTGAAATTAAAAAGTCATACAAGAGGAGATGACACTGACATGCTGCCAATAATATTGCAAAGCTAACTGTAAATATTGCTGTACAGTTATCATAAATGGCTATTGCAAAGTGGTTTATTTATTATGCCATCAGATAAATACTACATTAAATTTCACTTGTGAAAGTATATTTAAATTTTTTAGGGGGGGAACAGTCAATGATTTTCTTTTAATTTCAATATACTTTCAATTTTACTGTTTGTTTAAAATGTTTTAAAACAAAACTCGGATTACTTCATGTTGTTGAAAATGATATTGGGCTTTTTCAAATTAAACTTGAACAATGTGCATTGTTTTCTTCTTGTGTGATAGTAAATCGTTTTCAAGGAAAGCAAGAATATAGTCAATGGAATATGCAGACAATTTGATAGTATGCAGGTTATAATGTCAAAGTCATCTGATATTGAATTAATGAAGTTTATGTTAGTCATTATGACTATAATGGTCCGAGTGCTTGTAATTCTTAAATGGATCTTAGAAAATATGGTGTTCATAACTTTAAAACTGCGTCTCTTCTTGATAAATGTAACTTATTGATATTGTTGCTGCAGGATATTGTCTTACATTAATTGGGAAAGAATGAATTATGGAAAATAGTGATATTATTTATCCATCCTTTCCACTCCGCTCCCCCCCCCGCACCCCCCCCCCCGCGCCCTGCAGTGTGTTAAGTATAGGCATAATATAATGTGAATAAAGATGTTCTTTGTGCATGTTTTGCAAATAAAACGAAGATCCATGATATGATAATGACCCTGTGCACTTTTCAAGATTACTTATTTTTCATCTAAATTTATGGTAACAAATTCATGAAATGTTTGTGTAAACAACTGAAGATGATAGTGTTGAGAATGAGCTGGCCAAAGGCGATGATAGAATTCAAAAGATGATAACAATGATGAATGATGATGATGAACAATGATGATATTGGTGATATTATTCATGAATAATTTGTGAGTGTTTGATCGAAAGAATAATGGTGATTGTTGATAAAGATTATGGTAAGAATGACGATAACGATGATGATGTTCATGATGATAGTGAATTATGTCAATGATGATGATCATGATGAATGGTGATACTGACCGCGGCGGATGCAGCCCTACCAATATTTTTGAGGGACATTTATTTATTTTTTTTACACAATGGAGTTTGCCCCTCCAAAGTATGTGTCTAATTAGGACTAGATCCACCACTGGATGTGTTACAGAATGATTGTGAAAAGGCAGTGATGAATAATGTGCTGTTGATGAAGATGATGGTGGTAATGATGATGATGGTGGTGTGATGATGAAGATGATAAAGGCAAAAATGGGGAGGCAATAAAAAAAGGAATAAGAACGTGGAGGATTTAACAGAGGTGATGGTCAATTTTTAATGGAAGTAATGATGATGATCATGACCATGGTGACAGGGAGGAGGAGGATGGTGATGATGATGGATGAGTATGATTGATGAATGAATTGATGATGATAATATTGATGATGATGGAGAGACGTGATTTCCCATAAAATCTGGTACATAAGATTAAGAAAGTTATAGTGACATTATGTAGCAGTGATGTTATGTTAAGGGGTCACCACTAAATTGTAGCTATAGATAATCAATCTAGGGTTTACGATTCACAAAAAATGGCTCCAGCTATTAAAATTTTTACACTTGCATGTTTTCTTCAATTGTACAATCAAAGAAATAAGCGAAATTTAGCTTTGAAAAGGAATTATAAAGGTGACAGGTTTGGGGCGGTTGTTTGGGGGGTTGGGGGGTGGTGGTGGGTGGTGTGCTTGACGGAGGGAAAGAATTAATGGAACAGTGAGAGGGGAAACAATATTTGCAATGTTTCAATGAAATCATGAAGCTTCCTCCAAGAATAATATCGACTATTCGTAACATACTAAAAATGGTGGTGAAAGAAAATTATACTCTTTTTGGGGTAACGGCATTTGATAATCCTTTCCCGTTATCTTAAAAAACAAAAACAAACAACATAAAACAATAACACGACAAAAACGCTATCACCTGAAAAGAAAACGCCATGCAACCCCACATCATCTCCACTATTTTCATTTTGTCGTTGTTGAGGAAACCTGCACAACCTCCCCCCCCAAAAAAAAAATGGTTGGGACGAAATCAATTTTTTTTTCAAAGGAATTGTTTCTACTGTGGCCAAATTCGATATAAAACCAAAAATGACAATTATTTTGCGCGTACAATGAATGTCTGACGTCGCTTAAGTGCAAAAAAAAAAAAAAAAAAAAAAAAAAAATGGCGTATTTTGCGCAATTATCAGCGTAGTATAACCACTTTTAATATGTCATATGGGTTTTTAAGTGTATCATGAAACCCAAATCTGACCTGCTTCAATATGATTAAATCGCTAACCTTTTTTTGAGCCATCAAACGCCATATGAGAACAAATAAAACTTTATACCTATTAAGTGTGGTGATAATCTTTTGGGCAAAATATATATTAGTGTCCCTTTTGAACGGCTTTTTTTTTGGGGGGGGGGCACTTTAGGCGACGTCAAGACATCATCGTAACGCCCCAAAAATTTATTGTCATTTTTGGATTTTCGCTACATCAATTAGGCCATAGATAGAAACAACTTCGTTTGAAATAAATTCTTAGAAACAAAAAAAAGTCATTTTTGCCCATAACCCTACTATGGCCCTCGTACACAAACCGTTCTCCAACTGGCTAAACATATGTTCACGTTGGACAATTTAAAATAAAAAGAACCAGATTAATCAATGGAATAAGGCAGAAAAGGCCAAAATCAAACTATCAAGGAAATACAGTGGTATCATAAAACGGGACAGTTTTGAAAATGTCTGTCAAAATTTTGTTTCAAATTATGAATGTCTGTATTTTTATGTAAAGATGCTCTGAAGTTTATCTTTTCAAATGCATTTAAAAAATAAGTTTCGTTCATGCTTGAGCACACAGACACAGATTTTTTCGGGGGCTCAAAAAAAGGCTTGCGCACAAAATGGAAAAATATCATCAGAACTTACTTGCTAATCAGCAGTCTTCCTCTAAACTTTTTCTTTATTTGGCCATATTTTTTCGAATAAAAATTGATTTACAAAGCTTTTACTTTAACTTTAATTGTTTTGTTTTTTGTTTTTCATTTTAACTATGTTATCTTTTTGCACAAATATTCCTTGACAAAAATAATTTTTGTCAACCAAGAAAGGGGATTTGAGGTTGGTTGTTTAATTGATTGTTGCTGTGCTTTCTTTTGTTTCATGCTTATGCGAACACGAGAAAGGTTTTTGTCGGGAGGTTACCAAAAATAAAAAAAAAATTTTTTTTTTTTTTTTTTTTTTTAAAGCTTTCGTTAAATTCAAAAGTTTACTTCGTGAATCAGGTACTCCCCCATTCGGATTTGACTGTTACTTTACACTGATCAATGATTATGTCAGTCTTTTGAGTCGATTTCCTAGGATTCTTCCAGCGATTTAATCAATTATCATTTGAACAATCATTCAAAAAGTAATCGATCAATCAATCAATCATTCAAACAATCAATTAATAAATCAATCTATCAATCAAATAATCAATCAATCAATCAATCAAACAAACAAACAAACGAACAAACAAAGCAAGCAATCAATCAAATAATCAACCAACCCATCAAATCCCCTTTCTTGGGTTGACAACATTTTTTTTTTTTTTTTTTTTTTTAGTTTAAAGGAATATTCTGTGCTAAAACTGTAAAAGATAACATGTTAACATGTGAAAAAAACAAAAACAGAACAAAACAAAAAACAGTTCAAGTAAATAAATAGCTTTGTAAATGAATTTTGAAAGCATAATTCGAAAATAAGTGCCAAAATAATGAAAAGGTTAAGAGGAAGTCTGCTGATTAGCAATATGTCTGATGATCGTACTTCTCGTTTTCTTCCATTTTGTGCGCAAGCCTTTTTTTGAGCCCCCGACAAAAACGTTCTGTGTGCGCTTAAGCATGAACGAAACTTATTATTTTAAATGGCATTTGAAAGATAAGACTTCAGAGCATCTGTTAACATCAAAATATAGACATCATAATTTTAAACAAAATTTTGACAGACTTTTCAAAACTGTCCCGTTTTTATTGATACACCCTGTATAAGTAACACTATTAGCTACTATTTGATGTAGGCTTGCCTAATGAAAAATGCTACCCATTCTATTATTCCACTGGGGGGCGGGGGGGGGGGTAGGTATGCAGTTTGTAGGCTGCAGTTTCAGAATATTAAAAAGAGGTGCAGCCAATGACATAGGCCTAGCCGAACGGATGGAATGATGAGAAAATGTGGGATTTTAGCGTGATGAAGATAATGATGATAATATAAATACCGACGACGATGACGACGCTACGGTAATGATGATGATGATGATGATGATGATGATATACCAAAGGCAATGATGAGAGCAATAAACATATGATAAAGACGAGAAGTGCAGGTTATGTCTCTGTATTATAGGCGTGATTATGGTTGTAATAATTGCAATATTTCGGCCGCAAATACTGATAAATATTTGTATACCTTCAATAAAAAGTATTATTCCATTCTTTATAGAAATATTAATTTGTGGGAACATTATTTGAAAATGAATTTATTCAATGACATAGCAGAACTATTATGAGATATATAGATGTAGGATTAGAGGAATAATAAGAGTCGATGTAAAAAGGTGGCAGCACGGCATGCGGAGCCTTTCTAGAGGTAAAACGGAGAGCAGACATGTAAAGGTAAAAAGGGTCGCCCTGCTTGGTTCCCGATGGTATTATAATGTAAAATCTTTATGCCCTCCTTACTAGCTCCATTCTTATACTTTTATTGAAAACTGTTTGTCTGACAAAATAACTCAAGTGGGGAGCTCAAAAAAATATGATGGAGGTATAGCTAGCTCAGATCCGAGAAAAATATTAGGAGAGCGCCATCTTCCGTTATAAATAATACTGATAAATCAAAGTCGGAATGTCTTCAATATTTCCATCTTTACTTCCACGACTGTCAAATCCACTGTGGTTTGATGTTGAAAAACCTTTCGAGGATGAGGCAGAACTGGCAGAAGAGGAAAGAAAGCACCAAAGTTGGGTAAGAACGTTCAATAAACCGTAATTGTCCTCTGAAATTGATACAATTGTAATATATTTAATACAGGTCCCATGTATTGAAGATGGTGTTTGTTAGAGATTTACACAATCACAGTAAAATTAACACGCAGTTGACCTGATAATTTTGTATCTTGGAGTAAAACCTTGACATTTCCTCAACCCACTAGGGACGATTGATGATGAAGTATGATGAATTTCATTCAGCAATGTTAATTGCCCATTTTATAAGTTAGAATAGAATCTAGAAGAGGTCATTTTCGACCAGACGGGAGCTGTTTTTTTTTAAACGTTTGACCATTTCAAAAAAAAAGATGGCAAAATAATCATAAAATTCACAACACGCTAGTATATCACACTATGCATACATACAATAAATATCAGAGTCACAGGAAAGGTGTAGAAGCAATGAACATAAATTATTCTAAATGTCACATTTTTGCGATGCAATCGCCATCGGCCATCCCGCTCCCAAATCCAAATCTTACAGGTGTCCATAAATTTACAAGGAAAATGGGTTCTAAAATCGGAATTTTTTACAAAATGATTTCAGTACATAGAAAGTGTTATTTTAAAATTATCATGGTCAATGAGTGTCGGCCATTCTTATTCTAAAACTTGATGATCAATGTTGAAAAAATTCAAAACAATTTTCCCCCCACCACTTTAATAAAGTCATGTTATTTTTGGCTGCAAATCTTGATATGCGCATGTCTGCCACTACCTCATTTTGCACACAGTTTCAAACTTTACACATGAAATACAACATTTGTGGGGCTGGAATTAGGAAAGATAATTTGCTGAAAATTCTTGTTTATTTATCATTTTGATTTAAAAAATGAAAATAAAAAAAATCAAAATGCTTAGCTTGAGTAGAGGTTTAAAAGTCTTGTTCGTTTGTTGTATAATATTAATTAAAATGTCAAAATATTCTTTCCATCTTCTAGCTTCAGAGTATTGTAGAGAAAGACCAAGATGTGATACCCATTGGAAAGACAGCATCAGAGGTATGGAATCATCAGATTTAATTTAATCCTTCCCCTAATCCCCCTATAGATATTATTCATTTAAAATGTTGATATGTTTGTGAAGTTGGAATACCCCAAAATATGTTGAACTCCTTTTATGAAAGGATTTCTTTATAAATGCTTCACCATTAGTGTTCAAAGTGATCACAAGGAAAACTATCATGATATTCCTTAAATTTGCTAATTTGAGTGATATAACTTATAAGTAGTATTACTGTTTTGGAAAAAGTGTTTGGCTATGTCAGCAACTATTTCTTCTGTTTTTCTTTCTGCATTATGAATATGATGGTGGATGAAGACTACTTATTCTTACAATTACATTTAATTGTTTTTCTCAATCTATCTCCCAGTGCCCTATCCTTCCATCCCCTCCCTCTCTGTCTCTGTAATCTTTTCAACAGGAAAAACCCTAATATATTTGATTTTCTTACAATAAAAAAAAAGGAGAAGAGAAAGGAAAGGGAAAAAGTCCGCAAATGATAAGGCGTAAATATTCATATAATGAATGAAAGTGCCATAAAATATAAAAACAACAACATATTTTTCTCTTTCTCTCTCTCTTGAAGACATATGATGAAGAGGAAGATGAAGGTGACATTGAATCTGAAGAGGAATCAGAGGAAGCTGAGGACCCTGAAGCTGAAGAGATGAATGATTATGATCAGGAGTCACCAGAAGAGGTGAGATAAAACCGTAGACCAAGTCTGCTCTGTCTTCATCGTATCCCTCTGAAGACAGAGAGCTTCCACTGTGCGAGCTGTTCAAACTGCAGTGTACACAGCCGAGTGTGTTTTTCTGTGATTATATTTGATTCATCCAAGATTTGCTATAACATGAAAGTTATTCCACTTACTGCATCTGGAAGTAGATTTTTCTCTAGATCTGTCCGTTTCTTGTCCTTGATGACCAACTGTCTTGTTGAATTTGGTTTTTGGGGGTTTCCGTAAGTTTTTCCCATGAAATTTTGGTAAATTTAGCAGAGAATCATGGCACTAGTTTGAACAACTCGCGCAATGGTAGCTCTCTGTCTTCAGAGGGGTAAGCCCTACGATGAAGACAGAGCAGCCTCGGTCTAATAAAACCTATTTATAATCTAATTCTGGACCATGTCTTATAAAGAGTTACCTTGTTGAAATAATCCCATCTGCAGCTTACTTTGAAAGTTGTACAGTCAACTCCCATTTAAAATGAGTTGAGGTTAAACCAATTACCTTGTTATAATAAAATCTCATGAACACACAGGCATATAGGCCCTTATTCACAAAGGGGGCCTAAAGTTAAGCCTAGCTTAAATCTGTGGTTTAAGTATGGCTAGCAGAATGGGACACAATATCGAAAAGAAGATGTTCGATTTACCAGAATTTTTGGTAGTGGAACTATTAAAACTGTCTCAAAATGATAAATGACAAAAGTTTCCTTACAATTAAAACATAATTCCAGAATTAGGTAATCTTTTAAGGAACATGCAACATAGACAGATTGTGTCCCATTTCGCTAGCCATATTTAAATCACAGAGAGTGTGCTAGGCTTACCTTTAGGCCACTTTTGTGAATACGGGCCATAGAGACATGTGCACATGTCTGGGAGAGCTGCCTCATAATAAAATCCTCTTGAATGTGTGCTTGACTATCATGCATCCCAATATATAAGTATACATGTTCAATGAAAACATAATCACTGGAAAGGGGAAGAAACATGTATTTTTAATTATACCAAATATATTTTGTACAAGATTTGTAATCATCATGACAGGAAATTTACAGAACTTAAATTGCAGAGATTTTTGTGAGGAGTTTATTAATATTAATATTCCTAATTTCAGACCCTCTATTTATGTTATTTATTCAGGATTGTGAAATAAAGAAAAGTACCAATTTTGATATGTGTGTATTTTTTTTTATATACAGGTTGAAATGGATATGAATAATGAAGAGGATATATGGGTTGGACTACAAGAGTGATACCAAGGAAGTATGGATGCCCTGGTTAGAATTCAACTTCCCTAACCTATTAACTCTTTGAATATGGGAATAATGAAGAGGACATATGGGTTGGACTACATGTACAAGAGTGATACCAAGGAAGTATGGATATATCCTGGTGAGGATCCATCTTGTTAATCATGTGTTAACTATCCTAAATCAGATTAACCCTATAAAGATGGGAATAATAAACAGGACTTGTGGGTTGGACTGCTACCAACATTGGCACAACTCTGTCCTATATTGGGAGGTTGGGCAGTACAAAAGAAGGAGTGGTACCAATTAAGTATGGATGTCTCAGTGAGAATTCATCCTGTTTGAACTTTCCTAACCCTTATTACCTCCGTGAAGATGGGAATAATGATGAGGACTTATGGGTTAGACTTCAAGGAATTAAGGATGGCCTGGTCAGAATTTATTTTGTTTTGTCCTGTGTCAACTACCCTAATCAGTATTCACTCTATGAAGATGGATAGAGAAGTTGAATGCTTGAATTTCTCACATGTGTGGTTTGTTTTAAGAGGACAGGTAAACAGGTGTGAAATATCTTGATGGAAGAGGAGCAGTTGTCGTGATAGATAAATGTAGGTTCATCAAGTTATCTTTTTCAATTTGATATAATAGCTTCTAAAGGAATGTAATTCTAAAGAAGTGTCATTCTGTAAAGGCATTAAGTTGAGGAGAGATTCATTTGTCATATCAGGTCTATGACACTTGCTCCAGTGACATGTGTTCCGTGATCAACCCCTAACACTAATAAAATGAGAAACTTCCAGCCTTGGACAAATCAGTATACCTAACCCTAATCCTGACATGATAAGTTATCACAACATTAACCCTAACCCTACATCTTAGACAAAATAATGTCTGGAGCAATTGTTGCTGGAGCATTTGTTGTCCATTCTCTGTCTTATGTGGAGAGTACAGTTACAAGATTATAAAAAAGGTTGTGAGAAAGAATTTCAACATAATTAATGTTGCCAAGAGAAGGGGTATGAATTATGTATTCATATTGTATACAGACCTCTACTTCAGAGTACATTGACTCTGGCATTGCAGCTCTCCTAAATCATTCTTACATATATTTAAGATAGCTACAAAAACAGATACCACCAGACTTTGTAGTGTAATATTGGATAGCTGTATGTAAAGCGCATAGAGCAGTTTTAATTGATTATGTGCTATATCAGAACCAGTTTATTATTATTATTATTAATTTACCAATGTAGTGCTGGTTATATCGAGAGTTGAGACTATTTGTAAAATTAATCATCTGATGAAAACCAGAATAGCACTTAGATTTGACAGGTTTCACAATTTTGAATATCTTACATGTAGACATATTTACTAGGGGTCCACTCCTGATGCTCCTGGAGTGTAAAGAAAACCATATACTAGGACCTTGTAACAAAATCCAGTTATTTCTGTTCTCACTTCAATAAGAGTGGACTGTAATGCATGAATTGGACATACAATAGAAAGGTTTGACAAAAAAACTGAACTAAAATGCATTTAAATTCTAAACCTATGGATAAAATACGTTGATTTACTTGTAATTGACATGTCAGGCAAATGGTAAGATCTCATGTTTCCCTTCTAAACTTTTAAGAAGTATGCTTAAAATTGGAATGAAACTTTCCATTTACATCCCGAGAGTTTATTACGCTGACTTATACATTCATTCCTCGCCTTATGGCTATTTACAATCATCCATCCCATAAAACCTAGATGTAAATTTTGGTAGAAATGGTTGTCCCACTATCATTTCCCACCATACAGATGGGCACCAGTTCCAACATGGCCGTACAAGTGACGTCAGACTGTAGGTCTGTGATTAATGTGTATATATTTAAGGTACAATGTAATATTAAATTTCAACAAGTATTTGGGATACTGTTGGTATACAGTGCTACAATTAATGCTATTAAATTGTCTTATGATTCTCTTTCTGATACATAGACATGTATGTCCTCATCGTTAGAATTGAAAACTTATTTATATTTTTCAAACTGTAATCAAACTGTAAGCAAAGTAAAATAGAATTGCACAAAGAGGCCCCTCCCCCCTCCCCACGTATTAACTGACACTGTATGAACATACAAATTGTCAAATGGATTATAGTAATTATGCATATATTTTGAGCATTCAATGTGACATACATTCATGTATCTGTCACCTTGGAACAACTTTTAAGTTTGCTGGTATGACTAATGTTTTAAAAAAAAATTTTTTTTTTTACATTTTACATGATAAAAAGTTATTTCAGTAAATTAAAGACACAGAGAATAAATAAATAATTGATAGGCAATTTCTTTTTCTGGACGGAACACTCGTTTATTCAAGAATATATCCAAGAAAAGGCAGAATTTGTCAAGGTGTTATATCTCTTACAGGAATGTCATATACATATATAATTTACACCAAAAAAGAACATTTTATAACTTCTATTAAAGATTATGTTGTTGTTTGTATAGTATTTATTTTTGTAATAAAGTCAATAAAACACTAGAAAAAAAAGGCTCTTGTATTTCTTTCTTCTGATATCAAATGACATGAAATACGTGTATTGGTATGAATACTGAATACACACACAAAACTGTTGTACAGTGGCAATACATTTCATATGTATATAAACTTATTGAGTACAAATTAGTCTGAAATTCAAATTTGAACACAAGTTCTCTTGTACCTAAAAGAAGAAAGTAGTGCTTCAAATTGTTCTTTAAAATGGATCACTAATCCCCCCCCTTTTTTTTGGCTGTCATTTGTAAAATCAATTTTCTGTGTTAACAATGAAATTCAATATCTGTTGCTCAAAGGTACACATGAATGTAATCTTGGGTTCTAGCAATGAAGCTGTCATGTTTTATTTTTTTAATAAAAAAAGACAGCACAATAAAATATTGTCTGTAGACATATAATTATACAGTTTACAATCAAGGTGATTTCATTGAATAAAGAATGTGCATTCTGTTGCATTCTTTGAGACTGATATATTTTGTCATTACTAGAACTGAATTCTGAATATTGCAAATGTTATCCTCGTATTCATTTAAATTGTTGGACATATACATGTACTTATACTTAACCAAACTCAAATCAATATTCCAGCGACATATATACGTCAGTCGGAATCAATCAACTATTAACATTAGTAACATATCCCTATTAATTTGGAAGGGTTGAAAATGTCTTAAAAAGTGAATATCAATTGAATATTGTGTAAATTTTTCACTTGCATCAAGAAAAGAAAAAATATACAATGGCCAATTCAATAAAAAAAAAAAGCTCTGGTGCTATACACAGAAATACAATTTTTGTTGTTATGATACACATTAAATATATGTGAGGCCCCTCCAAAATAGGGTACCCTTACAAAATTTATTTGATTATACTCTTGCAAATATACCACCCATTCATTCTCAGAATCTCATATAACCCTCAATTAGGATATTTGCACACCCCTATTTTATAATGGAGTAATCCTCAAAACCCTATCTCAGTGGTCAAACCATGTGGTTGGTCATCATTGTCCTTGCTGATGCTGACACACAAAGATTGATCACTGTTTTCCTCTCTTCATTATTATTTACAGGTAAGAAAAGATACATTTTATCATTACTATTATAACTAATACGTTTTTAATGTTGTTATGTTATTCTGGAGAAGAGTTTATTGTTTATCTTCTCATATTGATACTTTTGTGTTAATATTATGATCTTCCTAAGAGTAGACTGATTAATGTGAATTTAGTTTCATCAATACTATAGTATAATCATGGATGTCTAGATACAATTAGTTAAGACTTGGTTTATACTTTCATTAGCTATACTGTTCCTGAAACATTAATGTAGAAATAGTTATCAGTAAAACTATTTTGAAAGTCTTTAAAACTTGTATAGAAACTGTAAAGCTAGAGTCAGTGATTATAGGTACATGTGTTGTATATTCTTTTGTTCTTTGTTCTTCTCAAGAAAGTATCTGTTATCAAAGTGTTATGTAATTAGGCTTTTTAACTTTCAGCTTGTTACCTTGACCACTGAAAGTTCTGTTTACTTTTAAGATTTGTTAAGAATAAGTAATACTAAGGGTTAAGCTATAGCATGCTGTAAGGAAATGTTTGTAGTAATAGAGACTAGTGTTTAGAGATTATGAGAGTTAGAGAGTTAATTTGGAAAGGATTAAGGGATCACCTCAGAAAGGGCAACAAGGTATACAAGGATTCATTTAGGATGTGGAACAAAGAAAGTGTTCATCTCGCACAGAAGTTCCCATATAGGAATCAGGGGATCATCTTGACAGTTCAGGATTAAGACTGGAGGATGTTCTTGCTTGTATCAATAGGCCATGTGGTTGATGATTCTTTAGAAGATAGGTCATACTATATTTCCTTAATGAGAGATCAGTTAACTTCTTTAGTTACCATGATTATGTTAAAGGATAGTCATAGAGAATTAGGAATTAAAGTTGTTTACCTTAGCTTATTAGGAAGTACTAGAGTTATGCATGTTTATTATAGAGTATGTATAGAGGACAAGTTGATATGGGATAATCATAAGTCGCGAAAGTGAGTTTGATATAGATGAAGTCTATCCTTGATTATGTATATTAATTGTTATGTGACATACTTCTTTTAATAAATGCATCATTATCCTTGCTGATGCTGACACACAAAGATTGATCACTGTTTTCCTCTCTTCATTATTATTTACAGAGAGAGTTTAACGCCCATCCCACCCAGGGAGGGGTAACATATAAATATATATATATTCATTTGACAATAGATAAGGAAAGAAGAAATTGATATAAATAAAATAATTTGAAATCTTAACACTTTACTCAAACAGTCTACTCCAATTATTTTGAGGGGCTCTGAACTTTTTTTAAATGGGTACAAGAATTGCCTCTTTATAATGGGAGTAGACTGGAAGGTTAACCCTTCAGCACCTCGAAACGGTATCAAAAGTGTCAGCTTATTCTAATAGAAAGTGATTAGTTGTATGTATCTTGTGTTTTACTTAGCAATTCTTGCATACGCTCGACAGAAGCATATACTGTTATGAGCAGAATCAAACGACACGCACTACATAGGTAATGCATAACCAGTATAGGCATTTTTTACTACATATCCCAGATATTTATTATCGTGACCATAGCGGGCATAAAATGGAGGGGACTTTGGGGTGGTTCTGTGAGTAAGCTGATGGGTGGTCCTGGGCGGTTGAGGTGCTAAAGGGTTAAAGTTTCTTGTAATTGACAACAAAATGAATGTAACTACATTGTAGTCTGTAGTCTCCTCTCATACTGGGTTGAATCACATTTTCTGCATGAGCTGTTGCACGAGAGCATTATCTTGTTTCTCTTTGATGTCTTCAAACAACGCAGTCATCTTATCAACAGTCTCTGAGAGTAGAGCATACACCTGTGAGGAGAATGGATAATGGGCATTTAATACAAATATTCTTCAGACCCTGATACTTACAACTTTCCTTAAAGGGGAAGTTCACCCTGGGATTTTATTGGTTTAAAAAAAAATGCAGACAAATAAAAGAAAAAAAATGCAGACAAATAAAAGAAAAATATGCGTGAATTTTTGAAGAAAATTGACCCCAAAATAGTGAAGTTATGAATATTTGAATTTTTTATTCTGTGACCTCACGTGCAAGCAACTCTCTCATGTGTTGTGTATGTAAATTCCATAAACTTGTCTTTTTTCATGGTTCTTGATAAAGGAATGGGTCAGTTTGATAGAGGCATGTATATTAACATATGTTTGATGATGTATCGACCGCACAGGTGAAATAATTAATTTACTTCTATAAAAAAATGACAATTTATGGAATTTACACTACATAACACATAGGAGAACTGCTCGCATGTGACATCACAAAATCAAAACTTAAAATATGCATAACTTTGTTATTTACTGGTCAATTTTCTTCAAACCTTCACTCATATTTTTCTTTTATTTTTCTGCATTTTTAAAATCAATTTAAACAACCCAGGGTGAACTTTCCCTTTAATTTATTTAAACAGAAATTCTGCAATTTAGTGAATTGTATTATCAGCAAGAGTATGAGTTTGTAAGTTAGCTAATGGAAATCATAGTGGTATCTAAAGATGGACACAGGGACCCAGGATTAAATTAATTGGGATGATGATTCAAGTTTAATTTGAATTAAATTAATGTTAACAATGGTACAGCTTAGTGCAGGTGCATCTTTATATGAAAACTATACTATAAAAGCCTATATTATCATGTACAGATATTTTAGCAATTTCTGGACTAGGGAGGGAAATTCACAAGAGCTTAATTTGCATTTCTGTGAAGTTTTCATTACTAAAAATAGCCATAGATAGATAGATATTTGCGAAAAAAAACCTCCTTGAAAATAACCACTTTAACATACAGTAGTTCCTGAAATTTTGAGTCTGCTTGCAAATCTGACAAACTAAATCACTGGTGGTTAGATTGATTTTCTAATACGTTTAAGTATTTGAGTCCTGCTACCGGTATTAACTCACCTGTATGTAGAGTTTGTTCTTATACTTGGCATCCATAATGGGATCCCCTGTCACAGAAATGTGCACCTTCTCCATGGAACTACTACTAGGGGTACTAGCACGCCCCCGCCTCTCCCCTCCTGAAGGAGTCTTCTTCTCTCTATCTTTAGTAGGTGTGGGACTAGGGGCTGTCTTCTTGCCTTTACCAGGTGTTTTCTCTCCTCCTTTACTCTTTGGTCTGTCTTTGTCCTTGTCCTGAATATCAAGATGAGAATAGAACAAATAAATATTCATTTTTTCAGCACCAAAGCTTTGTAGTATTGGCTACATGTATACGCATTTTAAAAAGAGCTACAGTCAAACTTGCCAAAGTCGAACTCTCATAAGACAAACAATTGCCAAAGTCAAATGTCTTTCAAATCATCTTCTCTTCTTATTCTATAGTTTTTAACTCTTTATATATGTAAGATTTTTTTCTAAGTCACAGCTATTTCGTCAGTACAAATAGATTTGATTTAGCTTAAATTGACTCTGTATCATTTTCAAAAATAATGTCTAGACACGGCCGTATACCTCAAACTTTTTAAAGTCACTTGCTCCAGTTGCATAGTTTGCTTAGTTTTACGTTGATTGGTGTCTATTAGTGTTGATATTTGGTGATTAAAAGATTGATTAAAACTTTTCTTTTTTATTTTCATTGTTGAATAATATTTTATAATCAGACATGGGTCCTGTTCATAGAAACTTTTAAGTACCGTGACTTAAATTTATGTCACGATAGGGAGTCATGTCATGATTGTTTCCGACATAAAGTTTTTAGCAACCGTTTTTATTATCATGATTCTGGGGTTTATGTCATGATTTATGACTTAAATCATGACAAGTTTCTAGCAACAGGGCCATGTTATGATAATGATAATCACCATGTACTTACATCTTTTTTTCCTTTCTTGCCATCTTTTTTATCTTTCTTTCCACCAGCCGGTTCTTCTTCCTTTGGTTCCTTCTTTCTCTTCTTCAGTTCACCTGTCATAAATTACATACATTCTGACAATCAGTCAATCCTTCTTTTTCAATGATGAATTTTCACAAATCATCAATCATTACTCTCTTGCTTAGAATTGGGATGTATTTGAAATGTGATTTAAAAAAAAAAAAAAAAAAAAAAAAAATCAATGTTTTCATGAGCTTGAATTATTGATGTTTTTTTTTCTTTTCCAATGCTCTTGATCCACAGTGTAAAATTGGCATGAATGGTGATAATACAAAGAGTAGACTGAAATGGAGTGGACTTATTTAGAAACAGTGTGTGATTGTTGATAGCATAATGGTAAGCAAATATAAGCTCTTTGATCAAATCAAATCTACACCGATGTGTTGGCTCAGTGGATAGAGCGTCTGCCTCATAATCGGGAGGTCGTGGGTTCGATCCCTGGCCGCGTCATACCAAAAGACGTTAAAAAAATGGGAGTTGCTGCTTCTCTGTTTGGCGTTCAACAAGAAAGGGATAGAGCAACGGTTGATCTAGCGCTGCTCTGTGGCTGCCGGGCCCACGATTAATTGGGCAAAATAAATTTCCGTTTCACCTTTCAGGAGTTTGTTTCGGACAATAAAATTTGGAGCATTTTATTTATAAAATTTGGAGCATTATAAATATTAGGTACAGGTGTATGGATATGAAATGGACCTATAATTTTATTAACTATTGTGCATGTATGTACATTGTCTATTTTCCAATTTACTTGGCACCTAGCATTTAAATACTTTGTGAACAGGGGCAAATAAAACAAAATACAAAAAAAAAAGTGAATTAAAAAAAAGACATAACATGTTTGATTTGTAACGTCACATCATATAACACAATGGATGTAGCAATTTTTCTTGATGTACAGCACCCAGATCAACATATACGAAAAAAAAAATAATATCCTTCTGTTAAGTATTAGTAAATTAATGATACAAAATAAAGACTCGCCATTTACTGACACAAATCATGCAGAATATGTTTGCATGCATTACGTCAGTACTACAAGCTGGACAAGGTTAACAAAAGTTTTGAAAATTAAAAATTGAAATTAAATATCATTTCTTGAATTAGAAGAGTAGTTTAGCAGAAGAGGTGGTTAAATCTCGTTTCCCCAGCCACTGAAAAACCACATTTGATTTAACTAGGTGTTTAAAGACATAGATTTCAACCCAATTCATGTACCCTGCCATCTAAAAGTTTGGGTACACCTGATGCCAGCTTTGTTTTGGACCATTTTAAAGCATTTTATGTCAAGTATTCCGTTTGATAACCGTAAAGTATATCAGTTGCATAATATATTTGTTTATACTTATGCAAAGTTTGGACTGAAATACTGGATATAAAATGTTTTGAAATGATCTCAAACATAGCTGGCAGCAGGTGTACCCAACCTTTGGAGTGCAGTGTAATTAAAAACATTGTAATAGGAGATCATTTCAGGATAAAGATAAATTGGATATGTTTTGTCTGCTAGCAAAATCCCTTATCCCCTAGATTAATCTGCATCTTAATTTGTTTGTTGCCCTTCATTTATAATTTGAAAATTTTTATGACTATCAAAAGCCTCGGTAATCCATCAGTAAATCGATTTTTTCAAAATTTCCTCACAGCCAAATAACGCCATATGTTTTGGTCTCTATTACAAAATCCATCCTATATGAAATTTTTGGAGTGACAGAAAAAGGAAAGGGTGCCAGAGAGGGACAAGAGAACTTACTTTTCTGATACCTTGGAGGACCTGAGAGTGTGTGGGTGTGAGTGTGGGGCCATTTTAAAAGAAGCGTGAGTGACAAGAATCCAAAGCCAAGCAGTATCAAGCAAAATCATATCAGGTGTGGTTAAAACAAAACAAAACAAGCAACGTGCAAAGAGAAAACAAGATGTAGTGACATGAACATGCATTTCAATGGAACACAGGAGTTAAAACATATATTTCCAAGATAATTCTTATTGAAAATCTTAAGAACATGATTGACCCCCCCCCCCCCCCCCCCCCCACCAACACAAAAAAACACCAAAATCCAGCAATAATGATAACAATCATTTCAAAAAAAAGAAAGAAAAACAAAAAAAGAAAAACAAAAAAAGACCAGCAAAAATAAATTGAAAGCTTAAATTTTTGAAACAAATATGTATGAATTGAATTTCACAGCAAATTAGTTTATTATTGTTATATTTAACTTATCATAAACAGATCAACAAACAAACATTAAACAAAGTGCATATATTACAATATAATGTGACATGCAAAATAGTTGCTGAAAGCCAAGTTATCCATAAAGATAATACAATGCATATCAAACTCTTAGTATACCATCACCATTAGTCTATTTTCTTAATCCTACACTACACAAACATTCAAAAGAGGTATTTCTGATATATCAGGTTACAATATGGTAAAATGAAAATATGTCCTTTATCATTGTTTGCAATTTAAGGCAATGCTATATAATACATATATAATGACTTTTATTCCCTTTTCCAAAGTGGTATTTCAAATTGAGTTTCTCAGAACAGTTCTCTGTGAAAAAAGTAGTGTTGAGCTTTGTTAAGAATATTTTTAAACTAAAGAATTGAACACAGGTAACTGATTTGAAAGACTCAATTTGAAATATAAATTTTGAAAATGGAATAACAAATGTGCAATCAATAGGAACATTATCATTGACCAAAATCAGAATTGCTCCTTTATACAGAACTGAGGTTCTATATTTGATGGGATTTGGCTAAAGAAGCTCTTAAAAGCTATGTGGCCAAATAAGACATAATACACATACACAATACCACATATCCTCACACACCAAAAAAAAATTTAGCACAAAATGAAGGTACAAAATAAATCAAATAAACATACCTCCTCTCAGGGCTTCATTTGCAGCAAGAACTGAAAGGAAAAATACAAATATTTGGGTTATTTACACAATTTAGTTTCAACATCCTGAGTCAATATTTCAGGAGCATATCAAAATGTTGAAAATGAATTGCAAGGACAAGCAGAGGTTTGGAATTTCATACATTAGTGTCATCTATGAACCAAGTGTTGTTTCTTTAAAATGATGTTTCTGACAATTTGCCAATGAATCGTTAGCTCATAATCTGAATTACAATTTAAAATATTTCCATCTTCACACTGATAAACTGATCAAAGTTCTAGAAGGTTGATAAAGCACTACAGAATATCTTGCAAAGAATAAAACGGTGTCTGAATAAATAAACCCAAAAAACTATTGCCACAGTGATGTGGCCATTCCTCATTATACAGTGATTGCCTTTGAGTGCTATACTACTTAAAATCTGAATATAATTCAAAAGTCCCATACAGATAATTGTATGAATCTAAGATTAATACTAATTTCTGAACAACAGAGCATGAACAACAACATGAGAGTAGATAGACACTTACTTTCAGCAGTATCAGGTAACTCTTCTATCTTCTCAGGGATACCCATGTTAACTCTGATAGTGTTAGCTTGGGTTACTATGTTATCCACACTCTCCGTCATAAGATTGTACCTGAGAGATAAACAAATGAAATAGATGTTGAGAGATATTTCTAGCTACTTGAGGTGTACAAAAATATAAAAAGGCACTGAGATTGCTAAAAAGAGTTTCAAATTTTACCCTATGTCTGATTAAAAACAAAAAAACAAACAACAAAAAACAAAAAACAAACAACAAAAAACAAAAAATTGATAGAGGAAAGGCTTTGGTTATAGATGAATTCAGTTTGGGTGATGTTCTGTCATGGTGGCAGCCATTGCTGGGGGGCTTCCAATGTACTGCCCATGCTCCTTGTGTGCGTAACAAAGGAAACTGCACAAACCCGCAGACACACGTGCACATGGCGCATGCGTAGTACATGGGAAGCCCCCCAGCTATATAGCGGGCACGTAGAGGGCTCACTTTCATGAGACGCTGCCCAAATTTGTCTATTGATGAAAAGAATTGAAGAAAGGGGGTTGAGGTTTGAAGGACATGTCCTAAGAATGGCGTCCAAAAGGGAAAAGAGAGAGAGGTCATCCTAAACATACTGGGCACCGGACTTTCAAAAAGGACCTAGAAGCCCGGAACTCAGACCCGAATCCTTATAAGGTGGTTGAGGCTGCCAAAGACCGAACTAGATGGAGACTGCTTGTTACCCAAAGCACCAACCAGTGCAGGAGGAGCTAAGTTCTAAGTAAGTTTGGTTATTGGCACAATAGAGATATAATGAATGGATATAATGAATGGATTTCAATTATCAAATACAAGTGGTTTCACGTCCTATCTGTAAATTGAGGAATATGTTAATATCTAAAAATTATAATTAAAAGTTGAAATATTTCAACCAGTTTATTCCATTGTTTCTCCTCAAAACATTGACAACAAGCACAGTGAAAAGTCAAGAATGGGTAAGTCCTTTTCAGAACCACACTCAAGTTGTATGGGTGTAAAGGGAGGGAAGTAGAGAGAAGTAACAGCTTGGTTCACTCTAGTTATTAATACTTACGCTACTTTGTACATCTCATGTTGTATGGGTGTAAAGAAAGGGAAATAGAGTGAAGGAACAGCTTGGTTCACTTAGTTATTGATACTTACGCTACTTTGTACATCTCATGTTGTATGGGTGTAAAGGGAGGGAAGTAGAGTGAAGTAACAGCTTGGTTCATCTTGTCTAACAAGTCCTCTCTCATCTCTTCATCCTCGATGTCCAAGAACTCCTGTAAATAATGCACAGAGAAATGAATACAATAATCATCGGGTAATCATCTCTTCAAACTATGGTGGTGTTTCAATAAGTCGTTCATAAAGTTACAAACAACTTTATGAATGAGTGGAACATGTTCTTGGGTGCTGAACCTATCACATTCTCAATCATTTAGCACAAGAACTGATCATCAGTCCTTCATAACATTGTTTGGAACTTATGAACGATGACTTATTGAAACACCACCCTGTTCATTTGTACAAATCTAAATGGTACATTTTGCTTTTCCTGGTATGAATGCTTATACAAAAATGTGTTTCTCATTATGATCTTAATCTTCCTCATATAACCTTCTTCCAATCATCTATGCCTCTCGGGGCATCCACCCCCTGCTCTAGTAGTTGCTACAGCTTAACAATAATAATAATATTAATAATAATAACATATTCTTATATAGCGCCCTTCCAAATAAATTTGCTCAAGGCGCTTCACATAAAAAACCAAAACACAACAGTAAGAAAGGTGATTTGCTCTCAAAGTTAGTATAAACAGATCAGAGGGAGAACAAATATGTCTTCAATTTGTTCTTAAATGTTTGAACTGTTGTACAAGAACGAATTTCAAGAGGAAGACCATTCCATTGGGACCTGCAAAACTAATACTTTGTGCACATTTTTTGGAATTGATCTTTGAAATTTCAAAAGAAGGGGGTCTGTTCGAGATCGTAAAGAGTAATTTGACTGTGTGAGGAAGGAAAACATGTTTGAAATGTATTGAGGAGACAAATTATGAATAGACTTAAATACAATCAATGCTACTTTAAACACAATTCTCTTCGACCCACTACCTCAGTGGAATTATATCACCATATCATTCCTTTATATACCCATACATACCTGTTTCATCTTGGATACATTAAGATCCCATTCCATATCATCTCTTTCTTCCTCAGTAAACTGCTCCACATACAGTTGCTTTAACTGACTCACTACCTCATTAGAGAAATGCATCTGAAATGGAGAGAGATAGGCAAAAGAAAAAAAAATAGTTAGAAAATTAACATAGTAGACAAACATCATGATATCTACAATTTACAGAGGTTTGTTGGACAGATTTGATGGCTGAATGCGTGTTGAAGCTCTCAAATACATGTTTCTTAAAACTATGCACAATGTAAAAAGCATTATACCCTTTTCATCACAAATATTATTACCATAACGCCATTATCTGCAAATTATATTTAACTTCATTGGGTATATATCCTTCATACCTTTCATACCCACAATTGTAAAGTGTTACCATCCTTCATATAACTATTTAATAATGAACTGAACTTACCCCAGGATTAAGTCTCTCAAAGATCTCTTCATCCGTGATGTACGCATCAATAGGTGAGTGCGCCCTCTCTGGTGTACGCACACCATCAACAAGCTCATCTAAGATACGACGTACAGCCACTTGAGCCTGCTTGGTGAACAGCTCATCCTGAAAGATAGATAAAGAAATAATAACAAATATCATTTTACATATCTAGTATTTCTACGAAGATATGCGTACAGGTGAACAAGAGTCAATATGAGAGCCATAACTACTCGTATGTGCAAAGTATTACTCCAAGGGAAAAGTTTTAAACTTAAATTTTGAAAAGGAAGTTCTCAAATCCATTAGTAATTTGTTTATTTATTTAAGATAAGCACACGGGTATTTTTCCATAGCCATGACAAACATTTATGGTAGAGGAATAAGTGACAAAAACAAAGAGGGAAACAGTTTAGATATAAGAGATAAAATAGAGACAAAATATTACAACAAAAACACAACGATATCTGAATGAAATTCAACATTCATTGACCAAGACATATTTATTTTAGGTTAATAATATTTATATTATTTATAAACTTTCATGTCAGATGAGGAAAGGCAATATGTCTTTATTCTTCTGATACAGAATGTTCCTAATGTGTCCCAAATTTTCCTTAACCCCGTACTAACTTGCCATTTAACCCCACCTATAGTACGGGGCTTTTTCCACTTTCTGTTCCCACAGCGTTTTGGCAAAGTAGGCTAACCCCACCTATAGTACGTGATTCTCTGGCCCTGCAAAATAGCAGAGTTAGCCGGGTAATTGCGGTGCTAAGGGATAAAAGCCGGGGATTAAGAACTCCCATCGGAACAGCGATGGAAGTTATACCCAGCTAACGCAAAAAGCAGTGCTGGGACACACAGGTGCCAGCAGCTGTTGTCCAATCAGAGATAAGCAGCAAACCGCGGAAAAGCCGGGGTAAGCGAATTCCGAGTGAGAACAGCGTGCATTTTCTTATCCGGGGTTAGCCAGATAATTTGGCTCATCAGAAAAGGACAATAAATAGTATGGGGTGAAGGAAAGTATGGGGTTAAGGATGGTATGGGGCAAAGAAACCGTCATGAGAAGAGGGTATCAGATATTGTTATCATTACAAACCTCAATCTCCTTCCTTTGCTTGAGATTCTTATCTTCCTGTAGAGCCACGCCCCTCAGTGTGACCTGCAACGCCCCACCCCCACACACCACAGGGCGGGTATCAAGCTGCCAGGTCTCAGAGAAGATCCCTGCGTTAGGAGACTTGAAGACGAATGGAAAGCGTAGACTCTCTCCAGGTAGAAGAACACCACTGCTGGTGTTGAAATAGAAGCGTTGGATACGAGGGGTAGAGCAACCTTCAAACGGGTTCAACTTTGGAATTTTCTGTAGGGAACACAAATAGCAGAATAGATTTACAGTATAGGCAGGGTTCCCAGCATTTCAAGAAAACAAAATTCCATGATTTTTCCCTGATCTTTTCCCTAAGAAATCTAAAAATTCCCTGATAATTATTTAAACCCATTTTCAGTTTTGCATGTTTTCTCTATTGTCACCGTGGACTATTTGCAGTATAAAACACTAGTCTGACTGACTACTGAACTTTCAATTTTTGGGCCAATCAAAATTTCCTGATTTTCCCCTGATTTTGAAGCATTATTATCAAATTCCCTGACTGGAAAAAAGCAAAATAATTTCCCTGATTTTCCTGATGGGCTGGGAACCCCGAAAGGAGAGATTTCTGAATGAGTTCTTTTTTTCTGTCTGGCTTGTCTTTCATTGAATAGCAAACTCTGCAACAGAATGTACACACTAGAAGTTACAGAATAACAATTCTTCCTGAATAATATCGCAAATAGATAACAGTCAAAATGGCAAGAGAACCATATTTTTCTGCAAAGGATATCATTGATAGATGTTCTTCTGACTCGATATCTAACTTGGTAATAAATAATAATGCAGCAACTAGGAAGCTTGGATTCTCTGGTCTCAAACAACATTTTCAACCAAAATCTAGAGTCTCAAGATTTTTTGTGGTTTTCAGTTGGAAGGTCTAATATAGCTTTTTTCATCACAGCTCTGTTATTCAAAAAAAAATTTAAAAAATTATCATGATAATGAAAAAGGGGATTTTGCTGGTACTCTGGTTCTCACATCCATAACTCACCTTCCAGTCGTAGTAAATGGTCGTAGTACCATTATTCACCAGCTCCAAATGGGATGTAGTCCTCACTCCTGCAAAGGCCTCAAAGGTCACTCTAGAGCTACAGGCAATCTGTCCCTTATGACTGGTAGCGTCCCCAGTCCAGCGAGCAGGATAACCATTGAACTTAAGAGAAGGACCAATGATAGGCTCAGGTATGGCTTCTTCAGGCATCTCAATCTCATCAGGGATTCTAGAGAAAGGATGAGAAGGGATTTGCTTTCTTCAATAAGCTCAATTGTTGATGAGAATAATAAACATAACAACTATAATTTCATAATTTTATTGGGAATCCTAAGGAAAGGAAGATAAAGCATTTGCTCTCTCCAACAAATTCAATTGATGATAAAAATGACAAAGATAACAACTATAATTCCCTAATTTTATCTGGGATCCTAAGGAAAGGATTGTCATCAAACTCAATTGATGAAAATAAAAAAATAAAAAAATAAATTTCCCAAAATTAATATTTTACAGAATAGATAATTTAGTTTCACAACAAGAAACTCACTGTGTTCCAGGACTCTTCTGGGTTCATGGAGGGGGGGGGGGGGGGGGGGGGGCTTGAAAGCTGAAGAAGCACAACTTTTCCTCCACACCACCCTGACAGTTGCAGTCAATTCTTAAATTTAGGAAATTTTTCATTCTACTTCCATAATAAGATCCACGATCAGAAAAAACCTTCTAAATAATATGTCCGAGTGAATATTCTGTCTGACAAAACTATATATTATATCCAAGTCCTGCTTCTAGTCTAGTAGATTATATGGAGCTGATTATGTTGCAAACGAAGATTGAAATATATCTTACACATGACTATCTCCTCCCTTGCCGACCTTGAAGGTTCCTACATCATCTGAAGCGGATCGAGTCCAAACGTCTAGCTTCTTCTCTTTAGGCTTGTTGTTACCAATCACTTGAAGACCCTCCAGATCCTATCAAACAAACAAAAATTGAAATATAAATTGAAAAAAAATAGATCCAGAAACTTTAATTGTTTCTCATATTATCTTGATATTTCAAAAACTAATTTTATTCTTAGTTATGAAGGCATTTTCAGTTGGAAGACCATTCAATTATCATTGATAATAGGTTTTTAGGGTAATATAATTTATAGCTAATTACTCAGAATTAAACAGATATTTTTCTATATCTCAAGGAGTCATGATACATTGCTCTGCTGACATTTGCTCCAGGCTTTATTTCACCTAAGATGTAAGATTAGGGATAGCTTTGCAAAAATGTTTTTTGTCGGATTAAAGGGTTAAGTTTAGGGTGGGGTATCGTGTTTAATCCAGGGTTGAAGTTGGTCATTTGTTCAGTGTATGGAATTTACAGCAAATCAATTGTTGCTGGAGCAGATGTAATGGAATCTCTAAAAGAATGTATACTTACTGGTTTGAATGGATCCAGATCATCAATGACATGTTGAAGTTGTCTCTTTCTTTCCTTGAGATACTGAGATCTCTTCCAGGGATAGTGAACAGGAGATGCTCTACCTTCAGTCCAGGCCATACCTGTAGTTACATAGCATTTGGATTAGGGTTAATGCTACTCACATAATATTGATTACTACTAACAATAGCATTACATTAAGCAAGCTAAGATAAGGTTGGGTTGGATTCCTGCTGTACAAGATTCTAAAACTATTTTCCCCTTCTATCAGATTCACAAGTAATTGGGCAACAAAGAATATGAGTGTTTGTTTTTTAATCCTGCCAACAACATCTCAAATTTTCTTTAGAAGAAATTACTGTAAGAGCAGAACAAAAACTTTAAAATGCCCTTCAACAACCCCCTTTTGCTTATATCCCCTTCACATCATACTCTCAAGGGTTCCCTCTATATTAGGAGAACAAAATTTCCTGACCTTTCCCTGATGGACTTTCAAAATTTCAGGATGTCTATTTAGACGTATTTTGATGCATCATGGCAAACATCACACTAACAACTTTTTCTAAAATTCCCTAAATTTCCCCCCAATTTCCAGGTTTTCCAGGTACATGTAAAACGAAAACCTACTCTCACATATCTGATATTAACTAGGATGCTGATGAAAAAGAAATTGTTTGTGTTTATCATGATATACTCACCCATTTCATTCTTGGCCAGTTTAGAGTATCCAATATGTTCTATTGGTGGTGGATAGCCTCTCTCAGTCTGGTTCAGAGTCATACTGTAATAATAAATGATGAAATTGTTACAAACTTGAATGAAATATAGCAATTAAATGCCATCTGGACCTCAACTCATGTGTCCATTAAATCATAATGCAATGAGAGCATGTCGATCAAAATAGAATACAAAGATTTTAGTTTTAAGTGTTAGTGGCATCTACAAGTAATATGTTAAAAATTAATTGTAACTCAATCTGCAGTACTGTGCTGAACAAAACAATGTTACCCTTCCCTACCCATAGAAGCAGAATGTTTAAAGATTGTAAAAACAAAAATTTTAAAAGATTAAGATCATAATAATGATACACTAGCAAATAAATCATGTATGAATGGATTTCATTCAACTTACTGTATGCCAGATAAATCATCTCCAAATCGTTCTTGCTGTTTCCAAAACTCACTTCCAACACGATCTGAAAAAAAATCAAAATATATAAAATTATTACCTATAAACATAACTTCATAAGTAATTTTTAGTATACATCATCCCTCTAGAAATATTTGCCACTGATATTTAAATTAAGTATAGAAGATATAGTTGCATAATACTCTTCTGTACCCTACCAATCATGTGCCATGTAATTTGAAACAACCATTCTGATTGGTTCAGAGTGACACTGTTATGCAAGAAGTCCATGCAACAAGGGTTCTGATTGGTTACTATCATTTTGCAATTTTTATTGTAACTCTTTATGTTAATGGCCTCTGCTATTGTAAATTCAGAATTCTATCACTAATATAAGATTCACAATGGCAGTTTCATTACCACATCTACTAAACAATTTTTGGGGTAATAACTTCTATAAAAATCCCAAAAGAGTGTCATTGAGTAAATTAAGGGTAAGAAGCAAAGTCTTTTAGATAATAATCCTTTGACATGATGATCATACTTACATCCTTTGCCATAGTCAACAGCTGGAATGGCTCTATCAATAAGATATCGTTCCTCCTGTGTCTGACGATATTCTTCAGCTTGATTCATCACCAGTGTCTCAGCAGGTTTCTGTAGTAGCTCTGCAAAATATCAAAAGAAGATATGAATACACTATTGGCCATTCCACAGTCGGGAGGACATTTGTTGATTTCTTCTTTTTGCTTTATCTCAAATTCAGGTTGTATTTTGGGCTTTAAACTTTTCTAAAATTATTACTTTGGGGGACACAGATTAATTTTGATTTTACTTTCAAATTGTATGTCCTTGTAGGAGAATCCAAACTATACACAGATTGAAGCACATGGGACTACATGCAATTTTTTAAAGTTTTTTAGACTTTGGCAGAGAATTAAGATTTCTTTTGGAATTTTTCCAACCGGATAATCTTTAGAATATTAAATCACACCTAAAGTAACAATAAAATTCAATCTGACATCAAAGAAAAGATATGAAAATTTGAAATGTATCTTAACGGACAAACTTTAACACAAGTTACCGACATAAACACTCCCTGTATTTTATCTGTTCATTATTTCTTCACTTTGATGTAGTTGATAGGTTATAATTCACCTTTACATTCATCATGTTTTTGACCATGTCCTTTTTGCATTACGCGAGTTACCGAAGTTCAATGACCCGAGAATGTGAATGAGTGTGACCAATATTTTTCTTTTTCAATCCATTTGGTTAGTCTAAATCTGCTTTACATATGGTGCAAAAAGTAACTTGTAGATCCTAGTAGTTTGAATGGTCATTTGTCATGGTTATTTGTAACACTAGTTACCGTGGAATGGCCCCAATACACCAAAAAGAGGATTGATTTTCTTCATCAAACAGTAAGCTTTCCTTGAAAGAAGGGAACTTTCTCAAATCTATTTTAAAATCTGAAACTTCATACTAGCTTTTTTTTTTTGGGGGGGGGGGCATTTTAGGATAGCTTCCTACACAATTAAAATGTTCTATTTTTAATTGAATTATTGAATTTGTTGATTTGGGAATGTCATTATGCAAAATTAAGTGAATGTGAAGCAAAATGATATCTGAAGACATTTGCTCCCATGACAATTGCTCCACCATAAATTCCATACACTAATCAAATGACTAACTTCAACTCTTAACGTAAACATTACATCCCACCCTAAACCCAACCCTAAACCTAACATAAAACCCGATTGCAACCATAACCCTAACATTATATCTCAGAAGAAATACACCCCAGAGTAATTTTTGCACGAACAAATGTTGTGTCATCCTCAAGACAATTATGATTAAGATAGATTTTACTGAAAGGAAGTTACCCTGTATAACAAAGTAATTGTAGACCAAACAACAAATAAATGTAAACTTACTAGAGATATAGCCTTGGGTCTTCTTTCTTTCAATCATCTTCTGCTGCCAATTAATAAGAGCTTGGTTCTCATCCATGAATGGATCACGAGGTTTGGGTTCTACCTTCTTGCCAAACTCAGGTTTGACGGCTGGTGTCTTAGGGCGGGGCTCTATCGGATGGTCGTCGGCCATCTAATGGGGGGGGGGAGGCAAAGGTCACGAGGATTAAGCAAATATTATCTAAAGAAGGAATGTTTTATAATGTCAATAAACAAAATGTGTACAAAAGATTATAATACTGCATTTTGTTCTAAGCCCCTCCACCCTCCCAAAAAAAAAAACGTTATGTTGCCCTCAATCGACCAAACGTAAAATGAGAAGGAAAAAAAAAAACAACCTTTTGTAAGGTTTTTTGTTTTTTTTTAGCAGACCCAAAATATAAATATATATATATTTTGGTGAGAAAATGCCAGATTTTGGCAAAGAATTCGCTAAAATTTGTATTCAAAGGCTTAAACCAGCACTTTTATATGTTTTTGACTGCATTCCGCCCCATTTAGAGACTTTAAAAATATTGGAAAACTGAACTCTCTCACGTCAAACAACTGCACATGTGTATAAAGTCGAGGGTTGCTTAAGTAAGAAAAAAATATACAAAATCGACAGACCGACCCAATTTTCAAAATTTGTGCATATGAGAGCAACATAATTTTTTTTTTTGGCCTTTAGCACCAATAATTGATTGTAGTCAATATTGAATGACCTACCTCCATGTGTCCCCGTTGTACAGCCTCCATCTTGAATCCTTCTACAGTCCCTAGGATACTGTGAGGTAAGATGTTACCAGTAGAATCAAACCACCATTAATTGATTGTAGCTTATATTAAACAACTAACCTCCATGTGTCCCCGTTGTACAGCCTCCATCTTGAAGCCTTCCACAGTCCCTAGGATACTGTGAGGTAAGATGTTACCAGTAGAATCAAACCGAGGTCCTCCAGCTCCTGTAATAACACATGCAACCATCATGTTAATACTGTTTTATTTAGAAAGACAACATCAAATCCGACTATTATATCCGAGGAGATAGGGTAGTAACCTCAGTTCTTATCAACTCTTCTCCCAGCTGGCCCTGCATATCATGATATCACCCCGAGCTCCTTACCAGAAGGCAGCAATACATGTACATGTAGGTACTATTTTGTAAGTCTTTGGTATGACCATGAAGCAAGATAAACCCCCGAAGGGTGCTCTAACCAATCATGTCCAGTACATACATGTACATGTATGATGTATTTTGATTTTATACAAGTTTAACTTTCTGCTGCAGTCACACAGACACTTACGTATAGTTATGTTTAATTGATTTGATCTTATTTCACCTTCATTTTTTATCATTTCTTATGTATTTCTTTGTTTTATTGGATGAAGAAAATTATCACTATTTCCACTGCTGAATATGACGGGAAGGATTCCATGGGGTTCCGCAGAAAAGAAAATAATTTTTGAACGCAACCGGACGTAACTCAACGTAAGGGTCTGTGTGACTGCAGCATTAGATACGTCATGTTTAATAATGACTACGGTTCGGTAACAGTCTAGAATGCATTTGTCAAACATACAATGATACATAAACATGGCCCCAGGAGCTGGCCCAAACAACCATGTGAGCAAATATTTAGATATCTGTAAAAGTTGTAAAATACAGCATGTTTTAGTATTAAGACATTGAAATTATTTCACCATGTACCCATGTTCCACAAATTCAGGTTTTCTCCCTTCCCCTGTCAGATAGGTCTCCCATTTCTACAATTTTGTCAAACTTTCATTGAGAGTGTCATCAAAATATGGTTAGCACCTTACAGTGGAAGTAGGAAATGTAAAAGTTAGGGACAAACAAACAACCATTGGAGCGATCATATTGTTCACTTGAGCATTTTTGTTGTTGATTGTTTTGTGTGTAAACTAGGAACTATGATGTATGCCTCATATTATGTGTGAGCCATACATAAAATGGAGTACATACACATTTTGATTTCTAAAGATGCTGTCAAACATGTATTCCGAAACTAAGAATGTTACATACCAATGTAGTCTTCGTTGATAAGAGGGGCATTGGGTGGAGCTGGTTTAGCAATCAAGATTGGTCTAGTCTTAGGTTTATCCAGCTCAGACTGTGGTTTCATCTTACGTACTGTCACCTTCTTGGATGTTGGTCGAACCTTAGGTGACTGAGGAGGCTTGGGAGCTCGCACCTAGAATACAGAAATCAACATTGTCGTTAAATTTGAATGTACAGGTAATTTCTTGATATAACAATATCTCCAATACGGTAATATTGGATACAGTATATTGATTAACACATGCTGTCAATTATCTCTCTATCTAAAAAAATAATGAAACTTGCTTTAAATCATCAAATTTGAAATCCTACTTAAATTACTAACAGGACTTGAGATGCTAATCCTTAAAATCGATCAATAACTCACTCTAAGATGATGTTAAATAGTTGCAAATAAGACAGGCAGCAAAAAAAAATTTTAAAAAATTTCAATTGCATTTTCTATGAGTATTATTTCCCTTTGTAGGTTAAATGGTATAGCTACTGACCCTTGCAAGCTCCTGGGGGTCGATAGCAAGTGCCTGAATATCCTCTCCATTGATGACTTGTTTACTGGGTGGAACCACCTCTTCTTCTATCAAACTCTGAGAGTTGTTTGGACTGATGGCTTTCTCTGGGGTACCCTCACGCCGATTCTTCCTCAGCTTATCTGGAGAGAGAGAGAGATACAGAAAATCATGAAACAAATATATACTGTATTCGTTGTTATTTTCGCGTGATTAATTTTTCGCTCTGAGCGGCTGCAAAGAATGTTCACAGGTTCTCGACTTCCCACTGCATGTTTGTAAGCACGCAAATAACCCCTCACAATACATGCATAAAAAAGCATGCTCATTATATTCGCAGGTTTCTAAATTTGCGCCTGCGATCTTTGCGCGAAATACTTAAAAATTAATGTACCTCGAATATTTCCACGATTACAGTATAATGATCAATGTATCAGTTAAACTTTATTTGCCTCAAATCAATGCATCCATGGTTTGACAGGCAGCAAAATTAAATTAAAATTTTGATCAACATATTCATGTGGATCCCAGTACTTTTGTAAAGAGATTTATCGAATTAGGCAAAAGAGCAGGATATGCAAATAATGTTCACCACAGAAGGTTTAATACATGTACATTAAAAAACTGAGTCTACATGTATATAACAAAATGATAGACAATAGAGATACATACAGGCTGCGTCAAATAAAAATGGTACAGGTGGAAATCATTTTTTTTTTTATAGTATAAAGATTAATCACAACCTGGTATTGTTTGGTATTTTCATAAAGCAGGAAAATCAGACTTTCTTCTGCAATTTTTTCATCAGATTTGGTGCTGTAATTGGTTAAGGTATGACTAGTTTCCTACAATCAAGAAAAGTCCATTTTTGCATGCTGTCCCATGCCTTTGTGTAGTTTTCGCATAAAGGCCATGAATTCAGCACTCCAGAACAATAGAAGTGCGTAATTTTGATTCTTAGCTAATAGACAAACTACACCCTTTATACTGACTTGCACCAACAAAATGTAAGAGGTGTGTATTAAGAGCTGAGTTGCGTCCTTTCCTTGAGGCTGTACCACTGATGCCTGATGAAAGACTATTCATTGAAGATGATCTAGATGGACTCAAGCGAGATGGAGACTTAGATTGCCGTTTAGTTGATCGATCCATCTTAGCTTTATCTGACATTATATTTGAGATGACAAACTAGGGCAAGATGGCATCCAAGAATTGGGGTATTATTGACAAATGGAGCAGCTTATCCTGGAACCTTATGTTTGATGAACGCGATCCACCATGACAACCTCAGCAAGAGTAAAGATACATATTAGAAGACTTTTATATCATTGTCTCCTTTTGTCTTTTCCCTCATCAATGTTTTCACAAAGGTCCTCCAGTGAAATAGCACAAAATTCATCTAAACTGATGCAGAGAATAAGTCCAGGTAAACTGAGAAAAATATGCTTCAATGAAGAAGAAACGAGCAAATCACAAACATTGAAGAGCACAGAGTTTCAGTAAGATCCTTCACACAGCTCCCTTTACTTTTGTCTACTCCTGTGGCGATCTTGAGAGATGACTAAGGAAATATCTTGCTATCAATATCTAACTTGTAACTCTGTAACATGTTTGTCTATAATTACACCACAAACTGCATGGTTGTAAAAGATAAAGAATTGAAAGAATACGATACATGTACATAGGGGAGAAACAAACATTAGGTAGTGTTTAATCCACTGTACTCAGCCTACAGTCTCAAGGTTTGCCTTTACTTTGCTTTTAGCAAGAACAAACACAGTATCCAAGAAAGAGAAACGCAATTAAGCCGGTGTCTGTTCCTCTTATTACCTCTCTGTTCAAATAAGGGAAAAGCTTCATGAAGCACTGTTGTTAGGCAAGTTATCAACATTTATCTTTCACATGTTTCAGTTTACAACCCTGTATCTAAATAGTTATTGAGATTTGAAGCTCCCAGTGTCCTGATATGTATTAAAATCCACAAATATCAAGAACAAAAGATCTAGCAAAATAGCCAAGTCTCAAGTTAACGAAATGTTTGCATATTAAACCCTTTTGATGATAGAAAGACTATCAAGTTTTAATATGGCTGACAATGATACCATAACTGTTAATTGTCCTTAGCAACCTGTCAGTTATTCTCCTTGGTTACCAAGTTAAATAGGAATTCTGGAACCACAACAAATAAATTCACAGATTTGTCAGTTTGCGTAGACTCTTCAATATCAAAGCAACAGCTTGGAAATTTGCAAGAGTTCAGTAGATATTTTCCGTGAAACATAAAAGTATGTGTCCAGTAAAATCCTTGGAATTATTTTCAAATGCATACACCGCTCATTCAGTTTTCTGCAGTCTAAAAAGTATTTGTTAGAATAATCTTTGTGGTATTCTGTAACCTACACTATAAAGACTGCTGAAAGTCTAATCAAGAATACACTGTTTCAATTAGGAACTAAGTCCATCCTTTGAATGGGAGTAATCTCTAAACATGCTTCTACTATCAGTCAACTACAGTGAAAATGCTCTAATTATACTATGACTGCCAGACATGTACGTACATGTATGTATAAATTTTCATTATCCTGATCAAGCATTAAATTACGGTGATTACTGTTTAACAGCGGAGTTAGGATTTCAGTTTTAATTAATTTGCAGAATGACGTCAAATATTACTGATGCACCTAAGTGAATGCATAATGGGTTACTTTTAATTTATTAACGGAATGACAATCAAGTCGACACAGGTTATTTCTTTTCCATTATTTTGTTTTCATTATTTCTGTTAAATAAAATTTTAGAGACCAAACTGTGACTGCATTCAGGTAAAGAATTAACATCCAGTGAATCATAAATATACAAACTACTTTTTTTAGATTGTAAAGTCTCTCTCCTGAAGTAACAGATATAGCTGATATTTCAATGTAAAATATATATATATATATATATATATATATATATATATATATATATATATATATATATATATATATATATATATATATATATATACACACACATTGTTTGTAATTGGTTAACATCATTCCCCCTCCCCCAAAATTATGATTATTATTAATGTGACCCAGTGAAATATTGCTGTATAAATCAGTTACACTGTATATTAAAATCTACAACATGTATATAATACTCTTCTTGATATTCATATTTAAAAAAAAAATGAATTAACTTAAAGATTTATTACCCCATGCTGTTGGGAATAACATGTAAATTCTTTCATTTTTAATTTCCAAATCCATATTCTGTGAGGTTGTAAAGTAGTAAGCTAGTAGTATATGAATACCTTTTAAACTTATTTTTTTACAAAGATTTGCAGAAACGTTTGCTTTTGTTGTTAAATTGTTTTCTGGGTTGGGGGGGGGGGGTGTCATTGTAGTTTGAACCAGTTTCAAGAGTTCACTATGTGCAAGACTTCTACACTTCTATGCACAATGTGGTTGCACTTGTTAGAAATTGCAGAAATTGTGTTTATATGTTAATTGATTAGTAAACAATAAATGTAGGACGAGCGATAATAGAAGAACAAGATTAGCAATGCTTTCAAAGAAAAGAAAAGGCAGAACTAAAGATACAAAGATATGAATAAGATAGGTGCATCTATTTTTTAAAAACAATTTATTTTATTTTATTTATAATTATTGACCGAGTATCCCATTCAACATAAATATTCTCATCCCCTCCCCCATATATTTGTATTCTGATAACTACATTTGTAGCTACCCCCTGAACAATTACCCCCAAGATAACTACAATTTGGGTAAGTGTTGGTAACGTTAGAGATCAGATTTCTGGCAGGGGGTAGTTGTACAGGGGTTAGGTGTATGGGGAGAATTGAAAATACAATGTACATGTAAATATTCATGTGATTATAACCTAGACTACATGCACCTCCTTACCAGCATGAAGAGATCTGCTGAAATGAACATGAACTTTAGACTCTGCCATGAAATATATCCGGGAGTAGATGACTGGTTACCATAGAAACACACCACAATGTATGCTAATGTATCATATTCACTTATACTGGATACAGACTGGTATCCCTCAGATACCAGTGTAAAGCTGTACATTTGATCAATGATGAATTGAACATGTCTCCTACAGATTTATACCAGATTACAACATGCATTGTATCTTTGCTTTTTCTCCTTCAAACACAACTCATTTTATAAACAATTTCTGCATTTGTCCTCCAAAAGATTAAAAAAGAACATTTGAGGTAGCTTATGAGACCATACAAATAAAAGAGAACTATTGATCAATAGAATAAAGAGAATGATTGAAGTGGATTAAGAGAGTGAAGAAGGAAATATTCTATTGTGAAAGGTGTTGATTTGCTAGAGGGGGCGGAGTCTCATCCTTCTTGGAGGATGATTGACAGATGAGATCCTCTTCAAGTCAAGAAGCCACATAAGGGACAGATAGCTAGACTGAGCTGTACACCTCTTCATCAGGTCTCTCAAGGGTTGTGTAAATATGCTTAACTTCATCCATTTCATGAAAAGAAGCAGGAACCAGGCAACCCAAGTGCTGAAGACTAGAGACTTTTGTGATTTGTTCAAAGCAGCCACTAACCCCCACTACCGGGCATGAAACTTTCACAAATCGTATAAAATCACTTTCTCAGAACGAAAATGTTGTGATTTTCGACCTCTCTTGAAATTTGCAGTTCAAGTGCGCTAAAAATTTTTTAATTTGACAGCGTGTATCGTTTTTTTTTTCTTCTGTTTTCGTGGAAATGTAATTCAAAATAACAATCAAATTACACTATAAAGTCACCACAAATGAAATCTTACTTTACTGTACCTCATGTACTAGCAGACTGTATATTAGTAGCCTTCTTATTATTTTCTTCATATAAAAGAAGCTTTAAATCATAGATAAACTCATGTAAGTGATCAAGGGAGAAGGAGTTTTTGTTGAAGAAAATGATGTCTTCAATTGTCTTATTTTTCTTGTTTTAAAAAAGAGTCACACTAGGTAAAATCGGTAATGCTGGAAAGTAAATGTTATCTGTTTACACACTCCTTCAGAATGTACACACAAAATGTATGGAAGGTTTGGAGGAGTGTGTACATGTAAATAGGTAACATTAACTTTCCAAAGGTACTGAAGATGGCCCCAGCAATAATCAAAAGATTTTCATGGACTTCATGTTGGGATATTAAAAAGTAAAAACAAAAAACAAAAAACAACAACAAAAAGAAAAATCAATTCCAATTTCAATTTCCCTCTGCTTGTATACATCATGGCAGTAGTAGGTCCATGTATACATGTAGGCCTACAGTACATTAGGCCATATTTTATTTCTCTTCTAACCCTTTTTATTTTATTAATGTAGACCTGTCTGTGTAACTTTGACAGCTCAATAACTTCAAATACAACAAATACAAGTACGATTACAAGTACAATTACATGTGCAGTTGTGTAAAGTTGTCATAAAATAAGTTCTATTTTGCAACTTACTTGAACTACCATGCCTGGATCTGTTATCACCTACAATAGATTGTCTGCGGCTTCCAGTATTAAGCATACCTAGCTGTACATTGCTGGATTTCCTGCTTCGATTCATTCTTTTCCACCAAATTATGAGATGAATTATTAGTGATAGAATAAATTTTTCCACTCTATCTTACACAGGTGCATTGGTTTTTATCCGACAGAATATTATCCCGTAAAATGGCTGCATGGTAGATAAATAGAGAGTAGAAATGCAGAGATGTCTACGACATATGAATACAAGTATGCCTATTTATGAAACAATATTTGATAGAGCAAGCAGATGGGATATAATTCCCTTTCGTTCTCTGCAGTTGGCCGTTGCCATGGGAGGGTCAGATAGACTTCAATACTGACTAGCCTTACATACATCCAGCTTTTATTGACAAGCGACAGTTGAGCGGTGATTTATAAAAGAAATCATATGCTCGATATATAGACAATCATATATGCTACATGGAGGGGGTGATAAACAAGTTTAGTTTGTAAGAACAAAATGATTTTTTTTCAACTGCCTGAGGCTGCATTGTTAGTTGACCTAATAAAAGAAACTTTAATTTCACACTTAATCAATCATGACCTACATGTAGCTACCAATGGGAATAAAATTTCAATCTCTCTGTGAAAAAAAATTAGTGTGGGGCATTAATAGTTATTGATTTCTTTAAAAGATGCTACATGTACTAGTTCAGTCGGCCAATGGTGGCTTAAAAGGGACAATGATAATATTTTGTGATATATCCTGAATGAGAATGATTTGATAGTAGTTTGCGAGAAAGGTGGAGGCAACCTGATCTAGGATTATTGCACAACTGGCTGATGGAAAAACAAGTTAATCTGTTACTACCTTACTCATTAGACAAGATTGAACAAAAAACTGAAAAAAGACAATAAGATTGGCAAACATTACTAATTTATGTGTACATGTATATTAGAGAGCAATATGTAATTTAATTCAATTGGATTATTGTGTGGGGGAAATAAAGATGAAGGTGAGTATATCAACCATTGAACAATTTATTATTGACTTTCTAAATTACATGCAAGTATTAAGCTATTTCATCAAATATTTATTGTCCACAGTGTGTTCAGCTAGTAGGTGTGTGTAGCAAAATATTTAAAAACAAGTTTCCAATTCCAAACGCACTTTTCCCCCAACTAATTAAAATTTAAAAAATACATGATGTTACAGTACACTTTCTGTAAATCCTACCAAACAAGTTTAGTACGTGTTAAAGGTAGTGTCATCCTTTTGCAGGCAAAAATATTACATTTCTAGTTTTTGAGAGGATATAGTAGTGTATCAATGACTATATCTTCCCACAACATGATTAAGCTCAAATGTGTATGTTTTTTATTATATTGCGATTATCAAAAATCATTCCTATTTTTTTGAACCTCGAAAAATATACCGTACGGTGCGAACCCTTGACCGTTAGCCCAGAGAATAATGCACGCTGATGCGCCGTGTGTATATTGCTGTGTGTGGTCCGTGCTGCACGCGCTGTAATATCAACGATGTTGATGGAAAGATGGTCAAGATTGGTAGTCAGATTTTCGTTTCATATTACTGATCTAGGCAACCTATGACAGTAAGATTGAATAGACAGTATAGGTTGATCATATTCTAAAGTTATGCCAAGTTGCATTAGTTTTCGCAATTTGTGAAAAAGGATGACACCACCTTTAAAATAGAAATATTAATGAATCAAACCACCTGCTTTAAATGCCATCTCTTTGACCATTCAGTGTCCGTTTCCTATTATGCCCTTGATCTCATTCCAAAGAATCAATGTGCCACACAGCATTCAAATGAGAGAATAGGCTGTATTAAAATGGTTAATAAATGTGGTGCACTTTCTAAAATGGCCAAGCAGGTGATCGTAGGAAGTCTATATGAAGTCATAATCATACATGTACATTGGTGAAATCTATCCGTTTTACATCTGATTATAAAATCAGATCCACATTGAAGGCAGATATTAAGACAAAGTCAGAAGGACTCTTGGCTTTGATAACACTAAAACATCCATGGAGTTTAATTATACCGTATCTTTTGAAAAATTGACAATTTCATTTTCCCATCACAATAATGGGAGAGAAATCACAGAAGTTTATGGAATGCAACCAGTACCAACTTAATTTGCGACATGTATGAATTGTACAGCACCAAGAACATGTCTCTACTCGTTTACAAAAGTTCTTGAACTATTTACAGGAACAACAGTGACATCATCAAAAATACAAGGTAAAATAAACATTATTTATTCTATGTCTAATTCTGCATTTAATTTCTTGATATTCTTTAAAAGCATGAATAACATGAATATATTGAGATGATCTGAACAAAACTATGAAATCATATGTTTTGGAATGAATCAATGTTTCCTTTCATCTCTCACCTGCTCTCATAGACTCTCTGCTTGTTCCTGCACTATGTTTCTTGTCTTGTCTAGAGTTAGGTTTAGATGAAGGTAGTTTCATAGAGGATGGCCTCTTCTTGAGTTGATGAGGATGATGATGATGTCTCCGAGGAGAGCCTTCATCAAATTCTTTATCAGCAGAAGATGTTCTATTCATCTTTACTTCACTACACTAAAGCAATCTCCTTGTTCGTTAATATTATGGTCCAAATAAAAAAATCCAATCTTGCCTTCTCTAATTTGACCAGCAAAATACAAGCCACTGACTTGATTCAGTTCTAAATGTTGCTTTGGAATACCAGAAATCAGATATAAAGATAGTATCCATCAAATTACACTCCAGTATAATTTTGAGCAAACAATTTAATATTCAAAGCTGAAACAAGTGAATATGTTCCAGTAACAATCCAACGGCAGATTTGAGAAATGTTCAAGAAAGGGCCAAGTGTGCAAGTTTACAGTGTATAGAAGAAAACTTGCTTAATTCCTCAAAGCACATCTGATTCCTTTGAAACTTTTATTCAGTCTCAATGCCAGGGCCATTCAGAAGAGTAGTTCATATACAGCCAAAGTTTAGTCCTTTTTTAACTAAAATTTATAAACTAATATGGTGGAAAATATTCCAAACCAAACAATATTCCACAGCCAATGCACAATTACAGCCTTGTCGAGCATAGCACTGATCATTCTATTCTGAATATAAGTATGCTCGAATATCAGAGCCAAATAATAAATTTGGGCCATAAAGAATGGATCATCATCATTAATAAAGCAAAGTCCATCAAGATGAAAATATGCCATATCTAAAGGCCAACCCTTTGCCCTTAAAAAGGCAACAGATATATGAACTTTGAACTCATTTGATTGAAAAGAAGAAGTAAAGAATAATGAAGACGGTCCACTCTCCATTCTAAACAAGATAAGAGTGTCAACTGGCACTTTATTGTGAGCCAAGTACGTGTCAAGATCAACATTACCATGATTACAATCAATGCTCCTTTAACCTGAATTGTGCATTGGAAAGATTAATCAGAAGGCGCTGCTGCACTAGCTCGAGCTATTTTAAATAGCGCGCTATTTGTGATCTGATGAACTAGCCCGATCAAAGGTGAGCTGGCTTTGCGGTCAAATAGCTCGCTAATTTGGCTGAAATCCCAGCCCGAGTCATCCTAGGTTTTTAAAAAAAAACTCGAGCTGGTTTGCGGTTTTGGTACGGAATAGCGCGCTATTTTGCGCGGTCCTGCACTAGCTCGAGCTAAATGCGAAATCGTGCACCTGTGCGTGTATACTCCAGCTGTAGTTACCAGTTGCGCAATACACATCTGGTTTGTTTGTTCAAGGTCAGGTCAGATCGTTAATGCAAAATTTAAATAGCTTGAGCTAATGCAGGACCAGTTTCTTTTTTTCGAGTTTTTCCCGATCTACCAATTAGCGCGCTATTTTTTAGCTCGAGCTAGTGCAGCAGCGCCTAGTGTCGCTATGGATTTACAAAGCCGTTACAATCCCTGAGCATCGCACCAAATTATCAAAGTAGGTTGCTCTTTCGAAAATAGACCTTTTTACAATTTTTTTATGATTTTCAGGGAATAACCAAGAACCCTCAAATTTGGTCCCTATTTGTAAAAAAAAAAAAGAACAAGTACTTTTAAAGATATGAAATAGGACATAATTAAAAAAAAATTGTTTTGTTCTGGCAACCACAAACTTACTCAATAATGTTTCTTGATCTTGGGCCATGACTCCTGAGAAGAACGTCTTCCTTCTGCCACTAGAAACCCCAGATAACTTCATCTTAGGCAGAAGATTGACTGCCAAAGAGTGCCTTCGAGAATTCCTCACTACCCCATCCATGCTGGCCTTCACACATTCGTATCAATGACGTACATGTATCCTTTACTAAATCCTTAACTCTTGGTATCTAGACACCTTTAACGAAAATTCTATCCGGCTGAGATGCATATCCAATGACTGACATCCCAATGACAGAAAAACTTTGCTGACGAGAATTCCGAAAATGCAAATCACTTGCTTGCTAATAGAAGGAGTGGTTGACTTGATTGCAGAAAGTCTTCAGTATTGGTCAAAAGCTCTGACATGTTGAGGACCTAGGTTCTTAATCCGTAAGACACACAGTACCTCTTCCTTTTCATCCCTTCTCCAAAGAAACAATGTACTTCTAAAAGACAGTCAAACAATTAGTCGTGTTCATAATTTCCAATGCAACTGGTAAAACAAAACCTGTGACCGGGTCTTCACTTCAGTGAACTACAGATGATATGTTTCTAATCTATTGTAGGCTGTAATTTCACACCAAGGAAATAATTTCAAAACACCTCTCTATCACAGTTCTCTGAAGTCCATGTAACATTTTCAATTTTCTCTCACCTTAAAATTAAACCATGAGGACCAAATGTATTCCATTTCATGAAATCTAATGAAGCATAAGAAGGCGTGCACTATGAAGCAGAAAATTGAATTTCTCGCTCAAGCTTCCCTAAAGAGAAATAAATCGCCTGGCTGTGGAAATTCAATCAATTTGATAGCTATTATAGGAAAGGAGATGAATTAACTCCCAGGGTACATTTTTACATATTTGAATGAGAAGTATTGTTTACTGAAGAAAAAATGTATAGGCCTACAATATAAAAGCACAGAGAAGAAAGCAACAGATGCAAGGACGAGATATATCCCAAATACATTGTACATTGCAGCTGCATGAACCTTTCTTGGACATATATGTAACCTAAAGTTGGAATTTCACAAAAAGTGCATAATTATAATTCTTACTTAACCACTTGACTGCTGCATGGTGCTAGTTGCACAGTACGGGTATGACCAGCATGGCGCTGGTGATACCCGACAGACAAAGCTCAGACAATAGCATGATCACGTAATATTATGTGGTCCGCGCACAGTGTACAAACGCCAAGCACGTAATATTACGTGGTCCGCAGCCAAGTGGTTAAAGGAAGTTTTGCTATCAATTGTCATTGATTAAATTTTTGCAAATGAATTATGTATTTTCTTTATGATTGAAACTCTTGATGAAAAGAAATGTAAACAGACTTGTGTGCAATTACATTGTACATATACCATATCAAGGTCTATCCAAATATTAGTACAAGTAATTCATTTTTTTTCTTCAGATTTTTGGTGGAATTTCTGTTTGCAATGAAAATGGTATTACAACAAATAAATTAACTTACACATGTAATACAATGCTATTGATCTTAGCTGATAGACGGTAATATATTGTCTTCCTATGATAGCTCATTTGGCAGAATTTACATTTAGTTTGTTTTAAAAAAAAATTAATCCATCAAGTTCCCTCACCAACAAGTACACAGAGCAAATATCATTATTTTTATTTTGGAGAATACTTTTAAGCCTGACAGCATTAAGACACTGAAGCGTTTAAACCTTGTTAGATAATTAAGGGTTTATTTAATGTACGTTTTTTGATTGATGGCTCCTTTTTTGCATTTTTAGGGGCAAATCACCCCGTTTCCTCCCCAGTATTTTTGCTCTGGTAATAGTATTTTATGAGAACTTTACAAATTGTGTTCCATTAGTTTGTGATTTTGATTCCTGTAGGAGAGACTGAGGTAGTTTTGGCCCTTGGTTGACTGTGACCCCTCTATGCTTTTATAACTTTTTTCAACATTTTAGCAGAACCAATTATTAAATCAATAATGGTTGGTTGTTGAAAATGTATCAGGAATACAAGACAACAGTTATGGTAAATAATCTACACTATATTTTCTAAATCATTTACATGTAGTCATAACAAATGATAGGCCGCAATTATCCTGACCCATGCCAATTTGGCTTGGTTGACATTATGTAAATTAACTTTTTAATGAAAATAGTTAAAGACAAAATTAGTTTTGGAATCAAAAGCTTAAGTTTGTACAATGTACAGGTGGTGGTGTAAGATAATACATTACTCAATTTGATGCTGCAATACAAAAAGTTTAAAAGGTTCACAATTACTCCAGTCGATCTTCCCAGTCCTTTCCTCAATATTCTTTCAATATTTTCTATTACACAACATTCATTGTATACTTCTCATATATCAAGAGAGATGTACTTACTGAGGAGAGTTTCTTGATCTTGAACAAGTGCTCCAGGAATCAAAGTCTTCCTTCTATTCGTATTCACAGCTACTTTCACCTTAGTAGCCATATTATTACTTGCAAGGGTGTGTCTACGCACAGCTTTATTAGGCATACCATTCATTGTGCTAAAACAACAAGTCGTTTCCAACACAATATCGGAATCAATAAGAAAACCTTGGCTATTATATACTGAGTATTGTATCAAAACTTTATCCTGAGGCTTCTAATGAAGTAGGGAGGGCTCCATCCTGTCCTATCAAGTCAAAAACTTATGATATCTATCACAAAGATCGCCAAGGAGCAAGTTATCGGTGCTTCTTGTTCTGAAAGTTTTGTGAACATGTAAAAATGTTTACCCTGACAAACAAAACTTTCCTTGCATCTATTGACTCTTAATTGAAAGGTTCTTGTATTGGATTCAACAGAAAGGAAAACCAAAGCTGCTCACTTTTATACTCCTGTAATCTCCAATGTACATAGTTTCCATAAGAGACCCCAGGTATGCCCCAAAAGGATGAAAAACAATTGTTAAAGTAAACCCATCTCTATATTCAGGGTTGGTTGAGACAAACCAAATACAGCAGGTCACGTAGCTACTCAAATCTCTCCACTTGAATTTAAATACAAAGCAAGATTGAAATTCAAGAGCTATACATGCAGTCCAAAGTACTTCAGTGCTTCACAAAATCTGAAGAACCAATGAGACAGGCAATAATTTTACTTCTCAAAATTGATTAGCAGATTTGGTTGATGTGGAAGTATTTCCATCAAAGTATGTACAGTTCTAGTTAAAATGACAAACAAAATTTTGTGCAGCAATCATACAAAATTGCATAGCAAATTGCGATGCGATACCAGGAAACTTATTCCCCGACTTGTAGAGTACTTCTTATTCTACAAAACTTTCCAAAATTTAGGATGATACACGCATACTACCGGGTACACTGAATCTTGTGTACATTATTCGGTAAACATTTGCAATGTTTGCCCAGAATATTTCACTTCAACAATGAGATCTCAATAAAAATGTTGGTTCTTGATATATTTACCCAACTGTCATTTCTTGGAAGTTGTTCCTGGTTACTTGGTAACCTAAAGCTTTTGTTTGATGAAAAAATTATGACTTTATCTGGCTAATATGTCCAATATTCTCTGAAAAGGGTAGAGTAACAAAAATCATCTAAAAAAGTTGCACATTCAAAGTCAGATAAGAGGCAGTAATTTGAATGATGCATAATATATTCTTGTTAAAATATAAATTTATGCACACTTTTACTTTGAGCTGTGTTGTGCATAAATGCTAAAACCACCATGGCTTACTGACAAATGAATAATACTTTGCTTTTCTTTGAATATGGCATACATGTAAATATTCATTCATATCATTTTGATAATGATATCGAAATAATTTTAATACAGCGTGCTAAAATCCATTCAACAAAAAAATCTTAGGGCATAAATTAAAGAAAGCTTTGTGTTGTTGTAGGATGAAGTCGACATCCTCTTTTTTTTAGAAATATTATTTCCTTTGGAATAGGCCTTTCAAATTATCATATCAAGAGGTATATTCAGTGATAGTACCCTGAAGTTTTTCCCTTTGTGGGTTGTTTTATATTAAAAAATAATAAAAATGGCCTTTTAGAGTATAAATAGAATGCACATTTATGATGCATTTTATGTTCTCATTTTCAAGTGAAACATATTTTATGATATTGTCTTCCATTCCATCTCAAAGTAAACTCAAAATTTGAGATTTTATATTTTGAGCGTTACCAAAACTCTACCCAAGAGTCAAAGCTTTAAAAGTATATCTAGACATACAGACAGCCATTTATGAAAAATACTACAGAAAGAGATAAAAATCATAGGGGAAAAAAAAAAAGTAATTTTCATTTAAAAAGAAATTATGGCAAAAGAAGTCAATTGCATGTATGACTGATTGCTACATTCATTGTATTTCAACAACAACAACAATGGCGAGTTTCAATTGAGGTCATTTGTGTTTACATGCGAAAATAAACATTATCAATCGCAAGATCAACTACGACCAGGTCAGCAGTACACCAATGCTTTATTTAAAGCAGAGTTGGTTAGAACTCTGATTTTTAAGTTCCAGGGCTGCTGAGAAAGCCCTCTGCGCACACACACATACCTGAATCTTACATTATCATACTTAATTACTACTGACAAAATTCAATGAGAAGACTTTCAGAAAACAAGCTGAATTTTTTTATAATGAAAATGAAATTTTTCACTTTCCATTATTCAGAGAAATGTCTGATTTTGATAAACGTTTTTGACATGTAACTATTAACCTTGGTAATCCATTTTGATACTAAAAACTGTGAAAATGACAAACCACTCATATATGTCTCAAAATTGTCCAACTAGGATTGGTCGAGAACTTCTCATACGATGACTAGATTAATTTCACCATAAAACAACAAAGAAAATGTGTGACGTCAGACCTCAGAATATTTTACGCCCACCCAAGATTCTGACGTCATTATATTTGATACGAGTATTAGGCTATCAATATCCGTTATCATCGTTTCTTGTTGCTTCAAGTTTTCATCTTTATTGTTGCACCGATGGCTTGTGTGACTAGGCGAAATGAGCAAGGCGAAATTAGCAAATGTGGTATGTTGACTTTTTTTAGTATTACTATTTTTGTGTACATTTCTCTCTTGTAGTATGCCATGCACTCTTTTTGAAGTACCAGCTAAAATTATGGATTCCTCAGTGACAGAAATAGCACTATTTCTACCACCTTGGAATCCATAATTTCACAGGAACTTCTTAATTGATTAATGTCAATATCTTAGTATCGTCGATGCTAAGACCTTGTAGTACAATTTGGACTATGGTAGGTACCCCCACAAACGCAAGATGGCACGCTTAAGCACACATGCAAATTGGTACACAAAAATTGGTATATCGAGAACAAAAGACACTTCAGATATCGCCTGGGAAAAGCGAATGCAGTGCGAAGGTTTTCATGAGTTTTTTTAATTTTGTAATTGCCCCAGAATTATTGATTATCTATACCTCATGTCTACGAGTGTAACGAAAGGAAAAAGTCATTATCAACCTCCTAAACCATAAAAATTACAATCTAATTTTATTATTTACGATATAGAAATATACATTTGCCTACCATTGCTACGACCAGCACCGACAAAAGTCGGGAGGGCAACCATAACGGTTAAGAAACTATGGAGGACGCCGCTGCTTTGAGAGGTGCGGTGGAGAAAACACCCTCACTAGCAGCGACGTCTCTCAGGTAAAAGGAGGTGAAAGAATTTGCAGAACGCCAAAAAGGCCCCCTTGCAAATATCTTCTACCCCTACCCTTGTAAATAGGGCCCAAGAGGAGCTGATGCTCCTGGTCTGATGGGCCTTGGGAGTAGTTCCCTCCTCAAGGGCCTTCATTCCCGCAGCCTTGATTGCGGAGACTATCAACCGGGATAACGTGTCTCTAGAAACCCCTTTATGGGGTTCACGGGAAGTAACAAATAACTGTGAAGATTTGCGAAGATTCTCAGTCTACTTGAAGAACCATAAGAGGGCCCTGACAGGGCACTAGAATTTGTCTTTTCTGAAACATGAGAACCCCGTCAGAGGACGAATGAAGATCTCGATAGAGTCCGACGAGGCTGTTTGGTTCTAAGCAATGAAGGATGTGAAAGGAATCGGACGAACCACATATCTCTCCCAACGAATAAGACCAGGTGATATTGAGAGCACCTGTAGCGAAACTCCTCCTTTGCCCAGAGACTATTATTAGGAGAAACTTGTTTGAAAGGACTGATTTAACAGGTAAATCAAGTTCAAAGGCTCGAACGGTGGCTTAGACAAAGCCTCCAAAACTTAGGGAAAACTCCAGGCTGGAGTCAAGG
>CALNVZ010002100.1:9196739-9285705 GCA_940671915.1 Paracentrotus lividus
GAACGAGCTTGACAAATATTTTTCTTTTTTGATCCATTTGGTTAGTCTATGTCTCCTTAACATATGGTGCAAAAAGTAACTTGGAGTTCCGTGCAGTTTTAAAGAGAGAGGACTTTAATCGTGAAAGGTACCGGTTATTTGTAACGCGAGTTACCGTGGAATGGCCCAAATCCAGAATTTTCCCCCTGAAAATGTTACTAAGTGCTACTAATCATTTTGAGGCATTGTTATCGAAACTTAACTCGTTTTTTCCCCTATATTTTGAGTGGTAAGATGTGTCGTAGAATCAGAGTCTTTGGCATTTTATGGCTGTTTAGTTATGTGTCTATCCATATGTCCTTGATATATCGTCCCCAATAAACAATTAGATTTTAAAGGCAGTCAAACGGTCCTCCTGTGACTTTTCTGGGAATTTCTCTCGTTTTCCGCACGTGCGGGCATGTCCCGTGCCTGCATGCTGTACAGAAGCCCTTTTGTAACAGGGCTCACACGCATGACGCACATATGATGTTCGTTTGACTATCGATAGCTCATGCAGAGACAGCTTTCTCATTGTAATTTTCAACACGGTAAGTTTTTAGCTGGTTTTTTGCGCTTTCTGAGATTTTAAAGTGAGTTTTAAGTCATGTACAATCTAAATGAAACATTGAACTTTTTTTTAATGTATGATTTGTGACTGTCAGAGCATTTTTGCTTTTTATCTGGGAGTACCCAACTATGGGTGGTAGATTTTACAACTGGGTCCATTGGTTTTTCACCCAAAAATGTTTTACTTTTTGCAATAGATATTCTTCTTGACTCTACATTAAAGCCCTAGTATATTTTTATGTACCATCATTTGCAAAAGTTTAAGACCACCCTAAATTTTTGGGGTAATATGTTCAATGAGCATTATTCTTTTGTTCCATTGAAATATTATGTAACATGTTTTCCTGTCATGGTTCATGGGATGAGATTAATGGTTTAAGCTCATTTCCATGAATGTCTTTGCCTCAGAAGGTCTTCATCTGGCACTTTGTCTCTTATCCAGGATGGGAAAAAAACAGAGTCTAAGTCAGGTTCAGAGGGTTAAAATAGTAACCCTTTTCCAAGAAGGCTACTCTGAACGCAAGATTAGTGAGAAGACTGGGTGTAGCAAGACTGTCGTCCACAATGCCATTCACAAATTTCGAAACGATGGCTCATTTTCAGACCGGAAGAGGAGTGGTCGTCCAAGAAAAACAACGCGTTGCGAGGACAACATGATGAAGAGGATTGTTGGAAGAGATTGTTCCATTTCCTGTCGTGACATCAAGGCCGAGCTGCAGTCTACTGGTATTACAGTCAGTAAGAGTACCATTTCTCGCCGTTTGAGCAAGGAATTTGGGCTAAAAGAATAATGCTCATTGAACATAATACCCCAAAAATTTAGGGTGGTCTTAAACTTTTGCAAATGATGGTAATATCAAGGAGTAGGCTTTCAATGAATATGATTTTACTTAAAAAAAACTAAAACATTTGGAAAAAAAGAAAGAAAATAAAACACAATATTTTCCTATGTCAAAAAATTCCACACAAGAATTTATCATGAAATGGATCCAAAATATTATTATATTAAGGGTATGGCAGTATATTGTATTGCCAGACGCCTTTAATTCAGTGCTTTAAAAGGGACAGTTTAGAGGAAATAAAGTCAAGGAAAATTTGCACTAGCTATTCAAAATATTGTGAAAATTACAAATATGGTAAATTATTTGATATTTACCAATGGTTTCCTTAATATCACGCTTGCCACATACCCCTCTACGAAAAACAATTATTTTTGCGTGTGACAAATAACATGATTCTGGAAGCACGCCCTCTGTCAGTGTGTGATACAACCATAGAGTTAAATACCCCAACTTAAACTTATTAAACTCTGTGGATACAACATTATAATTGTGTGTTGTTTTGTTTTCGATCATCATCATAAAGTCTTGACTAGACTGTCATTGCAGTTAATCTAGGAATTATTCGGGGTTTTTGTTTTATAAAACATATCCTTTAGGCGTTATCCTTTATTTCTTAATCTTTATCTTTTTGTGTGATTTAAGCCTTGTGAAAGATATTGCTTCGACTTTAATATCAACTTCGGATAATCATAGACTAGAGTTAGATCATTCACTATGTTTGTTTATCAACGTTTGTTTTCTCTCATCTCAGCTCTATCTATCGCTCTCCCGCGATCGTCATGATTGGAAAACCATGCACAGCACTAGAATCAATCCCCACAGAGTCTATACACCACTCGTCTACATTCAAAGCTGACGCCGAGAGACTCAAATTCGGCAAACAAGGCTAATTTTTTCATCAGAAAATATATCAATTGTTGATGCAAAGGTATGCCACATGAAATTTTAAGCATTTTCTATCCATTTAGAGATATAAGGTAAAACTTTAAATAGATTTTTTGACTCATTTTAGCAATCTTGTTCCGTGTATTGGTGTGTGGAATTTAACTGCGCGGTCCTACGTGCACAAAATTGCTTTACTGCGCAGTAATATGTGTGTCCGGAATTATGATGAGTCAGGTAATACAATGCAACACTATTTGTTGATACCTATTGGTAATTGGTCTACATGTAAATGGCATCACGTCACTAGGGCTGTGAGGATTGCAAACGTTAAAATCTTGTTACCTGTCTACCGATTGACGTCACGTTATATCTAATATGACGTCGTGCCAATTGAAAATATGTGTATTAAAACAGTCCATGAAAACATCATATTCACTGATATGACATCACAGTCAAACGCATGGACCAGCTGGTGCGCTTGTGCAAAAGTTAAATGGGTGGCTTTTAAATCTCCACAGCATCACTTCACAACGCAACTCGGAAGAGCTGCCAACTCGTTAGCGTTTTCGCTAAGACTGAGATGCAAAAGTGGAAATATCTCTGTGATGACGCACATCGAAATGTCTGCAAGCTCGTATGTACACAGCTAGAGGACAATGCTATTTTGATTGTTGGGCGCTCTGATTAGCTATCGCGTGAGGCTCGGCCTCCTGGTTGCGATGACTGAAGTGCATTGACCGTAACTGAACAACGCGATTCAGCTGTTCCTGAAAGACCGCTTTTATCGTGCGCACTGTCAATCTTAACCAACGTGGACCATCTCGCAAGAAAAACTGCAAGACTCGACTTCACAAACCTGTTCACGGAAAGCCACTGTTACAATACTTTTTAGTATAAAGAAGAGAAATATAAATAGGAACTTCAACGAATCGAATCATGCATTCCGTGAATGGAAATAAAACAAAAGGAAAAAATGAGGACTTACAAAAAAAATAAGTGACGAGTCTAAATTTTATTGTGACTATTGTTCATTCGAAGGCACAATGGTAGTGTATTTCATATGCTAACGTGATCATTCGAGCGTCATGCGTATTTGTGGAGTTAAAAATTCAACGTGTGACGTCCAATTCAGAGTAAGTTTGCAATCTCGTTTTATATTTTTATTTTTTTATTTTTGGTGAAGTGTTTGATGAATGTTTGATGATTGTTTTGCGAGAGTTTGGAGGCTGATATGTTTGTGATAAATAAGCTGATAAACGAATAACGCACATCTAAATGTCTCCAAGTTCGTTCGCACAGTTCTAGAGGACAATGCATATTGATTGTTGGGCGCTCTGATTAGCTATCGCGTGAAGCTTCCTGGTTGCGATGACTGAAGTGCGTTGACCGTAACTGAACAAAACGATTCAGCTGTTCCTGAAAGACCGCTTTTATCGTGCACGCTGTCAATCATAACCAAAGACTCGACTTCACAAAACATGCGGCGGAAAGCCACTCTTTCAATACTTTTTAGAATAAAGAAGAGAAATATAAATAGGACCTTCAACGAATCCACTGTCGGACTCCACCGGACAGTTGAAAACGTATGAAAAAATAAATGAAGAGTCTAAATTTTATCGTGACTATTGTTCATTGGAAGGCACAATGTAGCGTATTTCATATGCTAACGTGATCATTCGAGCATCGTGTATATTTGTGGAGTAAAAATTTCAACGTGGGATGGGGGGTCCGTTGTCCGGACAGTTAAGCAGATAAAAACATCATCTTTTGCTCTGGATTTTCTCAAAATTTGTGCAGCAAAAATATTTGTGAATATTTGTGCTCTGTTATATTGTCTGGTATTACTTTCAATCGCAAATTTTGAGAAAAGATGATTTTTATCTGCTGCCTTAACAAGTGTCCGGACAACGGACCCCCCATCCTACCGGGCTGCATCTGAATTGTCAGAGCGCTACCCTTTCTGGAGAAATTGTGTTTCATTGATCATTAGAATATAAAGAATAACATAAAATTAATGAATTTTCAAACAAATATGATGATATCAAAATTTAGGGTTGCATACTAGGTAATATAGGCACTTCCTTCTTTCATTCATTCATTTTGTTTACACTCGGCAACCACCAAGTTACGCTCGCAGAGGGCGCTAATGCTCTAACGTTAAACATGTTGGAGCGCAAGCTTAGCAACAACCAATTTTACGTTTTACAAGATTACCCTTACCACTTGATCTTGGCCTATCCTTCTTGGATGGTTTCGTACTCAATCTGCTGCTCATTTCTGCATGTATCTGTCAATTCCTAACGAGGATATAATGTGGCAGATGGTTCAAATGTAAAAAACAAACGCACTTTCCGGGTCAATCAATTAGAAGCCATGCGATTTATCACAACAGTCTTGTCTTGGTTTTAAAAACATACGCGAAAAAATAGTCCACTAAGTACTAGTACTGGATAATTATGCTTTCTAAACTCAATCCATATGCGACCAAATAAAACGAAAGCAATAATTTTAGAAATAATGTAATAAAAAACTATTCTAAACCTCTGTAATATATCAAGTAAATTTCACCTTCTATTATTAAATTCGCGGATTGATATTATTTTCAGACAACCTTTGACCCCTATTTCCGGTATATAGCAGACGACGCAGCTGAAGAAATGGTGAAATTGCTTCCTGAATGTTGCAAAGGATTTGAAGCGCTAAATTTCGGTGAAGTTAGTTTATTCATGTATTTTTATACAATCTGGTTTGAAATAAAGCATTAGGTAGATAGTATAGTAGTGTGATAATGTGCATGCGTTTAGATTCTATGTTTTAAATTTGTTCAATGACCATTCCACTGCAACTGCAAGGTCACGCGATCAGCGCACACGGGCAGCGCTTCGCGACGGGGACTGGTCGGTCTGGGTCTATTAAACACAGGCATAGCACTCGGGCATTAACACACAGAGAAATGTTACTCCATAATTTAGTAATTTATGCATGACGCTCGAATGATCACGAATTAGCATATGAAATACACTACCATTGTGCCTTCCAATGAACAATAGTCACGATAAAATTTAGATTCATCATTTATTTTTTTGGTAAGGATCATTTCTTTATACGTTTTGAAATGTTGGGCGTAGTCCGACAGTGGATTTGTTGAAGTTCCTTTTTATATTTCTCTTTATTCTAAAAAATATTGAAAGAGTGGGTCTACGCTTAACCGTTTTTGAAGTCGAGTCTTGCAGTTTTTCTTGTGAAATGGGTCCAATTTGGTTATGATTGACAGCGCGCACGACAAAGCGGTCTTTATCGGGAACAGCTGAAGCTGAATCGCGTTTTTCAGTTACGGTCAACGCACTTTAGTCATCGCAACCGAGAGGCGGAGCTCCTCGCGATAGCTACCAGTAGCTAATCAGAGCGCCAAAAAATCAAAATGCATTGTTCTCTATTTCTGTAAAAGCGGAATGGCAGACTTTTTTCCGTGTAACACGGCGCATTTCCACCGGTAACCGGTAAATACAGACAGGACCCACATACAGCTGCAAACCAACATCAGTCAGTACTAAAAAATGGCTGTCTGTCGACTTCTTGGTTGCTGAGGAATCTTCTCAATAATAATTAGCGAAACCAGCTTTAAACCTACCTCAAAATAAATTGAAATAATCTGTAACTTAGACTCTAATTGCAATTTAGATCTAACAGTTAATTCTTCCAGGCATTAGATATTTTTAATTTAGTTTAGTAGAATTTTTAGACCCTTTGATAAAGGGGGAAAAAATAATATTCTGCCGCAGAATGATAAAGGGTATGCCGCAGACCTGCCGCAGACTTTTCATCATGTGGCAAGTCTGCGACAAGGTAGTAGAAAATGAATATTCATGAAAAAGAGTATGCCGCAGATCTGCCGCAGACTTTTCATCAGACTAAAAGAGTATGCGGCAGGTCTGCGACTAACTATACACAGCCCCGTTGCCGAAGGCGACGGGGCTGTACTTCCACCACCCCTATTTACAGCGTAACTTTCAGTGATGATGAGCGCAAGAGTGATTATACTGGTCAATTTTATCAATCTAATGTTGAAATGTTGTTGTAAGGTTTCTATGATGTTTCACGCGTGAACAACGACTAAAAATGAAAGTATATAAGAGCTTCTTGACTTACCAAATTGAATTTTCCGTTGGCCTTGTCTCTTCTCACCTAGTGTTGGGTGCCATCGGCTGCATTTCTATGACGTCATTTTACTGTGGCGAAGACGTATGGCCGAAGACAACGCACGCACAGAGAAATATACGTTGATGACTCAATTTTCCTGTATTTTTCTACATCATTAGTTGATTACTTCATGTGAAACATTCGCAGATGTCACCAATTCAAGGAAAAACTTCAAAGAATTGACTCAATGTGAGTATGAATTCAAATAAGGTATTTTTTACCACGAAATTTGTGGTCATGTATAGATATTTATCAACTTCGCCAAATATGTCAACTGGTTCGTCAGTTCCTGTCGCTTCGCGACGGGGGCTGGTCGGTTTAGTCTGCGACATTGATCTATTTGCATGTGAAACCTGCGGCAGGTCTGCCACAGACCTGTGACAAGTATGCGGCAGGAGTATGCGGGAGGCCAAAATTTTCCTATGGGTAATTCTGAGATGCCCAAAATTCTGCCCCACTTTTTCTCATTGCTTTTCTCATGAAATGAAGATATTCCATTTAACCATATATTTTTGTTAGCAATTTTTAATACGTTGGATAACTTACGGTTCGATGAAAATGTAAAAAATGGGGGCCCTTGAAAATAGAAAATTCCTTGCATAAGATGTAACTACTTCACGCTACCTTATTATAAATGCCTTTTTTTTATCCTTGGGAAATCTCCTTTCAGAAAATGTATGCTTTTGTAGGGATCAAGAGACTTAATATTTTTATTATTAAAACACTTTGATTCTGATAGGTGCAGATTTTTTTAAATTGGCATTGGTTCAACAAAAAATGGGGTGAATTCAAAATGCATGACTATATTCTAGCTGACTTTTGTGGACATTCCAACCATTTTATAATATTTTAATTTTTAATTTTAATGCTCATCTATGAAAACACTGTATAATTGTACGCTTATGGACATGAGAGGGCGCTGCACAACGCTGTACCTTGGGTTACAATGGTACCCCGTTGTACGGCGTGGTGCATCATATTTTGATTTTTTTTAGTTTTCTGTTCTATTAGATTTTGCAAATGTACATGTATGCTCCATTATTTATATAAATTGTATACTTTATTGTGAACTTTACTTTACAAAAAAAATTACAGGCTTTTTCTCATATTTCATATTTTGAGGGTTGGTCCAAGCTGACTATACACAGCACCATCGCTAAACAATGACAACAATGACTAACAAGATTTAAAAAAACACAGCATGGAGTAAACAATTGGGACCTTCTTAAAGAGAGAAGGAACCCTAGGAATCCATTAAATTGTACAAAACATAAAATCAAAGAAGCTGATAAAGGAAAATTTGAGAAAATATGAATGAATAATAAGAAAGTTATGAGCATTAAATTTGTGATCACTACCGCTATGGCCTCATATTGGCAATGGGTCCAAGATGGTGTGATGTCATACATGAACAACTTCCCCATTACTTAAAATAGATATTCCACTTAAATGTCATTTTTATCAATTCCATCAGAAGATCTGAGATTCTTTTCATGAGAGGGCATGTAATACAGGTTTCACAAAATACAATCATGGGCGAAGAGTCTGTACTACCTTCAAAATAACGGGAAAGAAGTATTTTTGGTTATTTTTTTGTCTACCATATAGAGAGTTGTTCACGTGTGACATCACACATCTTGGACCTGTTGCCCGATGAGGATCTCCATAGTGTTAGTGATCACAACATTCAAATGCACATAAATTTCTCTTATTTATTTCAATTTTTCTCAAACTTTCATTAATCTGTTCTTTGATTTTTCGTTTCATACAATAACTGAATCCTAGGGTTTCATAATTCTCCTTTAAATGTTCATTTTACTCACTTTCCACATTGCTGTCTAAACACAACAAGTTTTAAAGCTACAACACTAATTTAAAACAGATCTATATTTTTTCTTCCAAAATTTTTGTGATTGATTAAAATTTGTATAACAATAAGGAACTGTTCTAATTTTTTTTTGGACTAATACAAGTATTTATTGTATAATTCTTGATAAAGAGGTTTCCATACAGGACATGTATATAAACATATAAATTTATATGTCATATGCATTTAACCCGTTGGGGACTGAGCCCGAATATATTCGGGCTGAGGTCTATGGGAAATGTGTGTTGTAGCCAAATCAGCTCGTCTCCAACAGGTTAATACTTCCGTAGAATTTATTATTTTTCTCAGTAAAATTATACATTCACTCTTATTTTTGGTACAAAAAAAAAGGAGAAAAAGTGTGTGGGGGGCATCATGAGGGACATTAAAGAATTGCTCATTTGTCTTTTAATTGATGAACTTCTGAACATTTCATGCCCTTTTTTAACCCCTATTGGATTTTCACTAAGATGTCACTGATCTATTTCTTATATTTTGTGCTTATAAAAATCTGGCTGGACTTCCTCTTCATATGATGTGAGAAATTATATATTTTTTTATGAATATTAGTAAATTGCTGTTCAACATGTTTAGAATTGTTGCTCTGTACCGGCTGCACAGTAGAAATGTTGTTAGCCTCAACAGAGCACTAACCGTAGGCCTAGCCACATCTTCCGGGTGGTGATGTCAAAGATTGATCCCAGATGTAAATAATGCATTTGGTGACATGCAGCGCTGTGACATTACTGGTTGTAACAGGGCATACTGTTAGTGCTCTGTTAGGGCTAACAACACTTTTGTGCGGCCTGTACTGGACAGTAGAACTATAATCCTTGAAGGTTCCAACAGGTCTGTCAATTCCATCTCTTTCAACAAAAAAGAAGAAAGAAAAAAGAAAGAAAAAAAAGGGGGGGGGCGGGGCAGAAAAGCTTGTTTTCAATACAATTTCACCATTTTGCCATTAATGCTTTGTGAATAGGGCCTCTACTGGCCAAATAGCACCATCATTCAGGGAACAGGAGTTGTTCTAGCATTAACGCTTATCTCTCAGCTCTTTGCATCGGCCTACAATCTTACACGGATTCAATAAATCTCACCAAGCAGTGACTGTTGCAATTATAGCTTATTTGAAGAGGGCCCTCTACTGGCCAAATTGCACCTTCATTCAGGGATTAGGAGTTGGTCATTCTCTCTGCTCTGTGCAACAGCCTACAAACTGGCATGGATCAGACTCAGCTTCGAATCCCAGTCATATCTTTCGGAGGGAGACCAGCCGGCCCCTAACCATACACGATAAGCCATTCCACTTTATCAGGAAAAAGGGTATATTTTTAGGGGCTCATTCCCAAAGATTTATTGAAATAGGGGTTCTTTAGAATTTTCTTCCCTCCGCAGTTTTTAATAAGGGTATTTTTAAAAAATCTTTCTGGAAAAATCCTGAAATATGGTCCCATATGAGGTAATTTGGCTGTCTTCCTCCCCAAAAACCTGTAATAGGGGGGTAATTTCGACACAGCTTCCCTTCCAAATACCAGTGATAGGGGGTATCTCTAAGAATCCGAAACCAGCATATATGTATGGTTACGTCGAGTTGGGGGGGGGGGACATTAAATATTAGTCCCAGATGTAAATAATGATATCTGAGTCTGTCAAAACCCAATCAACCAACCAACCTAAAGGGCTCACTGGAGTTTCTTCACTTTCTTCACAAATGAAATCAATAATTCTTTGAGTGTACTTTTCTTCCTTCTTGGCTTGTCCTCACTAATGCAGTCTTCAACATAAGATTACAATGTTAAATGATTATGTTGTCACAACTAATGAAAGAGGATAACATGGACTACTTAATAATAATATTCTTAGAAATTTAGACTTTATCTCCTTTTGATTTGTAACTTACGGTTACATAATTGTTTGTTTGATTGAAATATTGTTGTTATTTTTAGGGGAAATTTAGTGTTGAATTTAAAAAGTGTACTACTATTTCTTGCCATGAAAGTGGTGTTCATAATCTTTTACTTATTGTTATGATTTTTCAAAATGCAAAGTTACTTAATTCAATGACATTGCCAATAACAAAGTTCTCCATCCTTAAGTCAATATTGAATTATGGGAGATTAAGCAACCAGATGCATTGAGTGCCAAGATAAGGAAAAATCGGGCAAATGTTATCAGTGCCTAAACATGGATGTGTCTGCGTATATGAAACTATATATGTATATCTTGTGAGCATGACCCTTTCACCAAATGTCTATTTTGTATTATTCTTTTATTAATAATTTTGCATCATCTTGTGTGAATGATATAGTATCTGTGCTTGCTTTTATGATAAAAAATAAATAATCTTTTAACAATGACAACTAATCTTTGTTCCAAAGATACCCCAAACAAATATTGTATAATTCTTAACCAAACAAATCGGCATAATTTCTTGATAATATGAAACATCAGAAGCGGCTATATGGAGCAAGTTTAAAGAATAGCTGTCACATACCTGCAAAACATTTTCCAGTGTACTACTGTTGTAACTGATCTCTCTGAATTTCAGGATTTTTTGTGCTTTCTTTATATTGAATCATATTTTCCAGATGGATTTGGATCTATTTTGGTGGACGTGCCACAAGCCTAGGATTAATTGGACGGATCCTAATCTGCACTACTGTATAGCGGTCATTATATTCAACCCAGTCTTCTGGAACTGTGTAAGTTATACAGACTCATGTGAATTGTAAATGTGTGTAACCTGACCACTATATGTGATGCTTTCTAATCTAATTTGCTGATTTTGCTATACTAATAAGTTAATAAACTAATGAATATGCTGATATGCTTAAAGAAGACCAATCACCTTAAAATAATACATATATAAAAGCACCGTAAAAGATCAAAAAGAAATATTATGAATCTATATTCAGAACTGCACAGAATATTTAGTTTACACAAGTTTGTCAACCTGTCTTCTCCATTGTGGCTTTTCTTTTCTTTTTCTTTCTTTCTTTTTTTTTTCTTTTTCTTTTATCAATGTGCAATTTAAGTGTTTAAACTGGCAATCCTTTTTTCTTTTTTGTGAAGAATAGTAGATATTCAAAATTGTTTATATTTTCCATAGAGTTCAGTCTCAAGGTGTATCAGTATTATTTCTTGTATTTGATGAGCAAACACTCATTATGTGCATGCATCCCAAACATAAACAGCAAACCAACTTAAGGTGATTTTAGTCTCCTTTAACATTAATAAATCATCAAGGTGCTTGGTGGACCACTAACTGGGAAAATGGGTCTCACTGCAATTAATTTTTGCTGCATAGAATATAATTTTTGCACCCTCTTCTGCTTGTATCCTGCATGATTGTGCAAACATATTAAGCAATATACAAAAAAATATGATCAATCATTTCTTGTTTTTTTTTTTTTTTTTTGCAGCTGTGCTTTGAAAAACTCAATATGATAGGAATTAGTATATAGTTACTCTAGACAAGATCATGTTATTTTCAACCATTTTGATGCACGTGTGAGTGTTTTGTATATAAGTGAGAATATGTGAGGAGGTGAAATACAATTGTAAAGTAGCTGTTGATTAAAGAAATAATCACATATATTTCTGTATCTTGTATTGTGTCTTTGTATTTAATCACTATACTTACATGTATAGTGATATGCGCTATATAAAAGTGGTATATTATTATTATTATTTATCACATACCTTTGAATGATAAAAGTTTAATCAAATGTACTACGTACTGAGAGGCTTTAGTCAAATTATGGATTCACTGAGAGAATTGACTTATAGCTCACTACTTTTTTTATGTTAAAGAGGAATGAAATATAGCAACCTTGCCAGTCACGAAAGAATCTTTATTTTTGTTAATGCCTGGAAAAAATGTCATATCCTACAAGAAATGACCGTGAATTATTATAAAAGATGAAAATAAGGTCTAATTTATATCTACTGTAAATCTACAGTCTATAGACTGGATTTTGATAACGTAGGATTATTGATGTAAAAAAAACATCCATTTTTGTTCATGGAGGAATTGCTAAAAGTCATGTGAGACACCTATATGTACATGTAGAAATTTATGTTTCAAGATATATCGGTTTTTATTTTGGAATGAAAGGATAAGACATGCATAGCATTTCACTACATTGGGACGTTTCCCTATATCCAAGTGACAATCATGCAGTAACTTTGGAGGATCTTTTTGAGGGTTAGGAATAACTTTGGAGGACCTGTATACAGAAATAACTTTTAAGAACCTTTTGGGGTACAGAAGTTTTTCTTTGACTGGGCCGATTAACTTATTTTTCTCACATCTGTTCTCCTCCCAATATTTTCCCAGGGATGAGCAGTAATCTATTGGTGAAATGATATTGATTTCTTCCCATTCTTCTTGTCTGGGAAATAGTACTCTGCCACTTTAATCGCATCTTCTATCACACCAATGAATTATTGAACCAAAGTCTTTACAAATGTTTGTCTGTCCCTCTATCTTTCACCAGTGTCTCTCTATCTCTCGTCTTTATATCACTATCACTTTCTTTCTCGGTCTCTTTACTCTATTTTTTTCTTTCTCTACCGCCCCCCCCCCTCTCTCTCTCTTTCTCTTTCTGTTTCTCTCTCTCTCTCTCTCTTTATCTCTCTATCATCTCTAATCTTTTGTTTCAACACTTCATATCTTGATTTGGTTAAGTTTCATTGTGCAATATATTTGACATTTAATACTTTTACATTGTCAGCTTTGTTCATTGCCTGTCTAAGAGTTTTTTTTTTTATTTATTTTTTTTTTTTTTAACTTGAATTCATTTGTAAAACAGAACAAATGTACAAAGGATTAAGAGTTACATAATTAGAACATTATCTTTGTTAAGAGAACATTCGACCATTTAGAAAATGCAGAAAGAAGTTGTAATAAAAAGTGTATGTGTTGATTTTTAAAATTAATGAACTTTCATAAAGCCTTTACTTTGAGGGACACTCAGAAAAGTCAGCGATGGTAAAAACAGACATTTTTATCTCAGGTATCATCAGCTGTATCCAAAAAGTCAAATTACTGGAAAGTAAGAAACTAACAAACAAGATGCAAATGACAGAAGAAGTGCTAAATGTAAGTAATCTCCAGTTATGATTATCTGTTTATTTAACCAATCAATTTAAAAAAAATTGTCTAAAAAATAGATAAAACTGGTAAAGAATAAATAATGCTTGAGACCTTCAGATTTTCTTAATTAATTTGGAACAATTACTGTTGCAAACTATGTAGAGCTAACATCTCCTGAAAGCAGAAGTACTTAGAACATGTGACCTAACATTCTCATGTGCCTTACTTTTGTCATTTGTGAAAGAACGAATGACAAGGTGTAAAGATAATGTACCACCATATTTGTTTATTCCTATCAAGGTTTCTATTATCTATGAGCGTGAGAGCAACAAGTTGTTAGCTTTAGCATTTATCAATATTCCCACCACCGGATAACCTCAGCGGTGAGAATCATCCCATCTGACCCCAAACCAAGATCAATGATTGGCGCTAATCTATTGATCGCATGATTGTTTCTTATGTCTTCATCTGAGAACCAAAACTGTCTAAGAACACATGCTGGAGTAGATGGTTTGAATGATTTAATATCATTATAACCATATAACACAAACATGTGCTAGAAGTTGGGAATCAATAAAGCAAGTATTTATCTTAAGTTTCTTTCTTCAACTTGAGTTATGCTTTCTTTGGAAAGAATGGATAAGGAAGGGGTAAAGAGTGAGCAGAAACTACTAAAGTGACAATAATGCAAATAGAAAAAAAAATACATTTTGTCATTTTGAAGTACATGCCCTCAATACTTGTTCTTCAAGGAGAATTGTCCCTTTGTAGATAGTTGGCTTACTGTGGATGCAGAAAAATCAAATAAGCACATTAGTGAAGATTTGGTGAAAATCGGATAAATGTTAAGAAAGATATGAGTATTTGAATATTGAGATCTCTGATGACATAGGAAATCTCCCATTGGCAACGCGGTCACCATTTGTGATGTTACAAGGGGAGAACTCCTCATATGGTGTGCACAAAAACTATTCAAAATGTCTCTTTATTTTCATTCTAATAATAGAACAGCTTTTCTTTTCATGATATATTATGACTTTCATATATTTACATGTCATCCCATAAAAGATTCTTTATTCTCCCTTTAGAATCAAGAAAAAAGAGGATTTTAGTACAATGTGTACAATAGATATGGGAAAGATCTCCCTGCATTACATCACACATCATGGTCACGTTGCCAATTGGAGGATCTCCATATCACAAGTGATCTCAAAATCTAAAAATTCATATGTCTCTTATTCATTGCCTGATTCTTCTGAAACTTTTACCAATATGTTTTGGGGGTTTGTCTCCATTCACTGAAGCCAAATTTCTCTGAGGGGATAATTCCCCTTTCAGTGACTGTATTGACAATGAGTTACAAAAAAAAGCATTTCAAATAGGAAGTAAATAGACTAGATTTAGATGTAAATTTACCAAATGCATATTTATATTGAATTCTGTTTATGTATATTTTTGCAATATTGGTAATAAATAAATACAATACAATACGATACAATAAATTTGAGAAAAGAAACAAGCAAATATGCCCTTATTCTCATTATCCCAGTCATAGTCAAAAGGATCATCTTAATATCTTAAATTTCAATTAAGAATAAATAAACAAAATGGTCTTTAACCCTCGCCACATATATTTGGAGCACTAACAAGTAGATTGTTTATTTTATTTTTATTTTATTTTTTTTTCATTTTAAAAGATCAGAATGCTAAAAAAAAAAAAATAAATATGTATGTATATTTATTTTCCATAGAATTTTAGAATTCTTGCTTAATCCTAAAAAGGAGACAAATCTAAAATTCATGAATGTGTGTGTGTGGGGGGGGGGGGCTAGGTATTGTGGGCTATTTACTACATGTATAATGCATATTGCATGTTCTGTTAATGCAATATTATTGGAATATATGCACTCCAAATATTGAATTATGGCTTGTGCAGGTCTATTTCAATCAGAATATTAAGTAGTTATTATTACTAGTAGTAGTATTTAGTAGTTTAGTATAGTATTCAAGTAATCCAGTGTGTTGCATGATAGAGCATACAATATTTATATGTCACATTTTGGGCAACTACGTTTCCCTTGTGAAGTTGTTTCAAATTTAGTGACATAAGACCTGTAAAACTTCTAATTTACATGTAGTTTCTGTTTTATTTCTAAATGATTTTCACTTCTATTCAATTTATCGGTACTTGATAGTCCAGAAGTAGCCTGTGGTCTTTATTAACCGGTGATGCAAAGGTGTTGGGTTCAATCCCCAGGAAGACATTGTATTTTCATCCCTATCCTCCACCCACACAGATGTCAGTTATATCGTCATTGTGTGTGCACCTCTAAAAGGCAACACCCCGGGAATGTACCCCCCCCCCCCCCCCCCCCTATAGAGAGTAAATCAGATAAATGTATAGAAAACTGTACTTTAATACCATATTTAACAAATGAGGATTTATTGGGAATTTGTAGTCCCTTGTTAAATAATCTTACACATTTCTTTCTTATTTCCCAGCATATAATTGTTCTCATATTTAGAAAAGATAAACATAAAAACAGAAAAACAAAAAAGAATATAAATGCTGGTTTATTAGATTTAGAGGAAGATAATGTGTTAGTGCTTTAGGGCAACTTTTATCAAATTTTCTGGACCCTGGTCTATCTATAAGGTTTGCAATCAAATTTCTAATCAAACCATCAGGAATATTTTCTGATTTCTTTTTCTTTACATTTGCATACACTACAAAGGGAGAGGACCTCATTCATGTAGAGGGAAATAAACCCCTCACAAAAAGTTCCGCAAATCAACTTTGGGCCTTGATAACTTTTGGGGTATTTTCTAATTTTTATTGACTTTTATACGATTGTCAATTTCATTTATTCGTCTTTTTAATGACATCCTATTAAATTGTAATGATAGTGTTGTTCTTGCATGCACAGAACACCTGAATGTTAGGACAAGTCAGAAGTCTAATATTGCACATTGAATGCCTATTGTGAGTATTATTGTCTGTTGCGAGAAATAACAATGCATTTTGCAACTTTCACTTTTTACTTTGCATTATATTCAAGAGATACGTACATTCAAACATGATTTTACTATTGCAAATAGGGTATCAATAAAAAGAAGAATAAATGAACTTTTTAATGCTATAAAAATTAATAATGATTAAAAACCCACATTAAAATGCATCAAGGTTCAGAGCTGTGTTACAGAAATTTAAACTGAAAATTATTTTTCGCTTTGCCATGTATTCAGGTGGTATTCAGGGATTCTGTGGATCCAGGCATGACATCACCATGACAAATTAGGTATCAATCAAGAGAGGAATACATAAACTTGACAATGGTATAAAATCCAATAAAAATTAGAAAATATCCCCAAAGTTATCAGGACGTAAGTTCGATTTGTGGAACTTCATTGTGATCAATAAAAATGTATTTTACAACATTTTACTTTTTACTTTTCTCCATATTCTGATATTCTGTGCATTGAAGCATGACACAATCATTACAAATAGAATATCAATAAAAAGGGGAATAAGTTATCTTTCCAATTGTACGAATGTCAGGAATAACTAAAGCGTACTGAAAAGTTATCATGGACCAAATTCGATTTGTGGAACTTTTTGTGAGGGGTTTAGATGGATGTCATTGATTTTCCTATTCAGATTATTAAGAGCTGCTTAACAATGAAATACATTGATAAGCTTTTAAATTGCTTTTTTGTAGAGTAATAGAATGTTAAACAAAGAATGAGGGAATAAAACACATATTATAAGCTGGTAAGTTGTAGGTTGATTTTAAATGAGAGCATCCATTATAACTTCTTACATGTATATTGATTTTGAAACTGAGTAGGCTGAATTTTTTTATATCTTTAGGACTGTTATTAGAAGTTGTCAGAGGGTAGGTGTAAAAGTTGACAATTTAGAGGGCATTTGTTTGCTTGTCTAGTGGGCTTTATATCTTGAATTTTTATGTGTGTTATGTATGTTGGGAAGGATATTTTTTTCTTTCTTTTTTTTTCATCATTGGGTTGTTTTTGTTCCTGTTAAAAAAAGAGAAAAACATATTCATATGATTACAAAACAGACAGAGTGCCACATGCAAAGTGTGACTGATAGCAACTTGGCTTGAGAAAGTCCATAGTTGTGAACGAAAGCTATCCCCTTCTACACAAAACAGGTTGGAAGAAGCTTGAACTTTGTTAGTCTTTGATCAACCCCAACCGATGAAAGTATTCTGTGATATTCATATGATATTGAACAGTTTATTGATAATACAAAATAGTAACCCAAAAAAAATATTAATTAGAAAAGGTTATTTGATAGTCACCTGTTAGGTCCATTGTGCAATTTTGTAATAACAAGTTTACATACCAAACATTCTATTTTGAATCATCTGACATATTTTACAATTGGTAGAAAACTAATGTTTTGGGGGATTTTTATTGAAGAAACTGTACTCCTAATGCAAAGTTTGATAAAACAAAAAAAATTCTAGCTTCTCATTATTCATTTTGTTGTTAAATCTAATTAATTTGGAAATAATGTTTGTTTAAAATTCAAAGAAAAATTTGTGACTTGAAAGAAATGTCTGTGGTACGATCTTGCTCAGCAATTATATTCATTCTTGTTGCTCAAAAGGCAGATTTTAAAGGAAACCAGTACCCAAGGAAATAATCACTTTTGTAGGAAAGAGCATAATGAGAGGAGCAATTTAAATAAAGTTTCAACAAAATCGGTTATAAAATAAGAAAGTTATGGAAGTTTGAAAAGTCTTGTTGTAACTTCTAAGGGTATCCTCAAATTGGCAACATTGGCTTCAAAATGGCCAATTTTATGAACAACTCTCCTTTCGTTTTGTACACAAGTTTTCAGATTTTTCCAATTTTCTTACAAAATATATCTTACCTCCTAATCTTCACATATTTTTTCCCAATATATGTGAAATATATTTTCCCATGACATATTTTGAGCTCAGAAGTAAATAAAACATATTTTGAAAGAAAATGGGGAAAATATGAAAAATTGTGTACAAAATAAATGGAGAGTTGTTCATAAAATCGGCCATTTTGAAGCCGATGATGCCAATTTGAGGATACCCATAGAAGTTACAAGACTTTTCAAACTTCCATAACTTTGTTATTTTATAACTGATTTTGATGAAACTTCTTTTTTAATTGCTCCTCTCATTATGCTCTTTCCTATAAAAGTGATTATTTCCTTGGGTACTGGTTGTTTTCTCTAATAGAGCATCTTAGAAAGATCATTTGCATAGGAAAAATGCATTATTTGTTCACATATCTATGCCAATGTGAACCTTTCATAGCCTAAATCTCAGGGGGAAGACCAATAATAGAACAGTCTACTTTCCTTATTGTAAATGTACTGCACTAGAAACCATGAATAAATTGGAAGATAAAATATTTAAAATAAACTATTTGGCTTATACTGAATTTTACACATTTACAAAGAAATTACACTATTCTACTACTTTGTGACAAAATTCTTAATATTTATGAAACTGTATTTTGATAGCTTAGGGTTTGAAGGAAATACAGTTTTCATTTAACTTTCCATAGATTGGTTGATTAATATGAACATATAATTCATGACTGATTAAATACCAAAAAGAGAGTTCTCCTCAGATTATGTTTGACCAGGGGATGCTTCACAAAGAGTTAAGTAGACTTACAAATCGCACTTAAATGCCTAGTTACATGCTGTCTATTACACATCACTTCATTGGTCAGAACATGCCGAGGGGATGCGCGCAATTGAGAAGTCTATCAATTAGATTGCGCATTCTAAAACAGGATGCGCATAGAAGTTAATTGCGACTTTAAGTCTACTTAACTCTTTGTGAAACACCCCCACATTCCTTAAGCATACGGTGTAAATTTTTAACACTTTTTAAAGAGGTGAAATGGTAGATTAAAAAAAAAAAAACATCTCTGTGAAATATGTGTCATCTGCTGTAAAAAAAAAAAATTATCAATTGGATGGATAAGATAATACTGCTATTTTAACGATGAATAACATTCATTTGTATAATATCAAATGAAGATATGAATATACTATCTATATGTCTAGATTACATATTTTATTGTTATTACTGTAAGAATATAAGGAACAATGTCTCAAATATAGCTTCACTACACAGTTGATCACGAGAATACACAGTCATACAAAGTAGATATTGAGAGTGCTTGCAGATGTGTTGCTTTCCTTGTGTAAGCTTGAAATGATGTATCACAGCGATCTGTGTTCTTTGTGGGACAACTCATGGTCTTATGAAATTCACAGGAGCTGTTCCACAAAAACCAAACATCACTGAGGAATGAAGATAATTCTTTTCTGCAGATCTAGACTCTTCTTCTCTGCTTTCATCGTTGTAGGTCGATTGGTAGAAGACATCTATCGTGGTTGTTGATTTGGGATAGTTGATATGCTTGTGCAGAGCTGCAGCCATACAGGTTTCTTGTTAGGACTTAACACACAACAAATTTACTTTTGAATGGCACTGCCTTAGATGGCTGACAATAGATCAAGGTGAAATGCTTTGAAATACCACATTCTTTCTGAGAACAGATAATTATCGTCACTTAGTTTGCTCAATATTATAAAACAGGAAAACTATCCTATGATAACTGCACTATGTTGAACCACTATTATACTATAAAGCCACGTGTAGGATATACATATAGGTCATAGATTTAAATCCCTTTTCCTCTGGTCTCAATTTTCATAGCACAATACACTGGCAACACTCTACAACCCATGCAGATAAAAAGAGAAAAGAGATGTTACATAACCCAAGCCTCAGCCCGATCTATTCTTCTCCTATTAATTGTCTTTCTGCACTCGTTCTACATGTGAGTAGTCATTGCTCTAAAGACTCTATCATACCACAAGATTTGTAAAGAGGGAATGCTTCTTTGGAGAAAGCGAATGAATGTCAGACTAAAAGACGCACAAGGAAATGTGCTAACTCACTAAGCTTGCATAGGTATACGTGACAATAGGGCCTTTCCTCTATCTTTATGTACACAGGCTACTGGATAATAGACGCACAGTGAAAGGATACTCAACTAGGCAAACTAGAATGAAATCTTATCTTGTTTAATTAAGACCTTAGGTGGAGCAAGACATGTTTGATAACACATAGAACAAGTGTTTTTTTTTCAACCAAGCTTTGAATGGCATCACCCGTCCATCTACTTTTTGTTTCCTATTTAAAACTAAGTATATAGTACATTATGGATATTAGGCTTTTATAAATTTTTTACTGTTTAGACTTAATAAATAAGAAATTGCAAATACATATCTGAAGACAAAAATGTCATGGAAGCTAAAGATAAAAAAAAATCATGCTGAATAGTTATCATTCATTGCTTTAGATTAAATCATGTTTATCAATAAAAACTGAAATGGTAGCTGATCCCCTCCTCCCCCCCCAAAAAAAAAAAAGAAGAAGAAGAAACACGCTTGTGCTCATTTTATTTATAATTTCTATGTCTGAATGGATCATCGTGCTTTGTGTTCCCCATGATCAAATTTGTTTTAAAATACACAAAGTACATGTAAATTCTAGTACAATTAAATATTCACACACAGTAAGTATCATGTCACATCTGCAGTCTTAAACTACTAAAGTAAAAAAAAAATGTTTTTAGAAATTCCTATCTAATTAAGGATATTCTGACAGTTGTAAGATAGTAGAAAGCTAATGTATAACCGCCAAATATTATACAACATAATACCGCTACATGTGAAACAACAGGAGGATATGTATACAATCCTATATGACTACACATCTTACCACAGACACCTGTATCGCCAAAGAGACGCAGTGAGAAGAGAATGACTTATCCCTCAAAGGAGCAGCAACTAAGTGGTACTAAAACCCCGCCAAACTCTCACTTATAACTGAGCGATCCGATCCATACCTTTGCATTATTAATAGCCCAAGCCAAACTAGGTGCCCATTCATAGTCAATCTAACCATCCCTCAGCTCTCATTGGTCGATCTCATCGTCTTCATTTGCCTTACAATAAGCTATATATCTCCCTTTGAGGGACTTAACTCAAAGATTATTCCAACCCCCTACAGGGCCCAGTAGACTTGTTTGAAAGTAAAATAGATAGTAAGAGTACAATAGCTTGCCTGGATGGGTAAGGGATAGGCTTCTATTGTTCATTGAAAGTAGTTCATTCTTCGTTAGATCGAAGCATAGCACATTTCTTGAACAATTCTTTTGCTTCTAGATCATGGGGAAAGAACCATCTGTGACAGATACTTAGTCTTTCAGAAACAGACCTAGTTGTGTCATTTTAAGTGTGTAAGATGTGTCAAAATATGCAGTAAAGTTTTGTGTTTGAGTGAATCTGCAAGTTTCTCTTATCACCTTTGCAAACTAGTAATCACTTAATGTTATTAAGTTTGAATGAGTGTGTAAAATCTTATTGAAATCACTCAAATGTCTGAATATATACTGAGAATGGTTTTATCTGTTCTTATGTGAAAGTTTTGGTAAGAAGCCTATCTTTTTTGCTTTTTCACTTAGAAAGCCGATTTATTGTCAATTACAGCAATTATTGGAGGTTAGACACAAAGTTTCAACAGTCTTCTATTTTCCCACATTGCACTGTTAATCTGATTAAGAGATCATAGGCCACTGAAGTTCATATCTTTTGCAGATAGCACATTGTAATTACTGTTAGTTTTTAGTCGTAAAATTTAGGATGTGTAAGACTCTATATTACTGGTGAACTTGGAATATAGATGACACTAAGATATTTCAATGTAGGCCTATATATTCATGTACATTTTATTCAATCAATGATGGTAATAGAATGACAATATGTATCTGAGACTGATGCATTGATTCCAAATTACCCAACACATGAAACACTTTAATTGGTTATTTTGATGGTTGCTTATAAGAAAATGCAGTTATAATTGAAAAATGAATATTAATCACATCTTCCCATCTCTTCCATAAAATAAAAAAAGTCCTGTTGAAATTTGTAATTGGAGAGATAGATGCAGCCTAAGCAATTAAAGGCCACTTTTCTACCAATTACTTGGGTTCCAATTTGGGACCTTTCGATTATTGACTGGGCCATCTCCCAGGCCCTCTATAGACCTATTGATAATCAATAATCACATTCACAATCTTTGGAAGATGTAAGAAAAAAAAATCAAATCAAATTTTAATAAGGTAAAAAATAATATTGTCGCCATCAATGCTGATAAATTGCATATGAATATTAAGCAAAATTAAAATAATTTTTCAAAAATGCTTCTTTTATCATTTTAAGAAACAATATTGTCAGAAATGGATGTTTGATATGGATGAAAGGATGTAGGAGATCAATACAGTCTTTACGGTAAACTGAAATATATGTCTGATATCCTTGTCTCTATGGTCGAGTAATTTAGTTAATAGAAAGTAAGATAACATTTGAAGGTCATTCTATGTTACATCTCATGATATACATCCCTCAATGTTCCACCTTCTAAGCATGCATTCTTTCCCAAAACAAAAGAATTCAAAATGTTCTCAGGCTATACCGCCCAAACAAGCGATACAAAATAAAAGACTTAAAGAACAACTGATGAATAATTGATTAAGGATAAACCTACCGTTAGACAATCCATTGATTATGCTAGCTCTGCGTGCTGCTTTTTTTAATCCCATGCTAGGTTGTTTGGAGGCCATGTTGTCTCAGAATAACTCCCACCGTTTTTCTTCCTTTATCTTCTTCTCTGCTGTCAGGTTTGATGATCAATAATTTGGATCCTGTGATCGAAGAGAAAAGATTGAAGTTATTAAGATGAATGCTTAGCATCTAGGGGGCTCGCAAATGAAAGCGCTGATCCATAGCTAGAGTTTGTGTGATCATGTGACTAGTAACACAAAAACAATTTTGAAAAGTGGATGACAGATCAACTTTAATTTATAGCATCACCTTAACAAAACATATCTTCCGTCCGTTTGTATTTTAACATTTTTTTAAAAACAAAAGTTAAGAATACTCTAACCCTATGAAATTAATTAGCCATGGGCAAACCAGGGATTATTAATTCCTCAAAGTGCATTCTAATCAAACATTACCAGTATGCATTGACTACATTAATTCCAATACCTTAATCAGAGCCAAATCAGTCAAAACTATTCATAGCAAACATGATAGAAAAAAAAAATAACAAAATAATGATACAGTGTCACAAAGCCCCCCCCCCCAAAAAAAAAAAAAAAAAAAAAAAAAATTAATTAAATAGATAAAGAGAGAAGTGTAACAACATGTTAAAAAGATGATTTATTATGCCTATAGGGTCTTGCGTGCATAAAAACACATTTAATTTCAGTAAATTAATAATAAATGTTATTTTACGATCAGGGTACACCGATTTGTCTCACTGGACCAAAAAGAAAAGTTTTTTTTTTCCTCATTTGTGTGTGTGTGTGTGTGTGTGTGTTCTAGACAAGTGAAATGAAATTGCTTTTAAATTTGGAGGCATGACCAACTTAATTTTCTATAGGGGTTGAAAATTTTTATTACAGGTAAAGTCAATTGCTTCATTTTTCGGAGAGGATGCTTTTTGACGGAACGTGATTTGGCAAAATTGTAAAGTGAACTGTCTGAAAAATTAGTGGATGTCATGTGGGCGAAAGTAAACATTAGACCTATAAGTTTTTTGCATATATACAAGTATTCTTACAAGTTACAGACAAAAACATTGTTCATCAAATGATGTCTAACTATGCCTGAAAACACCAAATTCGGAGAGGACATTTTTGACAGATTTAACACCCCATTTTGGTTAACGGTCACAAAAAATAAGTGGACTGTAGCTTCTGGGGTTTTCAGTTTTTTAAACGATCGCATTTCAGTAGTCAATTCTGATTGGAAAAACAAGCCTAATGATTGTTAATAATAAAGATACGCAGGCTCAAAATTAGAACAAATAGAATGAGACGGTAATTTTGCCCTAAAATGACAGATATGGTCAATTTTTTAGAAGTAAATGTGTACTTCAATAACTTATTTTTCTCTTGTAGGTTGCTCTAACAGTGCCCAATAGCTTGCCATCGTAGATTTGAGTTTACAGTACCTATGTGTTTTTTTTTTATGGTGCACATCATAAAACAACCCATAAATACTTTAGATAACTCATATTGAAACATGAATTTGTTGCGTGAAAGAAGAGACGTAGTCTGACTATGTATTATATAAATATACTATGCGCTATATAAATCCAGAATATTATTATTATTATTGTGTCTAATGTATTTGATGCACTAAGGAATGGTGCAAATAAATAGCCTCACTTTAAAAATCCTTTCACAATGAGGAAATGTGTTTGTGTTATTCAATTTGTATAAATTGATAAGGAATGAGCTCAGATGTGAACCAATATCAGGTCCAGTGTACAGGCCTCAATCTTGAACCCCAAGATCTAACCTTATTATCTCCTACAATGAACTTGATTGTTGTTCCAACATGTTGTTGCTAATCAATAGATGTAAGGCCATGTTCTTTCACTTAACCTTCCATTAAAACCATCTTATCCCCTGTAAGCTGTCCTTTCACTGATCCCTTTCTCTCAAGTTAATATTTTGTTAATCTCTAGTTAATCCTTTGTTAAGCTCAAGTTAATCCATTGTTCGATTGAATGAAGAAAGGGTCAAGTAAAGGATAGATAAGGGATTAAGTTGTACCAATTTGTCAGGCTTTTGAATAGATTATCCAGATAATTATGCTCATGTTTTACAAAAGTTGTCTAGAGATGAATCTGTTCTAACTCAACATGTAGTTAAGGCACTGCACATTCACACACCTGACCTACCAAAGAGTATGACAATACACCAGATGGTGGACTGTACTGATCAAGAAGAAAAAGAAGAAGTCTGACTATAGAGAGCAGAGTGTTTCTTTGTTTGCTTCTGAAAGTTCTGATACAGGATATCAGTGGTGTTAGGGTGGTATTATTTTAAAGTAAATATACAAAGCTTTGTCACCCAACAAACTATTACAACTATCTCAAAGTAATAATATGGAGTCTATCATGTTTATGTCTGTATGTACTACGTGTATAGTTGGTCAAATTTGAAAATATTTAAGATAAAGTATAGGATGATATTGATATAAGCTTTCTTTACTTTGTTTTTGGCATTGACATATGCTCCCATAAAACCATCTGACATTTCATTTTCTTTAGAACTATAAATTGAGAGATTGACTAACATGGTCTCTAAATACAACATTGTCTCAAATTGTTATACATTCATCATACAAAACTCCAATCAAAACTAAAATACAAACATCTTATTATCTGTGATCTTTCATCTTGGTTTACAAACAAAATGATTTTCTGAATTACAAATGTATTTTTTATATGCATGTTTTAGCAAAACTCAATTACTAGTATCTTCCTATTTTCAAAATTACTTTGAAATATGGAAAGATTTCAAATTCTTTCCATTTTTTTTTTTTTTTTTTTTTTTTTTTTTTTTTTTTTTTTTTTTAAACATACAAAACAGATATTTCAGGCAATTGATTTAAATAATCATAAATGCATTGCTAATCTACCAGTGATGACAAATCATAATTTAATTATGCTTTTATTTTAATTGATGAAAATTTAGATCAGATGCCACTGACCAAACATGGAATAGTTTAAAGCTTGGTTATATCGTATTGGTCTCCTTTGACACTCCAACTATAAAACAAGTTAAGAGACCACTATACCAATTTTTTTTCAAGTTAAATCTTTGTAAAATTTGAATTTGACTGTCAGAGCATTTCCAGCACCATGACATTGATATTATTTCCCTCTAAATAGGTGTTCTGAATGATCATTTCATAGATTAAGCTAATGTATGTACAAAGATATCCTGAGATTTTATTTTATATAGTAATAATCATATTGTTTTTTTTCTTAGATTTTTTAGATTTTTCAGGTGATATGTGATTTATCATATTATTTTTCTTTGTTGCCCAAAGTAAACTGTCATATTGAAAGTTTATAATTTGAGATTTACCAAATCTATATACCAGGGGGTGTTTCACAAAGAGTTAAATAGACTTAAAGGCGCACTTAACTTCTACGCTCAACTTGTTTTATAAGGCACAATTTAATTGATAGATTTCACTATGGCGCGCATCCCTGATCATGGTCAATCCAATGAGGTGATGCGTAATATAATGCACGAAACCAACAATTTTTTGGGTGCGATTTTTAAGTCTACTTAACTCTTTGTGAAACACCCCCTGGTTTAATAGTTACTCTTATGATGAAGAAGAAAATGGTAGATATCGTATCCATCTTACCCTTCTTGAAAGATGCCCTCTTCTCGGTCACAAGCTATTCCGTGAGATCCTCACCACCTGTCAGACTTCCTCTCTTAAATACTTTCTAAACTTTCAAGGGTAGACAGTCGGGCCACATTTGATGAGCCATAGACAATAGGGGAGATCTCACCCTTGTTGTCCGGATAACATGTTTTGGATGAGAGATTATGAAAGACAGAATAGAAGGAGGAGGGGGTAGGGGGGAGAGACAATGATGAAAAACATTATCTGTTCTATTTATACAATTATTCAGACTAATATATGGATTTCCGTCTGGTGCAGTGTTGGCTCCTTTCCAATTCTTAGCAGAATATGTAAAAACAAATAACATTTAAATATTAAACAGTTTATTGATCGTGAGATGTCTGTTTGAGACACCAGTGAGAATACTAGCCTCTTGTAATGACTAGAGATTGCTTAATTTTGAATGAAGATGATCTTTATATTTATCATCATATTGTTTCAGTGAACATAACCCATCTAAGAAAATTAATTGTGGCACCGATGGGAAAACTAGCTTCATTTAATGGCAAGAGTCTGTTAAATTATGAATAAAGATGATTTTATCTGTATCATCCCATTGTTTCATTGAATACAAAATATTTGAGAAATTTATGTGAAAAACTGATGAGAAAATTAGCTTCATTTAATGACAACAGACTGCTGAAATATGAATGAATATGATTTTTATATATCATGTTATTGTTTCATTGATCTGTAAAAATTGTGACACTGATGAGAAAACTAGCTTCTTTTAATAATAATAATAGTAATAGTACGGTTCTTATAAAGCGCGTATCACTTCCAATTTTAGGCATCTCTATTTTAATGATGAGAGGTTGTTGAATTACAGAAAACTTTATCTTCATCAATCGTGATCACTGAATAAAAAGTATTTAAGAAATTTATTTGTGATACTCATGAGAAAACGAACATCTTTTAATAACAAGAGACTGCTATATTATGAATTAAGATGACCTTTATATGTATTATTTTATTGTTTCAATTTGAACAATGAGTGAAAATGACCAGAAATATATAATATGAAAAAATGAGCTAAGAAAATGGGATTCCATCAATGGAATCCAATTTTCTTTGCTCATTTTTTTTCTTCATTTTTTGAAGTTACTGTTGTATTGAATATAAAACCATCCAAGTAATGTATTTCATATTCAGGGTGTGTATGAATGAATGGTTTGTTGTATGATGAAGGTTGTTGTTGTTGTTGTTGTTGTTGCCAACCATTTTCCATAAAAGTACTTGAAGATGCTATGTTCTGCTACTTACAATTCCATTATGATTTCATCATTGTACTCGTATAAAAAATATTCTGCAGCTCGACTAGCTAGGTTTGTTTAGAGGGGGGGGGGGGTACATTGCACTATTAGATGTACATTTATTTCTCAGCTAATTGGAATGACGGTTATCCTAGCATAAGGTGAACTTGCATTTGTACTTCAAATATTGGCCTCAAGTCGAAGGCCTTTTCAAGTCATCTTCTCTATATATTCTATTGTTTTTGACCCTTCACTGGTCATTTTTATTTTTTGCTCAGTCAAAGCTATTTCTTCCGTCCCAACAGATTCAACTTTGTCAAGATTGACAGAATGTGCATATTTCATTTTTTTTTAATCAATATCTATTTTTTATGCATGAAAATGAAGTATCAGATTTGAGGAAAAGTATTGATCCGTGTAGCGGCACTTAAATGTTTTGAAATAGCATCTAATGTGTACGACATTGACAGCAAGAGCGTGCATGAACCGTTTTCTGTTAGTTTAGCTGCATGACATAAAAATGGCCAACTGTATGATGTAAGTTGCTTTCATTTGCTTCAATTTCTTTACAATTCATTGCGATTTAATATTGTGTAATTAATGCAGCACTGTAGAGTAGTCTAGATACTCTAACTTCTCAATACATATCTCTTACTTTTCAATAGTAGCCATAACTAACTTCAATCTTTCAGCATTCACACTAATTGCACATCTGTAATTCATGTATGTCTAATCACTTGAATGAAACTCTTTGAAGTATGTTTGTTGTGCTTGTTTAATCATTTATTTAACAATTTAAAACTGTTGAGTGTTTCTTGATTAAAATCAAGATTAAACAATACATAATCTACATGAAAGTAGAATCAACTATCTGGACAAAATCAATTTTGCGTAATTGAAAAAAAAATCCATGATAACTGTTCAAATTTAAAGTGAAATGCAAATAGATTTTTATCAGAATTTATGTTCTGTATATTTAATGTGACATTAAACACAACCAGGTTAAAGACATCATATATTGAAGAGATTTTTTTTTTCTGATTGTGCAATTTTAATTGAGAGATGATCTTATGTCAGAATATCAAGAATTTCATTGATAACAACTAGAACATTTGGGCAAACAAACCCCCTGGTAATACAGAGTTGTAATATGTACTTGGGTGTACATGGACTGTGACTGGCTTCTACATGTACCATATATCATAGAATTGTTTCTTTAGATAATCATGTATTTGTTTTATTATCAGGTTGCAAGGTTAGAGTATAATAAGAAGATTATCAGCTCACTAATTGGTCCAAATAAAGGATGTATGTTGTTGGCAGCTACCATTGTCTTTCTTGCACTGGTTAGAAGTAGAAGGTGAGTACAAGGTCATCTGCTATAAAACCAGAAATGTTCTTGTGCATCAAACTTTTTGCGAATTTTGCGAGGAGGCAAGATTCACAAAAGTAAAATGCCCGCGAAAGTGTATGTCTACACAATGTATTGAATGGTAGTACAATCCTGTAGCTGTAGGTTACAAATAAGTTTGCGGTCGGTAATTCGCGAAAGTTTCGTTCCGCGAAAATGGCCGTCAATTCCAATTCCCGAAAGTTTCATGTTATGAATGTTTCTGGTTTTACAGTATATCCCATTGAATATAATCTTCAAAACATTGTCACAAGTTTTTATATTTTGAGAAATTGAGCCTTTCTGTGGTACAACTATATGCACCACTAATGTATTCAGAACACCAATCTATCAATTATGATGTGAAGATAACTTATGGAAAGGTAATCCCTCAATGTCCCACAGTGATCTGCCCCCAACAGACTGATTTGCAGAATTATATGCTGGATATACAAGGGCATAACCTTTTTGCTATGCCACTTCAAATGAAAGTCAATTAAATAAAAATTCCAAATACTTTTTATTGTTAAGTTGCCGGTTAAGTTGGAACTGTCAATAGAACTCCATGATTTGAAATTTTAGAGTTAGTCTTAGAGATACATTCATGTATACTGATATGTATATGATATCATAATACAGTTATACACTATGTCCTTTCTGAATTACCCATGGTACTCATTTTTCTATTCACAAAATGCAATACTGATCAAGTAGTCTTATAAAAAATATGCCAATCTGACTTTTTACAAATATATCGTATAATTTACATATCATTTACATACAACATTCATACAGCTAATATGCTACCAAGTGAATACTTGTTTCTTCTAAGCATTCCTGTGTGTTCGGATATAAAAAGTACAGGCTGATTTACTGAAATACTGTAAAATTTAGTGTAATTTTCAATGGTTTCCAGAACACATTCTTGCTAGCAGCAAGGTACTTTCAATATTATACTTTTAAAATGTATTGTATTCAATATATTTGATGGATAGATTCCAGCTTGCTATTGGTACCCAATACACATGGGAACTTCTACAGACAGACCTGATCTGGATGGTAGGAACAGGAATACTTGGTATTGGACTAGTTCTTGTTATCACTAGTTTCTTTGCTTTGGGATTCTATGGAACTTATCTAGGTGAGTAAATAGATCAACAGACAAACGATTACGAAAAAAGACAGAGAGAGAGAGAGAGAGAGATAGAGAGAAACATACATGCAAACATATTCATGTAAATATCAGATACATAATACATAGATACTCCGGCTCTAGAACACACAAAGGGAGAGAGAGAGAGGGGGGGGGGAGAAAGAAGAGGGGGTATGTGAGAGGTGGAAACTGTGTAAGAAAGGGGAGGGAGACACAGAGAGAGAAAGAGAGAGGGAGAGAGAGAGAGAGAGAGAGAGAGAGAGATAGGAATAAATACATAAATAGATAATATAGGCATGCATACGTGTATAAACTTGAGTATTTATGAAATGACAAAAGATACTATACCTACAATAGGAAACATATAAAGATATATAAAACATTAAGAAGCAACATTTTTTTTTTGTCCCTGTGAAATATATCTAATGAAGATATGAATATCCTAGTATGAAAAAACACAGATAGAAATATAATAATTTTATTATTATTTACTTGCTTTAACATTTTAAAAGGTGAGTATTAGTAGATATATTTTGTGTGAATCATCAGATAGTACACTCCCATTGTAACTAGATGCTCGGGACCAACCATTTACCTCTTTATAACAAAATCTTGTATCCTTGCTCGTTATAAAGGGAGTCGACTGTATTTGCAGTATATGATAAATGACGAATCTTCATACTAGAAAAGGCCTTTTCAAACATGTAGGAGGAGTGTTGAAATCTGAATATAATCATGCTAAATTTGCTTAGTCTGAAAACAGACACCAAACATATCATAGATACTAAGCTTTTTCATTCTGTTTATCTTTGCTTATTGTAGAGTCGCTACACATTTTCTATCAAATTTTATTGGATTTCTTATATATTTGTTGTATTAAATGTTCAGTTGTGTTCTGGGAATCTAGGATTATTTGATAATTGTGACTATAAATTTTCTATCAAATTTGATTGATATTTATCTTCATTGTACATGTGCATTATGTAATGATGCTTATTGTCTGTTTTTAATTCCAGGTGATTATTTTGGAATTCTGATGGAGGAAAAAGTGACATCATTCCCATTTAACATAGTAAATGATCCTATGTACTTTGGTTCTGTGCTGGAACATCTAGGCATAGCTCTACAGTAAGTTTGTTTGTAATAATGCAGTACCATTTTCTGGACTATCTTAGGATTAATGGTGCTACTTTTAAGTTCAATATTTCTGACATGCTTATTTTTTTCATGTATTCTATTTTAAATAATCATGAACATTAGTACAGTCCATTCCTGTTATAACAGGTACTTAGAACCAAGCAAAATGCTTTGTTGTAATAAAATCGTAGGAACATAGACAAATGTGTGAATGTTTGCAATTGGATCCTGACAATTGGCTCGTTGTAACAGAATTTCATTTCATTTGTTGGGCCTACTATTACAATTATAACTATTAAGATTATAGTTTCTGGAAATGAATGATTATGCAATGGTATGTTGCTTTTCATATGTTTATAAATGTTTGTATGCTGTTGAGCTTTTTTCAGGTTTTTAAAACACTTAGGCCTAATATTCTGAGTTGTATTCATTTTGCTTTATCTTTTCTTTCTCAGTATTTTATATTTCTTTAATTTCTCAGTATCCCTTTTTAAAAAGCCAATTATTTGTTTTTTTCTCTGTATCATTTGCAGGTCTGCAAGCCCAACAGGTCTTTTATTAACAGCCGTCCTCGGTATCATGTACATCATAGCAATGCGTTTTGAAGGACCTTTTACTTCCAAGATATATGAGCTAAAGGCATTGGAAGAGAGCAAGAAAGACAGATAATCTATCAGAATAAATAATCATGTGCTCTGCTCAGGAGATGATGGGATATTAAATTATATGATTTTATACACTTTCAATGACCATATTGGTCTTAGGACAGTACTGTATTCGCTGTTATTTTCGCGGGATTAATTTTTTGCGCTGAGTGGCCTCAAAACATGTTCACTGGTTCGCGCAACATGTTCGTAAGCTCGCAATTGAACCCATTTAATACACGCATCAAATAGGAAATCATGCCTATATATTCGCAGGTTTTTTAGTTCGCGCTTGCTGCTATTTGCGCAAAATTCACGAAAATTAATGTACCGCAAATATTTCCACGAATACAGTATATGATGATATGAAAGGTTAGGTTTTACTGTGAAACAATGCAAAGAAATACATAATATGAAAAGCCCCTTTTCATAGTTTGTTGGATTTTTTTAGTTCATTTTCAAAATGCTTTGAGTATTTCTTCATTTACTATATTATACTGGGTTAGATTGTTAAAACCTTGTATCAAATTTTGGTTAATCTCTAGGTAATCAGTTAAATGATGACCTGACCAAATCCAACTTCTCCTCCACCAAAAATCAAATCCATGAACAAGTCTGTTCCTGGATAAGAAAAGCATATATGTGATAATGAGCAGGATGTGTTTAGGTTTATTTCAGAATACCTGTAGTAGTGGAAATATTTCAAACAAAAAGATACAGATTTATCCTTCTTTTGACAGTTATAGTGTATTGTTGTTTTATACTAATAAACATGACAGTATGCCTTGCGAAACTTGTTATAACTGAAGATTTGCAAGTAATAGATTAATGTTTTGAAATCATTCAAAATTCTGTCAGGAAGCTAGATTATATACATGGGTTCAATGGTATAAACGTTGGTTAATTTGTAGTATGGTAAGAAAAACAATTTTGTATCGTAAAACGTAGAATAAATCTTTATTTTTTCCACATAATTAAAATCTATAATTTCTTTCTAAACTTCAAAACATCTTGTTCAAAACAATTCATATTTAATCCAACTGCATTCAAGACCATGTAGAATTTTTCAATGATAACATCAAATTTTGATTCCAACTTTTGGCTTGATGCATTCTGCCATCCAATGACAAAAGGAAGTAAGTTACATATCAACAAATTTTGAGTTTTAAAATTTTGTTTAGTGCTAACTTCCTTCTGGCCAAGTTTCATATATAAAAGTTTATCCAGCTTAAAGATATTTATGGTATGACATTTTGAGATTACATTGATGTTGTTGTAAATGATGGATACATTTTGCTCTTTTACAGAAAATGTCATTTTCAGAGTTGCTTTCTTTTTTTATGGGACGGCAGCATTATAGTCCCCTTCCATTATTACAGGGAGCTTGAGACTTGAGACTTGTTATAAGAAAACATTCTGGACATTGACATATTTGAAATCGGGGCTGGGACAAATGTCATGTTGTAACAAGGTCTTGTATGCCTGCTCATTATAATGGGTGTAGAGTGTGAAAATGATAATAATATTAATAATGATGATGATGATGATGATGATAATGATGATGATAATACATTGTAATGAATTTTATCTATAAAAATGAAATGTATGATAAGGATCAGCTTCTCCGTGAGTTTGAAAATTATTTAATGAAATATAGAACTTTGTTGAACATAGTTGCATATTTATAGGCTAATGAAATACTTGAAGTCTTATAAGTACTGCTTACTATTATACAATGAAATACAAATTACCCAATTATTTAGGATTCTTACAGTTATTGCAAATGCTGATTTTTAAAAATGAACACTCTTTTTATTTTCTTTCCAGTCAAATTTGTTATTAGAATTTCATTTTGATACTTTTACTGTTGTCATATCATCACCTACATTGTTTTGAGCATTTTATATTATTCTCTAAGTTTCCCATTCTTTGTGACAAGAATTTGTTTTAATGAAATGTACTTTTATCATATTATGAACATAATATATCCGATAAGAAAGAAAGATAAATAAATACATTTTTACTAATTTTCAACAAACATTTTGTGTGCAACCAGTGATGACATTAAATGACACAGAGATATTGATGGTCAGAAAGGCATAGGGAGAAATGTGAGTAAGATCGAGAGGTTGATGGTGAGAAAGATTTGTAGAATGAAGTTGGCTGACAGGTTGAGCTGTAGTGAGCTTATGGAGAGGATAGTGGTTAATGGAGAGAGTCATTGAAGTGGTGAGAAAAAGCATTTTAAAGTGAAATTATTGTTCTGGGGGGTGTAACACAAAGACTTACGATTGATTAAAAGTTACGATTGATTTTTTCTTGGTAGCCTCATCATGGACAGGATTCTCCAAAGTTGATCATCTTAATCTTAAACCTAGCCCTAACCCTTCTCTTATTCATATCCAAATCCTAATCTATGACTGTACCTGATTTTCAAATGAGGTTACCAAGAAAAAATCAATCGTAACTTTTGATCAATCGTAAGTCTTTGTGTTACACCCCACTGGTCATGACATTGAAATGTGGAAGACACTGTCTAAAAGTGATTTGAAAAGGTTGGTAGTTCTCCTAAGCATTATTTTGTGCTGTGAGGTTTTGGAATCGCCAAAATGATAAGAAATTAACCCTATTCAGCTTTGAGTCACAAGCACATACATAGAAATGCATGTATGGGGCAACACACAATGTTTGGGACCCAAACATGTTGGCTGTGTGGTAAATTTTGGATCATGTTATGACTATTAGGGCATTTGTAAACAATCTTTCCTTGTAAAGCTTTTTATTATGATATTCTTCCCAAATATCATGGAAATAATAGGAAAGCTCACAATAATTTCTCATCTTTCCCACACCTTCCCACTACACTAGATTCCCTATACAGTCTGTGTCAAATAAAATGGTACAAGTGGAAAACATTTTTTATAATATGAAGTTTAATCACAGGTTGCTATTGTTTGGTATTTTCATAGAGCAGGAAGATCAGACTTTCACCTGCAATTTTTTTCATCACATTTGGTGTAATAATTTTTGAAATACGACTAGTTTTCTACAATCCAGAAAAATCTATTTTTCGCACGCTGTCCCATGTCTTTGTGTATAGGTTTCGCATAATGGCCATGAAGTGCTCAATTATGATTTGTTCATCGTCGCACATAATTTAGCATAACTTTTGTATATTATTACAAAAGCAAATTATACAGAACAAAGCGCATCAGCAAGGAAATTTTTTTTTGGCTTCATTTTGGTACCACATAGGCTACACACATTATCTAAAAATATTTCACACCTAAATAATTTTTTTCCGACTGTACCATTTTTTTTACACAGACTGTAGTGGTTAATGGAGAGAGTCATTGAAGTGGTCAGAAAAAGCATTTTAATGTGGATGCTGGGGCATGTTAAGAGAATTGAGTGAACTTGGATGTGAGTTTAGAAATGAATGAAGAAAGGGGAAGGTAACAGATGTAAAGGCCCGGTCCCACTGGCGGGAGGATTAATTGCGCTTGAGTTGCGTATACAAATTTCGTTCATCCGCAACAAAAAACAAAAATAAAACAAACTATCCGCAATTCATACGCAAATCATCCTAAAAGGCCAGTGGGACCACGCCTTAAGAGAAGAAATGCTCAGAAAACAAAGTTTCTCATTTAGACTAACTGCAAGATGATGTTTGGAAGAGAGAATCAGTAGTTGGAGGGATGGAAGGCAGTTATCTTCTATTTGGGGAAAAGGGAACCTCTAAAAAATATATTATTTTGTAACATTAACTGTTTTCACACCGATGGCAGTCTTTAGGAAATATTCTGTTGACTCTACCTTTCTTATTTAGATACAACTATTTCCTATATATTAAACAGTATGACTGATTGGATTATTGGGGGTTTGTATCTTCATATGATAGTACAACTTTGGAAATAATTATTTGACCAAATCATATGGGGGCTTACTATGATATGGTCTAATAATTATTTTCCAATATGTTCGGTTTCACTTTTGGTAGAAATTTTCTGGCATGATATATTTCTTATGGCAATAAAATGTATATTATATTTCAATGATCAATAATACTGATCATGTGCTTCACATAATAAGGGGGAAACAGATAGAAAAAGAGAGAGAGAGAGAGAGGGGGATACGTTATAAAATGGAATATACCATATTTCATTGAATGAAATATGAATTTTGCATAGAATTCAACTCTAATATAGATGCCGAATTCTCCCAAACACAGTTCATCTTTTGAAACTTATTGTAAATTTAGTCTTTTTTTTTTTTTTTTTTTTTTTTTTTTTTTTTTTGGGGGGGGGGGGGTTGGGATTGTTCCACCTCCGGAGAATTAAGTGTTTTTCCTGGATCTTTTCCCTGCATGCATGAGGGGTCATAATTCCCATTTCCTGACAACTTAACCCAAACCATAAGATTTGTGTTAGGTTCAGGCCTATACCGAGATACAGGTTCATCTCCTCTTATATTGTTAAAGAGGGTTGAACATTATGTAAATGAAACTTATTTCTGGTATTTTTAATGCATGAATTCCATCACTCAAAATGTTGAAGGTACTTTGTGAAACAATGGCAGAGGGAACCTGTAAAGAAAACAGTCCATTACCTAAGAAGTGCCCTTGAACCTAAATAATTATAATCAATTACAAATTTGGAATGACCATTCTGATTAGTTTAGAATGAGACTTTTATTCAAGTTGTGCATGCAACAAATATCCTACTTTGTTACAAATCTGCAACTGATTGTACCTCATAGGGACATGCTAGTCTGCTATAAACTTTTCATGTTTCAGGGCCTAGATATTCATGTTGAATTCTGATAACACAGGCAGTATGCAGATAATGTCTTTTAGCTGTAGCTTGATATATAAGCAGTGCTCATTTCATGATTTATATGAATGTATTATTGTTGGTATTCCTGTCTCCAGGTATCTCGTCTTGAGTATCAAACCAGGTTCCTTACCAACCTCTTTGGATCCAAGAGACTAGCCTGCTTCCTCTTCTGCTCTGTCATTGCTATTCTTGCTTTATTTAGATTTAAAACGTAAGAAATATATCACAAAACATATTTTTGTTAAGAATTTGTGTTAAATTTAACTACTATGTACTGTACTTCTTGCACAGGTAGAGATGTCTTTTAAAAAGGAAAAAAAAAAAAGAAGAAGAGAGAATTGGATGTTGAAAAGTATCAATATCATTGAATACAACTGAAAATACCATAGTCAATAAAATAATATCGCAGAATACATGATATTGGAATTTAAGTACTAATCTTAAGCATTTTATGTAGGTAAAGAGATAGGCCTCCTCATGATATTCATCTTACTTTAAATTGATAAAGAGCCATATTGGGGAATTTCAAAAAGGGAAAAACAAATTATTGAAGAATTCCATAAAGTGCAAAGCATAAATATATGATACGATTGATTTTTATCATGATTTATTATTTTCGTTACCATTGATTTACCATGTTTTTATCACTGATTTATTATGTGTTTATCACTGATTTTATTATGTTTTTATAATTGAATTTTTTTAAATCATTGGGGGTAATAATAATAATACAATCATGCAGGGCCCGCTAGGAGAACAGTTGTCAGAACTGAAGTGGTTACCCTGGGTAAATAAAACAATATTATTATTATTATTATTTTTACATTTTTATCACTGATTTGTTATGTTTTTATCATTTATTATTTTTATAATTAGTTTCTACCAGGCAGTGGATAATCAAGAACCATGGCCCATTATGGATCATACTCTAATCCGGATGTTAGGACAGGGCCTGGCAACATCAGGAGCGATAATGGCTACTTGGGCTGTCTTTGCTCTGGACTTCTATGGTTATGGGTTCGGTGAGTATTGGGGTTCAAAGACAACTAGCCCCTGGACAATGACCTCCCCCCCCTCCCCTGACAACTACCTCTGTCAAAACATCTACCCCTAATTCTACACCTAACCATAACCCTATTTCTGGTGGGTACTGGTTGTCTTGGGTGGGGGGGGGCGGTATTCTAGGGTAGTAGTTGTCCTGATATTGGGAATGAGTTAAAGTAAAAGAGAGATGGGGGGGGGGGTGGCTCCAGAACATGTGAATAGTACATGCCTTTTGTAGTTAATGTATAAATCAAGCAATGAATTTGAATATTGTCAAAATTTTTAGGAAAATTATTACTATTGTCGGGTAAATTGAGGAAAAATTAATTACTTTAGTTATAAAAGCTATCTAAATGTTTTTTAAGATGTTGATGTTTTTTTACGAAAGTTGTTTCATTATTTGAAAATTATATATATATATATATATATATATATATATATATATTTCATTTATTTATTCACCAAAAACGCATTAAAACTTGTTTCTTAATATAAGCTATTGACAATATGGAAACAAATGGATATAAATGAAAACATAGAGAGGAAGGGGAGAGATAAAATGGAGGAGAAACAATAGGAAAAGAGGAAGTTGCAGTAGGCTAATGTTACCATTATAAAGCACTTACACCTTTTCAGAAAGAAATCAAGAGGGAAAAGTGAACATTAAATAAAATTCCATGGAAAAGGAAGAGTGAATGAGGATAGGCCCTACAGATTAGAAAAGAAGGAAACTTGGTAAAGACAATGGAAAAGACATTTGATCCATACCAGACCTCATTTGAGTCTGACAAATATTATTATAGAATGGCTAGCCATGCGTCGGTAATAGACCAGTTTACTGACATATTCAAATTTTATGCATACTTTTTAAACAAAGGTTGTTCTTGACAACCTGAAAGCTGCCCGACATAGCAACAAATAATGAATGCAAACTGGATTCCATGTATTGTAGTTTCATTCTTTTATTGCATGTTGTTTGAATACCTCGTTACTATGTCGCCAGGAAAAAGTATGCATAAAATTTGAATATGTTAGTAAACTGGTCTATTACTTATGCGGCGGTCACAACTCGTCGTAGGCTACGGGGCACGTGCAATCAACGTAGCCTGCGTTGCATGCACAATGCACACACAGGTCGTGGGTCAATTTCTGCGATTCCTGCGTTTCTGTAGTAAGGGTATTGGAAAAACTCCCTGCACGTCGTACAGGCAACGTGCCTGCATGGTACATACGCTGCACGAATTTTCTACGAAATCCATCGTAGGGAGTTGCACGTCGAAGGTACGGCGAGTTGTGACCGCCGCATTATGCATGATTGCAAAAAATTGATTTTTCGCCAAAAAAATTCCACCAGTCCCTAAAACAAATGATACACAGGTTTGTTCGTGCATTGGTTGGGCTAGTAAGCATGCTATGGAAACTAGTCTAAACCCACTCGGCTGCACCTTGTGGGTTTAACAGTTCCATAGTTACCTTATGCTCACAAAACCTACTGTTACTCACACCTTTGCATCATTTGTATATAATAGAATGGTATCTATAATGCTATAGGTATTTATTTAATTTAATTGAATTATCAATACAAAAAAAAAATACATCATTTTGGCATATAAATATCACAATGGAAGCTAGATAGCATGTAAGACTAATATTTAAAAAAAAAAGTGAATTACATATCATTTACCAAAATGATTGTAATATTAATTTTCTATGTCATTTTTTTTATCTCTTCATATATTTAGCTGATAGTTTTGATATTCTAATGGATGAAAGAGTGACAGGATTCCCATTCAATATCTTCAATAACCCCATGTACCTAGGATCAACACTGGAGTTTATAGGAGCTTCACTTGTGTAAGTTATCTACCCGACCACCCTACTCGGGAGGTGAACCATACAGTATGTTCGTTCCAGATTTCTCTGGAAAGGGGTATATTTTAGGGGCTCAGGTCGGGGAAAAATCCTCGAGATATCATGGGTCTTTTAGCATTTTTCCCCCTGACCTATTTTCAGTTAGGGATATAGTCTTCAATTCTTTGAGGACAAGTCCTGAAATATGGGCCTGAATATGGTCTAAAAACCTGTGAATAGGGGGTAATTTTGCTGGCTCCCCCTCCAAAAGCCTGTAATATGGGGGGTAATTTTGATGCAGCTTTCCCTCAAAAAGCCTCTAATAGGGGGTAATTTTGACACAGCTTCCCCGAGTGGTATCTCACAGAAATCTGGAACAAGCATACGTGTATGGTTGACTTCCTGATTGGGGGGGGGGGGGGTTATCTATCCCTGTATGCATTCACTTTATTAACTACTTGAAGTAGTTTTAAAAAAAAACACAACTAGACATCATCAATGACATCAATGAGGCACAATAACATTTTTAAGAATAAGAAGGACAAATGAATTTAAATGAATTCATTGAAAACTATTTATCCTCTTACAAAGGAATCTTTACGCTTGTGAAATGACAAGTTTAAAAGAACCAACAAAAATGTAATGACTTAGAATATGTTAAAATAAATCACGAGAGGAAAGTAAGAAAAATAAAATACACATAAGAGGAAGATCTTGGTTTGCTCTTCTTTTACAAGAATGATAGGTATTATGTATATTATTTTTGAATAATTTTATCAAACAATCAAAAAATCAATTTTCTTTCTGGTTTATTATTGTCTACAATGATATGTATTGTGTATCTCTTTGTTTTTGTTTGACAGGATTGCTAGCCCTACTGGTTTATTACTATCTGCATTGATAGGTATTATGTATCTCATCGCTCTACAATTTGAAGAACCCTTCACTGCAATGATCTATGCTGATAAAGCAAATCAAAATATCCGCAAAGAGAAGTAGAAGTATCCCATGCAATATTGTGAACTTGGGCATATCAGTGGTGGATCCAGGCGGGGTTGCAGGGGATGCACGCCCCGCCCCCTCTATGATTTGAAAACTGCCACTGCTTATAAACTTGCTGCATAAAACAACTGATTTTGTAGCTTCCTGGTGATTTTATAGCTTAAGAAACTGTTAAAGTAGCAAATATCTCCACATTTGTTCAATAACTAATGAAACATTAGATGTATTGAATTTTTGTGTCAATCATATTCTTGGATATTAAACATTTAGATTATTTTATGTGTGCTTTGTTTAAGATTTGAAAAAGGAAAGAAAATACAAGTTTACATTGCAAACAGAACGAATAAGGTTACTCCAAGTCTTAATGTATGTGGCATTTGATTAAAATAATATGTGTATTTCCTCAGCTCAACAAAGGTTATTGCTACACATGCAGTCATAATAGATCTTTCTCAAAGTAACTTCAATGGCCCGTATTCTCAAAAGCCGCCTAACTTTAAGCCTAGCTTAAATCTGTGGTTTAACTATGGCTTGCTAAAAGGGACCCTATCCCAAAAAGTAGATGTTCAAGTTATCATAATTTTTTGGAGTGAAACTTTTAAAAACTGCTTGGGAATGATAAGTACAAAAGTTTCCCTTACTATTAAAACATGATTCCAGAATTCTGTGAAGGTGAAAGGAGCATGAAACATAGCAGGCCATACTTAAACCACAGATATAAGCTAGGCTAAAGGTTAGGCGGATTTTGAGAATATGGGCCAATAGGTCTGTTTTGTTCAGTATAATCAGGTATTTAATGCAGTCAACTTTTTGTGTAATAGATACATGTATTATATATCATGACCTTAGTTTCATATGTTTTTACTTCATAAAGATGGTTTTTCTCTCTTCAATTGCAGATTTATATGTGTTTTATGAGCTCATCTACTACTAGTGTGTGATATTGTGTAAACATATTTGTATCAGCTGATCTACTATTGTGTGTGAAATACTGTAATGATAAATATATAATGTGCAAAATGTAAAAGTATGTCATTATGTTTAAAGATGCACCCTTCTCTTTGAATGAAACTCTATAACTTTCGCAAGTTTAATTAGTTGATCTATCTTTGGAGTTAATATTATTTATAAAGACTCGTTTATTAACATAAGCTTTTGATTTATTATTTTTATCTGTCTGTCCATGAAGTAGCATCGTTAGAGCATTGTTCTTCCTCTTTTCTCATGAAAGCGCATTGAGACCTTTTTCAAAGGTATAATGCGCTATATAAGAATTGCTTTATTATTATTATTATTATTGTTACCTTTTTTTTAAAAGCAGAGTTGACTATATTCATTAGTGACTGCACTATAGAAATTTGTCTAATAATGATTAATTAATTGAGTTGGCCTTTTTCCAGAAACATTCATGTATAAATAACACCTACACATTGTTACTCATTAAAATGTGAGATTTTTAAAAAAAATATTTGTATACCAGAAGTTTGGACATCGTTGATTCACACAGCCAGTATTATCTATTGTAAGATGAAATGATAATTTATACAAGTGGAAGTAGTAAAGATGAAATTAACCAAATTACAGTGCATGCAACTTAAGACATATTTACATATTTTTTTATAAATTTTTACTTTGTGCAAGAAGGGAAACCTACATGATTTGCCAGAAGTAGGCCTATTATTTGTATGAAAATTTATATGTGATTTATACGATTTTAATTAAGAAATATACTTGTGAAGGTTCAAAGAAAAGAAATGTATTGTAAGATTTGTATATTACTTTGTGGTAATATTTAATGTTTTGTGAAGAAGTTGGAGAAATACCAATTTGACTACCTGCTGACTTACCAAAATGATATTTCTATTAATTTGATTTTACCTGGATCTTTATGTCAATTTTCGGAATTATTCTTTTTTCTCTTTGAATGGACAGTTTACCTGAATTTTATCCTTTATTGTTTTATTTTCAATCTACTATACTCTCTCTCTCTCTCTACCACCATTTCTATTATTCACTCCTCCAAATGATATTCTTTCTATTGTTTGTTATACGATTCTTTATTTTAGAAATGTTTCTCTTAGACTTCCTTTCTTACATCCATGCACCTTAGCCAGTAAACCAAAAGTGCTTCGTTTATTTCTCCTTTATTAAACCTGGTGTATAGTTTTGGTAACAAAAACGGAATCGGCATAAAACCGATCAAATATAGCCTCATGTTGTCCACATTTCACTAAAAGATATGAGTGAGAGATCTTGTAATATTCTTTTCACGAATCTGGTGAATTTCAGTGAAAATGTTTGATAGAAACATAATGTAGCGGTTGTTTGAGACCTTTGTTTCATTGCCCGCCCGCCGGAGCTTACGGCATGAATTGAGGGAATGATCTGAGTGTACCACCCACATAAGAGAATCACCATTAGTTTTCCATGTGAACGCTGAAACGTGACAGGTCCCCGACTTACCACGTTTTATACTGTCAAATAAAAACACTAAAACAAGATTTCATGGAATATAATCTTGATTCAATCTTTCATATTATCTAACTGTGAATCCAAATTAGATTTTCCTTCTCCCAAAACTATACACCAGCTTTAAACTCTTCCACTTGCCAAATCTTTTCCTCACAATGTTTTTTATTATTTTTTATTTTTGTTATTCTCTTTCCCACTTATTTATCTGTCACTTTCTCTATTTCTTTTTTCTCTTTCCTTTATTAAAACAGACATTTTCAAGCAAAAGAGATGGCACATTCACTTCCTAAATATTTGTCTGTCCTTCTGTCTCTCACTAGGGTATCTGTATCTCCCTACCCTATCTCTTGCTCTCTCTCTCCCTCTTTCTCTCTCTCTTTCCCTCTCTCTCTCTCTCTCTCTCATTCTTTCTCTCTCTCTCTCTCTTAAATGTGTGACAAACACTCTTTCCTATATCAAATCAAACATACATTTTCAAGCATTCAGGGTAGGTAAAAAGAGATGGCACATTTATTTCCTAAACGAGAAGCATATATACATTTGAAAGATGCTGGCTTGAAACCAAACAGACACATTTCTTCTTAAAAGACTAAAAAAAAATCATAAAATATTACTTGAAATTTACAGGAGGAATATAGTAGAATACAGGCTCAGAAAAAAAATTGGAGAATTGTGCTGTACTGAAAAGGTTTGAATTCTGACAGTATTTGACAATATTTGACTCAAAACATTGGAGTAGTTTTAAGTACCGAGTCTGACTGTGTAAGAACCAATAAACTTCTCAGTGATATTTTTGTTTTTCACTAGCACTGCACTGTGGGGCAAAATGTTAAGTTTATAACTACAATAATTTTCAAAACATTTTTGTGAGATCAATTTACTTTTTCTTTCAGCCACCGCCTGAGATGTTCTAAAATATTTGGCAATTGTAGGTTAATGATTATATTTTAAAGACAATTTTCAGATATGTTTCTGAGTAGATATCCTATCTATTAAAAAGTTCACAGCTCCAAGATGTTATTACTGCAAAATACATTGTTTGTATTTGGACATAATATACATGGATCCACAGCTTTTTACTGTTTCATATGATTGCTGTTTATAATGTAACTATCTTCAAAGGGACGTTATTAAAATATCAGTGTTTTGAAAGATCTGGCCATCTTATTCTGAAAGAGATCAAGGGTGAATTCAACAATGGAAAGCACATATAATAACATTATTCCTCTTATAGACAGACAGAGAAAAAAATAATATCATCTAAAAAAAAAAAGTTCTACTAGATTCTACAGATTACTACCGTGTTAAAAACATTAAAAAGAACAAAATTGCTTGGAACAAAATCCTTCACCATTCACCCATTTGAGATAATTTATCAATAATGATATAAAATTACCCTTTCTGTACAAGTCACTATGTTTTTTTTTTCATAGCTTGAAAGTGTCACTATCCAAGATCATAGAGAAAACTAGCATCTGAAATTGTTTTCAAAAATAACAAATAGCGATAAAAGAATAGTGATAAACAACACATAAGAAGAAAAGACATTTCTACAAAAGTTACATGAGAATCTGATAGAGCAATAACAAATTCCCGAAACCTAGATTTAGAGTGTGCCTATCTCTTCATTTACCTGCTCATAAATAAGTTAACCCCGTTCGGGTTAGAGTCACAAAATATATTCCAAATTCATCTCTGTCTCCTTTATCTATATGTCTCTTAATTAGATATGGAGACAGAAGTTTATCATCATTCTTCATCTAAATGAAACAAATAATCTACAACATTTACAGTTGTAATACATACACAAGCATTTTAACAAGAAATTACCTCATCTTAATCAATGTAGCTACAAACTTGTCAAGTTATGTTACCCCTTTCACCATTGCAGCAATAGAAACAAATGTGGGAAGGGAGAGAAGTATGGATCGTTGAGGTTTAGAATACTGTTTATTTACCCCTTATGAAATACATGTCTGTACAATCAAAATACTGTTTTTCTTATCCCAGCTAAATTTGATTAAACTGTAAAATCAAATTGTATTTTGAAATAAAACATAATACTTAAGATCTTAAATAATAACATCAAAATTTCATAAATACATTTCCTTGAAAACAAAATTGTTTATGGACATATCATATGGAATGTGATTTGTCAATATCATGAGATGAAGGGGTCAAAATAATTGAGATAATTAGAAATTTTAAGCATTAATCAATTAAAATAATTCATTGCAAAATAGGGCAGGCGAGAAAGTAATTCAACAGACTGGATCAACAACTCCAAATATATTAATGCAGTCAAATATTGGATGTTTAAGAATGTATCACCCATTCATTAGAATCAAAAGGCCTCTTATTTTGGAACAAAATATTAACAAATGTTAATATAAATAAATAGAAATATGAATGGAATAAGAAGAGAATTGTATTTCTACTTTTAATGATATTATTGGTGTCTTCTGAGGAGTTTGTAGCAATAAATGTACTCCTTAAATACCATACACAATGTACATGAATATAAGGAGACATTTAGATACCATGTCAATATAATAGACTATCAGTAACTTGGATTTGTTAAGGTCAAATCTGCGTATTAGAATCCATGGAAAATAATATTTAGACAGATCCTGTTACAAACATCCTCTTGATATGACAACCCAATTCTAACAGTAGACAAATAAACATATACCACTCAAATCATAGACAAATACTTGCACAGAATGCAATAATACACATTGCACCTAAAGCGGCATTAATGACTAAATTACTTTTCATGATTGGTGAATCTAAGTCTTTAATCACATGATTACATTTTAGAGAAAATGAAATTTCAATTATGGTTGACAAAATCTCATACATTTTCATTTTACATAGATGATATGTAAATAAATCAAGTTGCATTATTTTTATAGTGGTGTCATACAATGCACATTATTTCTTGCAAGGGAAGTCGTGATTGTAGAATGGAGAGCTTTGTCCAACTTTGTGGCAGCTTAGAAGAAGGTCAAGGTGTTCTTATGTTTTCATTGAATTTGTTTTATTTCTTTTTTAAACAAAATGTTGATCTTCATTTACTCTACTTTAGCACATTTCTTTAATAATTTTCTCTCAAATATTTGATTTTGGACTCTTCAGATTTCTGTCCAAGATTGTCAACCATAATTATTGAATTTCAAAGAGCATTGATGGGTCTATACTCTTTAGTTGTCTTGTGATTCTAGCATGTGACAATTCATATGGGTCATGTGACTATCATGTGACCATTCTTATGGGTCATGTGACTGAGATGTTGTGACCTTTGGTGACCTAACATACAGTTGGTGATTCTCATTTTAAATGCGAGTTGCTATCCCAAGTTCGTGAATAGTCGGCAGCCAGATGAGAAGAGTAGATTGAGACGCAGCAATAGAGCTAAGGCAGTTATCATGAATTAACAGGCAGGGAAAGAAAGTACTCGGGATAGCAACAACATTAGATGCCACATCTTAGGGCATAAGCTAGAACCATTAGTTTTATAAGATTGCACCGTTTGTCAAACAAACAAAAAACCAAATGAAGCAACAAGATTCTAAGGCTGACCTAAAAACACAAATTTATGATGAAACATACATTTATTTACCCTTTTGATAAAGAAATCCTGATTGTACATAGAGACTAAGTAAAGAAAAACAAATAATGAGCACCGAAACATTCCAATAGGGAAACTGAATTGGGGTTAAGTGACTAATATTGTGCAGTGAAACAATTAATATAACAAATATAATTACCCAGACACAGAAGAAATAAAATATTATCTTACAAAGAAATGATACAGCTGATCCAGATAAAGCCGGATGCAGAAAGTGTTGTCACTACACCTTGTCTCTCTTTTTTTTTCATATTTTTTTTAATTTCCTGGAAACTTTTTACAATTTTACAGTAAATAACAAGGTATGGTGGCAAATGTACTCCTTTTTGAACACATACAAGAGAACAAAAAGAAGAAACCTCAATACTATGAAATGATATCTGCACACATGTTTTCAGAGCTTTCCAAAACCATCTGAAAATAAGAAAGGTATCGTGTCATATCTTCATCCCAAAGCTTAGTACCTTCACTGTATATCTGCACTACCCATCAACATCTCATCCCTCTAAAAACTGGTCACCAGTCTGAAACATTACATCTACCCTTCTCAGTAAAATTATCATACTTTACAATAACATTAAGAGACAGGAAAACAATTTATTTCTCATAAAAAAATCCTCTCCTTCACAAATATAGAAGAGGTGTTTTCCAATCAAGTTATGACTTCATCAATGTACATTACAGGCATATATAATTAATAGAGTTTTCAATAAAGCTGCATGGCTTTGATGCAGAGATGTAGTTTACTTGTACACGCCCATATCAACGACATCAGAAGAAAGTCAGTGAAAGTTTTTGGCAGTCTGAAACAGAACTACTTAGTCTGATTAGGTACTGCTTCCATATATCCTCTGTCAATGGCAGGCTCACTTCATTCAAGTCACAGTAAGAAATAAGACCGATAGTCCACCCAGGGTCTATATCGTCAGATTTGGACAAACAAGGAGCCGTTATTGTACAGCGATACCATCGTTCTCCTCGGGAGTAAGTGGCTCTAACTGCTGTGCGTTAGAGTGTGATAGGTGTGACAAAGCGCTCTTGGATATGTGATCTCCGCCTCCCAGAGATGATGGAGATGGATTGAGATCCATAGCTGACATGTGTCCTCCCCCTCCTCCTCCCATGGATCCTAGACTAGTCTGATGAGGAGGACCATGGGACATGGAGTTGTCATACAAATGGCTGGGATAGCCACCCGCTGGACCCGACGTCTGACCCAAACACGACTGCATTCCACGACCATGCAGGTTATTGCCTAGGGTGAAAGAATAACAAAATAAAAAGATTAATCATTAGAAAAAAACATTTATTTTGAAGGAATAATGTTTAAATGAGAAGCAGCTTAGTAATATTTGCCATTTCTGTAACATCATTAAATCTAAGGAACTATTAAAGCACAACGACAGCCTTTTAAATAAGGATTACAACATGGTGTTATCGAAAGCTTTAAATTGTTAATTACACTCATGTTTGGAAAAATGGGGAGAAGGAATATTGATTTTGACCCCAAGATTTGAGGTGGAATCCTAGTAATCATGGCTCTTTGAATTCCACGCAAATACAGCAAAGTTTTGAGATGCCATCAGTGAAAAAGTTGAAGTCTGGTTTGTACGGAAGCAACCATTTTCACGTTCAGATACTTTCGCAATTTTGGACGAGGTTATGAAATTCACCAGGGCATAATTCACATTTTTAAAAATGTTTTTGTTACCTATAAAATAATTTTCACAAGGCCCGACATTGACCTGTACACTCTAGATTTTGCTCTATATTCTCCCTAATTTCTTTTTTCTATTTTATCAGAGAAATGAGATAATGATCCTGGAGGTTAGAAGATTAATGAAGTCATCTATGCCTGACACCTTTCATGACTCTAATGAGATTGGACTCAATAGCACAAGCCACAAGACCACACCACAAGCCAATACTGATAAGCTATCATTAACACGCCAAAGTTGAGCATATCAACTCCCCTTGAAGTCAGCCAATAAGTCTTGAGGTTATGGTGTTAGATTTCACAGCTCAGGGTCACCCCAACAAGAAAACTAGCTCACATCGGATTTGGTTTGTCACTCTACTCCCAAATATTGACAACCTGTGAATCCTCACAGGACAAATACGGGCCTCAAACAGGAAAGGCATCAATTTAACACTATGATAACCGATATTACTTGTTAAGTTTCCTAAGCAAATATTACGAGCAGAAAACAAACTGCCCTTCAAAACAGGATGAGGATCAAATCTTGGTCTCCCCACTTGCGATTAAGTAGCACTTTTCGTGGGTAGGTCTTTGGGGTTACGCTCTCCTCGCCCAGTCACCGTGGCTCGTTTCTGTACACCTCCCGGGAATTGAGGAGGGGCAATTGGAAGGGAATTCAAGGGGCATGGTTTCCTGAGCTGTCTCTTTGAGTAATGACTTGATGTAGAAGGCTTAGTGTTTATTGGTCATGGCAGGTTCAGCCTTAACCAACACCAATGAAATGGTAAGGCTTGCTAGCCTGAGATTCACCCTCAGTCCTAGACAAAGACACACCATTGCTACAGAGCTATTTTTCATCAGGCGAGGACTTAAACGATTTCTTCCTGTACCTTGTCACTTTCATGTATTGCAGCCAGGTCAGAAACATTTGAAACCAAAATAAAATTGAGTTTATTATCCTGCGTACAGACAGAGCAGCCAATTCTAGAAAAGGCCAAACAAAAATTCAAAGTGATGGAACATATCCTGTGCTTCCAGCAACAAATGTTTGTTCTATTTGCCAAAACAATTGCACATACAGACTTGAATCTGCCTTACGTGCTTCAAAACTATTTACTTCAAAATGACTTTTTTTTCAAACATTCCTACACTGGGAAAAAAGAAAGAAACATTTCACCCTTATATCTACCTACACAAATCATAATCTAAAGTTCCACTGGGCCTATTAATTAATTGAATACTGAATAAGACAATATTTTCACGATTTTTGACTAGTTGGGGAAATTTGAGAGTAGATAATTTGGCAATTTTTGTTTTTGTTTTTTTGTTTTTTGTTTTTTTGTAGCCTTACATTGAAGTGGAAACTTTGCAAGGATGGACATACAAAATTCACGAAAATAACACAGAATATTGAGGAATCAAGGTAAAAGGGCCTACTGTCTCATTTAATCCCACAAGGCCTGCATGATGTTTGAATTCAACAAGAGATGGTGTGAAAGAAACAGAGACTTATCCACCTCTTAGTCCAGACTTTAAGTCTACTTAACTCTTTGTGAAACACCCCCTGGTCCTCCAAGAGACCCACTATTCAGCATCTCTTCTATTTTCTCTTCCTCTTGCTGCTTAATTTTTGCCATTTTTTTTTTCATTACTATACTTGTAGCCTTATACAGAATTGGACATTTTCACAAGGATGGACAAACAAAATTCACAAAAATAACACAATACATTGAGGAATCAAGGTAATGGGTTTGACGTCTCATTTCAACCCACAAAGCCTGCTTGCTGTTTGAATTCAACAAGAGATGGTGTGAGAGAAACAGAGACTTACCTACCTCCTAGTCCAGACTGTGAGACCAAAGGATCAGAACCAGGTCCTGGTCCTCCAAGGGACCCTCTATTCGGCATCTCTTCGACTTTCTCTTCTTCTCGCCGCTTAAGGCACGCTGCTTTGGGGTTCAGGTTGCGTTCTGTTACAATAGAAACAAAGAATGGAAATTAGATTACTTCAAAACAATTCAAGTATATTATGCATTATTGTTTGAAATATATACATATATTTCATCATTGTTATGAAATGAAATACAAAAGATTTTGCAGTAATTGGTTTTTAAACTGTTCAATATACAACAATGTAATTACTTATACTTATATTTTAAAAAGGACTCATTATGGTATTGCATTGATAAGTATCACATATTGATGGGTTTAATAGCAGTGGCTAAGAAGAAGCAAATATCTATCTGCAAGTAAATATTTTGGCAAATGCAACAATATACATTTAGTAGAATTGTCATGAACAAAAGTTGTTATTTTTATAATGTACATTGCAGACATCCAGTAAATATGAAGCAATTTCCCTAGCTCATTGTAAAAGCAGTTCACAGGTACAAATGATTACATCCTGATTGCTTAAATCCTTAAATAATTTTTTAAAACTTCTAAAAGTGAGAATATGATTCATAATTGTATTACATGACTTTGAAGTCTCTTTTCTTATATCTTTAGGGTTTAGTCTTTCTTAATCTGTACTGATGAAATTTGGATTTTAAAAAACCTTTTGAGGAAGAGGAGTTGGAGGAGGACTTGCCTCTAACTTGATGCTCCAAGGTTGTGATGACATTGACTGCTGAATGTAGTATGGTGAGTTTAGTTTGGGCCTTGTCTTGCTTGAGGTGTAACTGACACATCCTCCCGAGCTCCTTGAATGCTTCGTTGATGTCCCTGACGCGGATGCGCTCCCGAGCATTGTTGGCATGGCGACGTTCTTTCTCTTTGACCTGCTTCTGCTCCGGTGAGAGCCCTTCATCATCTGATTCACTGCTGGGGAATTGTGAAATGAAAGGCCAGCATGAATTTTGATCCTATTACATAATATCTTTGTTACTAAATCACCATAAAAATTTCATGAAATTGCAACAGAAACCTTTACTTATTTTAGACAAGATACTTTGTAAAATGTTGATGCTGTTACTACTCCTATCACTTTTTCTGTTGGAGAAGGGTTGTCCAAGTCTTGCTCACACTATGTAGGTGAAACAACAACCAAATTACACTTGTAAACAGCTTAATTCTCCCACTTCATCACACATTATGTAGTCCAAAAATTAGTGTCTTCTATTCATGAGTACTGACCCCTATCACTTATAGAAAATGGCGGTTTCTTACAACAACAAAATAAAAATGCCTTTTAGGTTCCTAACTTAAAATGGAATCAGAAATATGACTTTAAACAGTATCAAGAAGATATAGAATTCTATGCAATCCACATATCGTCGGCTGAGAACCAGAAGGGCGCTATTACAGATCAAAGATGTTCCGTTGACAACCAGAAGGGCACTAATACCATTGACTTTGTACAGCAATAGCACCCTTCTGGTTCTCAACGAAACATCTTTGAGATGCAATAACGCCCTTCTGGCTCTCAACAGACGATATTTTAAGGCCCAATGGCCCTTCATACATTATATCATGCCCTATCTTTTATCATAGACCAAACCCTGAATAATTGATGCTCAACGTTAGGGCTAACCACCTACAGATGGGTGTATCTAATTTCATAATCTATTCTCAACATAATCCTATCACTGTATGCCATTTTCATTAGCAGCAGTTCAGGGTGGGCAAAAATCTTGCATGAGAATCGATTACTCATTATGCTCATCTCATTATAATTTGGCCATTAATGTAATAATCATATGTAATTGATCAAGGTGGAAACAAGACACGGATCTTGTTTGCCAATGGCTCTGCCATAATCTACAAATCAGTCTTTGACTAGGGATGGTAAACCAATACCAATAAACCTCAATACCAGGTCACCTAGTACAACAACCCTTCTTCAAGTCGTATCACTTTCCTCTCTCTTCCTTCCTGTCTTCTATGGGTTTTTCTTAAGTTCTGTTTTAAGGTAAGATCATGAATGGTTTTAAGAAAGAAGATCAAATTGCAGCAGCCTCGCTAACGATGACAGAGAACACAAAAGCAAAATATTTAGCACTTTAAATTCTATTTTACATGGACTCAATTTTCTTGAATTGATTGATATTACCAAGTCTGGAATTCCATTAATTTTGAAGGACTTTTAATTAGAAGTCTGCATTGGATGCGAAATATTAAAACATAATAATATATCGATTCATAAGGTGGGACCATTTCCGATTGAGCATCCCTCATAAAAACAAAAAACAAGAAACAAAAACCTAAGCTAAACCAAAATTCTGCTAAATTGTACCCTCTAAAACCTGGCTATGAGTCAAAGGCTGATTTGGTATCATGGATGATGTTAGGTCAGAATAGCTCTGACAATGTGTTAGGTAAAGAAAGCAAATGAACTAACTCTGGTGAACCGGGATTTAGGATGAGAAGACTTTTGCCTCCCTGCTGCGGGCCTGGACCACCACCACTTCTTGAATCATTTCTGAATTGGATGAAATAAAGTCACGGTATATTGGGGTTTAGTTACATCTTATACACTATCCTATATTCCCAATAAAGGTATTTTACAAGATTCATATGTAAACGGACTACATCAAATTCATAACAACCCTATACTTGTTCAAGTTTTAAGGGCACATATCATATTCATATAGCATTCATCTGATCTAGAAAACCACAACAGACATTGAAAGAAGAGTTTATAAAAAAACAAGTGGATTAGTAAATTACGCGATGCGTAATATATGTCCCCGCCGATAATGTAAAATTCCCATTATATCACGGTCAGTGCTATCACATAAGGCAAACAGAATCGAAATCGGGTAAAATATGGCGAGGAAGTAGCATTTTGTAGCCAATTAACAAAATAGGTCAAAGGTCAAAGGGTCAAAATGAAAATTCCGTAACAAAAGTTTTGTAGTCTTCACCTAGTGCTATCACAAAAAGCAAACGCAATCGAAATCGGATGAAAAATGGCGAAGGAGTAGCATTTTGTAGCCAATTAACAATATAGGTAAAAATAAAGGTCAAAGGTCAAAGGTCAAATTCGGTGAAGAATTTTGTAGCCATCACCTAGTGCTATCACATAAAGCAAACGGAATCGAAATCGAAGAAAATGTGAAGGAGTAGCATTTTGTAGCCAATGTACAATATAAGTATAAATCAAGGTCAAAGGTCAAAGGGTCAAAAGTCAAAATTCCGTGAACAAATTTTGTAGCCCTCACCTAGTGCTATCATATAAAGCAAACGGATTCGAAATCGGATGAAAAATGGCGAAGGAGTAGCATTTTGTAGCCAATTAACAATATAGGTCAAAATGAAGGTCAAAGGTCAAAGAGGTCAAAAGTCAAAATTCCGTGAGGAAGTTTTGTAGCCCTCACCTAGTGCTATCATATAAAGCAAACAGAATCGAAATCGGATGAAAAATGGCGAAGGAGTAGCATTTTGTAGCCAATTAACAATATAGGTCAAAAATCAGGGTCAAGGTCAAAGTCAAAATTCTGTGAAGAAGTTTGGTAGCCATCACCTAGTGCTATCATATAAATAAAGCAAACGGAATCGAAATCGGATGAAAAATGGCGAAGGAGTAGCAAATTGAAGATTTTGGTCACATACGGACCGCACGGACGGACGGACGGACGGACACACACACACACACACGTACGGAGCCCGTTTCATAGTCCCCTGCTCGAACTCGTTCGGCGGGGACAAAAAAATCAATACATTTTGATCTTATTACAAATGTAACGTAAGACACACTACATGGGTGGTAAATACATTCAGTGCAAATATATTACTTTGAAAATGTTTGGGCCTCTGCATTTTTATTCTTAGAATAATATATTTAATGAATAAAAAGGGTCACACTCTCTATATATTGACACTAACCCACTTGTCACCTAATCTAGATATCATTTAGTTTCAGAATTCAAAGTCTTATTCACGTGATTTACGTGCCCCAGTGGGCCAGTGCATCATCCCCTACAACCCATGCATAATATTTGACTTTTACATGCAAGTAGAATTATGTTGAGGGGGACTTGGATTAAGGCTAGGGGAAGGACCCATAATCCTGTAGACTTCCGCTCATCTATGTCTCATTGGAGGAAGCTGGGGGATTAAGAGGGGCAATAACAGGGTAATTAGACGGGATTAGAGACAAGACACTTGTCAGCAGATGACACAAGCGCCTACAAACCTGCTCTACTTTAACTCCCTAGCTACCGTCAATCCTCCCTCAATATCTAATCAAACATGTATCTTGACATGTTTAAGTTACTTTGCTACTAGGTCTGGCTTTAACCACACACTATACCTTCAGGCTCAAAGAGATTACTTCATTCAGAAGCTTACAAGTTCAATGTTTTATTAATTTAGACCTCTAGATGGCCTTTAGATGAAGCCTAGTGGACTCATAGCGCTGTGAATGATCGGACTGAGAGGGTTAAAATTTAAACCCTCCCGATAGTCTTGTGTCATTCTCAGTGTTCAATTACATCCGATACATGATCCCAAGCGTAGTGTCAAAACTTTAAGCTACCATTGACAGGTCCCATCACGAGACTTTCTTCCTCCTCTCATCATATTCATGAAGGAGATGAAAACATTAATGTTTGAATTTTGAACAGTCATGCTATGTCTCTAATCTATCCTATATAAGATGACAATGATAGTCATTCCCTCATAGCATCTAGAAAGAAAACCACTTCAAATTGTAACTTGACTTGCAACTTTACCTACAATGTAGGTCACAATTTTCTTGTTGCGTATATTTTGAGAAAATCAACAATGATTCAAATTCAAAATGAGAACAAATCAATTCTTTTTACTTCCTGCAGCCTTTGCTGATTATCATATGGAAAGATTTTCACATTAAGAAAAGAGCCTTTTTAAAAATAGGAACCCTAAAAATCACTGCTATTGTAGAAGGAATGAGTTCGGGTTAGGGTTAGTATTGACATACTTGAACCTTTTCTTGTTCTTAGATGCAGCATTGGCATCTCCTTTCTTGGCAGTCTGTCCTCCTCCGGAAGAAACATCATCTCTATCATTATCCAACATCAACCCTCCTCCTCCACCTCCTCCTCCTTTTGTCTTGCTTTCCTCTGCTTTGGTCTTTTTCTTAGAATTGTTATTTGATTTGAGGCCGTTGTCGAGACCACTCCCCATCATTTCACCATGCACTGAAAGAACAAACATATTTAAAAAAATAATTACTGTATTTGCTGTCATTTTTGACAAATTAATTTTTTGCGCTGAGCGGCCTTAAAACATCTTTGATGGTTCTTAAATTTGTGCTTCTAGAACGTGAGCATGCAACTGAACCCATTCAGAACATGCATAAGAAAGCCTGCTCATATATTTGCATGTTTTTTAATTCGAGCCTGCCGATCCATATGCGAAATCCACGAAAATTTCCACAAATACAGTATATTGTATCTCTATTAGTGTATGTGATATCCTCAGACTGCATTGTTCGTATTACAGAGAACAAAATGGGCATCAATATCATTTGATGCTTTTGAACCTGAGCAGAAATGGAAATGAGAAGTTCACCTACACTAGATCTGCTTAAGTCATAAAGCAGAAGAATAAATACAAACAGAATAACAGAACAATATTAACAAACCTGAAATTGACATTAATTTAATTTTCTTTCATGAAATTAATTCCTAAAGCCAGTCTTAAAAAATAAGTAAATGTATTGCAATAATTAGGTTAAGTCATTGGTCTGGTTTTGGAGAGTTTTCAAAATTAAAACTTTCAGTTTTCTTTCTTTTTCTTCTTTTTTAAATCCCACATATAAAATTTTATCAATCGCGAATGGCTTTTTTCTTGTTATTTTTTTTTTTTTTTTTTTTATATTCGCAAGTTATTGGTGAACGCAATGGGTTTATCTCAGCTATTAATCTAGCGAAGCTAGGAAACTGGCAATATGTCTGGCTTCAAAACCTCAACTGATACATATCTGAGTTATCTGACTAGGAAACATTCATTTGAGTTGCATTAACCTCCCTCTACAATCATAAACCCCTCAAATGTTTAGGAAGTCAATTCACTGCCTTATCACCTTTACACCTCCAGAACAGGGCAACACTAAACAAGTAATCTTATATCCCAAATTTTGGGCCACTGATTAAATTACGCCTCAATTTTAAACTGAATCTCTGTCGACCTCCGCTATCGAATTATGATTTCATTGGTGGACTTCCTAAGAGTGATCCAATCCTCCGTCTTATGACATGTGAACTTGGCTTATCTTCACCTATCTACGTCTCAATGAAGAGCTGCTACATCTCAACTTTCATATTCTTTTATCCACCTCTCGTTTGATTTGCGTGTTATTTCCCCTGACAAGTATACCGTTTAGGGTATTTAATAGCATCAATCGTGTTCTTGGGCTCTTATTTGTAGTACTGGTAACATTTAATATGTCTAAAATCATTTGATGGGTGCCAGAACAGTGACCAAGTCAATGAGTTTAAAAAAGAATTGATGCTTTACGATAGTTTTCATCATTCTTGCCCAAGTTGGATGCGCCAATGATTGACAAATTTGGTAAGGAGCTCTTCCATTCCGGAGACCGAGGCGGCCAAAGACTTCCTTTTTAAATTGATATGTCTCTTTCTACTCCTCCTTGAGGATGTCATAGAGGGTGTCATTCAAGTTTATTACCAAACATGGGTGCATTCATGGTCAAACAAAAATTTAAACAGGAACATGTATCATGATACAAAAGGCAATTACAAAACACAGAACACAATCACGGTCAATGATGCACTATTTTTCGTCGAAAATTTAACGCTGATTATACAGATTGTCTTTAAGTTCCCCATCCTCAGTGCAGCTAAACTGCATTCGCAATGCTGAAGGTTAGGACAGTCATAAAATTAAAGCTGATTATGTTTCAAAATGCACCTTTTTCAGTATTTAAATTGATCTCTGAATGCTGATCTGAAAGACGTTTACTTTTATGACCAGGAATGATTGACCATGAATGCACCCTTTTTTTTCTCTATATACATGTATGTCTGTGTTTTGTAATTGCGTGTTGTATCATGATTCATGTTCCGGTTTGATTTTCTTTTCCAACCATGAATGCACCCTCCGGTTTAAGTCCCCCCCCCTCTCTCTCTCTCTCTCTCTTTCAAGCCAACCTTTCATATTCATTCACATACAGCTCCCTACTTCTCTTCAGTAATATCTTGTATGACTTTAAATGAAAAGGAGGGCATGGCTTACCCCATGCCCATAACATGCCATGACCTATTAACACCAATTCAACATGAGTGAGAGACACAGAGGGTAGCTAGTAACATGATGGCATAGGGGCAAGGAAAAGACTGGTAGAGGGTTATAAAGGTCATCAGCCCCTATATTCAAGATCAGCATGAATGTGAATATTGGATAAAATCACATTTTTTAGGAAAAATGTCATACTTTGGAATGCTTAATTCACCTAAACTATGTAACATCTTCAGAAAAAAAAGCCTATAAACCTTAAAAAAGATATTCCTATAAATGTAACAAGGACTGCAATTTCCGGGGGGGGGGGGCATATCAAGACATGAATTTAATAAGATATCCTCATTGAAGCCCTTTCTATTTCATCTATTAAAATTATAATATTTACTTGTCTAATGATGAATCAGAATTTAATTATAATATCAGATCTTCTACATATCCATACCTGCCAACATTGTGAATCCTAATATAGGGACAAAGTGGGAATACAAATTTTAAAAATAGGGACATTTCTGTATTTCCTATAGATTACTGTGCACAGATTTTTCAAAAAATAGGGACAAAGGGTTGTAAATGGTGATAATTGCTCCTTCTTTTCCCCCAAAATAGGGACTGTCCCTACTAAATAGGGACAGTTGGCAAGTATGCATATCAAGACATGTTGTTGAATGCATGTGAGGTCTTGAATACTTGACTTCTGCAACTCTTCAAAACACAGTTGTCATACCAATTTCAAACAAGACTGACTAAACTATTCTCTCTCTTTCTTCCAAGTTTCACCCCCTGGTGGTGTATTAAATTAGAATTACAAAGTGCTTGGCTTCCTTTCAAACACTTTTCAGTGAACAGCACAGATTCCTATGCTTGTCATTTAATGCTTCACATCTATAGCTTTCAACAATACTTCAAAAATAATAATTAATATAATATATATTGCAACCGTACTATCCATACCTTCATAAAGAAAACTGACATACCAAACAAATCTTCTGAGAGATTTAGATAATCTCTCTTATTAATTTGGGTTTCCTTTTTAAATGACAGTCTGAGGTCCGTGTTTATTTAAATACCCTCAAGCTATATATATATGACAACAATTCATCATATCAGTATCAAAAAAATATTATAAACATTTCCCAAGCATTTGGGTGATCCCACCTACCTATGGACAAACCTATTAAACATGATATAAAATTTAGTGAGAAAATAAACATTAAATCTTTTTATATAAAGTAACAATACTGCACAATTTTTCAGATTCATATCTTATTAAAAATGTATATGCCATTTCTTGGCCTTTGGGTATAATTCTTTCCCTATATGAAATTTGTATAATTTCTTTCTCTGTAAAAGGACCGACATTGGTCTAACAGTCTTCACCTAGTTCACCTAGTTCTCCTAGCCCTTTCTTGCTCTCCTTGCAAATTGAACAGATGCCATAAACTGTGTCATCTGAAAGTACTTTGTGCTAAGATGCAAGGGAAAAATCCATGGCTTATTTGGACTTGGGCTAAAAACATGCTGCCTGACTTGTCAGAGAAGGTTGAGATAATACAGGAGAGAAAATTGGGAGGTGAAGAAAAAAAAAATACATGTCTATTCCGGCATATTGCATAAATTCAAAAACATATCCCTGTTGTGGAGTAGGAGAAGGAAATGTTTCTAGAAATGCGAGAGATTGGATTGAGAAGTAGCACCTGGGACTCATCTGTGGAATACTGTTGGGTGGGAGGGGGGGGGGGCTTAAACTTAGAGGGGTCCAGGGTCCTAATAACTTATCGCAGGAAACAATCTATTAACTATTAAATTGAGACACATAACATAAACGTGAGTAACACACTGGATATTCATAAATAACAATATTGGATTTTAATAATATCGCCTGACTTTTAACAACATAGCATTTTTTTAGTACTTGAACTAATTTTACCAAATTATGAAACAAAGTTGTAAGTGTAAAGTAAGCGAAATGAACATCTACACTATAAAAATAATAAAAAAACAAAGATTGATGGAAGGGGACAGTATTGTGTCTAACCCATGAGTCATTGTATTTAAAATCAAAAAGTCTTTTGCTGTCTTCCTAAATGTATGTCATGCAGGGAAAATTAGCTCAAATTAGCTTGACTTTCTCAGCAGGTTGCTAGACTTTTTGCTTTCACTCCAGCTGTGAAGAATCTTTTTCCATTTTTCTCTTTCTTTCCATGAACTATTTTACAAAGAGAATAAGAAAGAAAAGAAATAAGGAGAAGACAGATACTGAAAGAGGACATGGTTGATTGACCTCTGATTGTGACCTCTTTATCAGGCTATGCCACGCCCCCTCCCCTAAAAAAAAATGTACCTTTTATATAATAATGATAGAGGTTGTTATTGGAGGTTGTCATTGGCTATTTCTCACAATATTGTTTTTGCATTTGACCAATGATAGCACTATTTAAATGTATGAACCTCTACCAAATATGTAATATTCTAGAGTCTTATTTCATATAAATACCATTGATTACTCATCTACTTGAGTCTTTACTATCAGCCTCTAACCCACAAGGTAAAAAATCAGGACAGATGATATTGCATTTTACAAGAAAGTAATATAATTTCAGTTCTAATTTTGTCGAGAGTGATGACTATTTTCAGGCGACATGAAGATGTTTCCAATTTCTGTAAAAATGACAGTCTTCCTCTTCTGAATCCTCTTTATCGATGAGTCTCACATTATCATTTAACTTAATTTTATTCATCTGTTCACACTCAATTCTCTCCATATTTTCCTTGTTTAAATTCTTAGAACACATTCTCATTTGGAAGTGCGTTCCATTCCCTGAAGAAGTGACTTGCAGAAAGCATGGAACCCCCAAAGGTTCTACTAATAGTTAGACATTAAGCTCTTGATTTACTGATTAATTAGTCATGTTTGCGTAACCATAGTAATTGTCTATTCATCATCAGATCAGTGAAAGATTGTGGATTCAAGCATGGAAAGTGTCAGATAAATCAATAAAGCTGGGCTATTTTAACCAGGCAGGTGAAACCAATTACATAGTTTGCAATCATCTTGTGACTTTATGAAATGAAGCCTGACTGCCAAGAAGCAATAGTTCACTTTTACTTATACCAAACATAACCACAACTAAATAAATGCATTCAGATTGAACTATTTTTAACTTACAGTGAGCATTAGTTAGTTTACCAGTATCGTCCAAGTATTTGCATCTTTCATTGAACCGTGAGTAAGAACGAGTTTGCAATTTCATTTCAAATTAGTGACATGGGTAGCCCATTTATGACAGCTTTAGTCCCACCTATCAAAGTTTGTCAGTAAGACAGCTGAACCCATGCCTGATCAATTTGTCAAAAGCCACATGCTTACGGGCTTTGGAAGACATCAGCAAACAACACAACAAATCTGGAAGCAGTTTGAAGAGGGGGTTTCTTTCTGCTGAATGTGAAGGCTTTGGCTACCAGACTTCAGATAGGATGAAGCAATTCTTGTCTGTCATCGGATGGAAATCTTCTTCTTTAAAACTCCTGGACTTTCTTTCTTCAAGGAAGGGGAAATGATGGGCATTCTCTGAGGGAGCAGAACTAAGAATACAGACACACTGCACAAACAAGCCAACTTAGTTTAACAACACAGTGACTTGGGCATGACTTGTGATCCCCCTATAAAAGGTTTTGTTTTGCAATATTTTCATTATTAAAAGCATTTAAAATGCAAATCCTGTATTTACTTTGCAACATGAATGTATGTCGCTGGTATTTATTACAGCACAGGTATGCAAGATTACTTCCTATCAAACAATGAACAAAGAACATTCACTCATCCTGGAACCAGGAGAGAGAGAGTAAGCGTTCAACCTTGGGTGTAAATTGAAATCAGACGTTGGATGGAGATAAAGGATTGAATGCTATACCCTTGTCGGCGCCCTCTGGCCCTTGAGATGGTGCAATCCCTGCCTATGTGAGGAGGATAAAACTCTTACAAATGGGGTATATTATTGCCTTCCCATCCCCCAATTGGCTGTCTTCCTATGGTTGAGTACTGCAGCATCAAAATCAATAATTATATCTTCTTCCACAGGAATGGGTTCATCTTAACCCTAAAAAGGCCGGGTTATTTTTGCCATCTCACAGCCGGGGGGGGGCTCATTAGGCCCCCCCTTCAGATCTCGGCCGCCGATCGCGCGATCGCCGCGAAAATTTGCACGATAGTAGTGTGCGATGTAATCTACAAGACTGTATAGTTCGTTTTTCCAAAATAATGTCTATTTAATTTATATTAATTAATTATGCTAATTTATGCATCAAATCATATTTTTTGCTCTAAATCATTTAATAAGGCTCCCAGAATGCTAATTCTTGGTGTAAATATGCTTTGTAGCGTTCCTAACAATTGAACATGAAAAAAATTCCGGTATCTAATTCAATTTCTTATGTATTTCATTGTTTTGGGAATTTCTTATGTATTTCTTTGTTTTTCGACTTATGTATTTTATTGTTTTTTTGTTTGGAATACTTTGGTTATTGATTATCTCAAATGATTACAGCAATATTAACTAAAATAATGGCTAATAACCATATTTTAAATACAGAAATGTGATTTTAGCATGAAAAGCCATTTCCCATATGTTTTGTACACAAATACAGAAAATCTCTGGTTTTTGAGTCTGCGCAGCATTACATAATGTTGCGCAACTTCCGAACCATACGCTCAATTTTTTTCAAAATAGTTTTAAAAGTTGCGTAAGATGTTAGAGAAAAAAGTCATAAATGCGCGGAGCGCGAAATTTTTTTTTCAGCGACATGACCGCGCGAAATGTCGAGGGGGGGGCTGATTAGGCCCCCCCCCCCGGCCCTTTTAGGGTTATAGCAAGAGTGAAGTCATGACTTATGTTAAATGAATCAACATTTCAATACCAGACACCTGTCTCTAAGCCCCAATGGTTTTATCATAAAATCTAAATATCAATTTAGTTTATTAACGAGGGGTATATGAGAAAGTCAATATATTATCATATTCCTTGTAAAAATGCAATATCAAATCCAGAATTCTAGAGGTGAACAGTAAGACATCTTTACCAATCAAATTTAATTTAATCAAGGCTTTGGGAAACAAAAATGTTCTTTCCTATGAGAATCGTTTGGTTTAAATTTATGATTTGAAAAACTGGAAAATGTGGGTCAAAACTTTTGCAATTATTTAGTCTGATGATGTGTAAATTTTGCATTACCTATATCATTTTTAAGGAGTCTAAATACAAGAGAGAGTAGCTTATTTTGATTCAGATGAACAATTTTGCCTGCATTTAAAAATCATGCTCTCATCACTGGGACAAACTAAACAATATTTTCTCATACTTAATTTGGCAATACTCTTGGGTCAAAAATTCTAGCCTTTATTTTATTGACTTATTAAAACGATGACTCAAACAAACAACATGTTTTCATTTTATAATAAAGGCCATGTTCTCATCATTTCTGAAGAAAGCAAATTGTTTGCTTAGCTTGAAGAGTTTTAAATCCTTATTGTCTATATCACATTCATAATGATGTGATTATAAGCCTGATTTTATAATGAGACTGGGGGTGAAAAAGAAAACTTCTTAGAATAAAATGGAATAAAGAATTAAATGTAAACAGGACCAAAAGTATAGGTTAAGATAAAGATACATGTATCTGTAATGATGGTGGATTAAGCTTTACTTATGAACAGGACTGTGCATTGAGTTAATGCAAGACAGAATTAAGAATGTGATATGAGTAGGACTGTTTGTGAAAATGAAAATATATATGAAGAGACAGGATTAGACCAAGATGTGAAAGGAACCGTCTGTGAATTGACTTCAAGAAATAGCGCGATGTGAAGAGGGCCGTAGATGAGGATGTCTCTCAGCAAGAGATGGGAATCTGATTCAAGCACAGTGAAAATAAACATACCCTCTCTAAACAGGGACTTGCTTCATGTGTGGTTACAAGAAACAAGCCTCGAATAAACCCAGTCTTTTCACCGTACCCTCCTGTTAAATCAAAATCTGGTACTCGTCCTTAGATTCTACTGATCTCCATAAGATATTCATATTTCAATCTAACAAAAAAATACAAATAGCTTTATATTTTTATCTAAAATTGAAAGATTTCATGAAAAATCCTCCACCTTCTGATTGCAAAAGGGATAAAAGGGGGTTGGTGAGAGGTGCAAATGAAGTCTTAATACAGTGAGATCGACATGTGTGAATGATCAAGAATCGCAAGCAGATCCAGCCTGGATGAAAATACCACCAATCTGAGACCCTAATCGCAGTAGGCCTATCTTCATCAAACTTTGAGGCAGCCCGTATTTCTTGGGTGATAATATTTTGAGCCCAACAAAATAGAAACAAATTAGAACAAGGTGACCAGAATGCAACCAGTTCAAATTGTGACCAACTATAATCTAGACATAAAAAATAATAAGTTATGCCATGCCCTACTTCAGTTGAATTTATGGTTCAATGCCTCTGTTTCTTTTTTTTCTTCTCGAAAAAGTAACTGTCAAATTTTCACCCCAAAAGACACAAATTAACAAAAACTAGGAGGAGAGAAAAAAAAAATTGAGAGCAATTTTGATGACAACAGCAACAATCATTATTTCTTTTACAAATTTAAAAAAAAAAAAAAAAAAAAAAAAAAAAAAAAAACATGACAAAAATAAGTTTACCTCCATAAGGTTGGCCAGAGTTGATATCTTGTGATAAGATTCCTCCTCTTTCTGATAATGATTGTGGACCACCAGGCTGTAATTAAAAGAAAAAACAAAAGAAAACAAAAACACAAATAAATAATCATTATTCAACAGGGTAGACCTTCCTAAAAATGCTTCACAATTTACAACACATACACACCATACAAGCATGACTCCCAATCAAGTCTATTTTGAAACAATACCGGTATCTAATTAAATATTTCACTAAATCAATTACATAATTACATTTCATATATTAACCACAATATTATAGTCATAAATTAGAATATTTGATCAGACAGTCATCGAAATTAACACTGCAATGAATCAACTGTGTAATTTTTCATGAAATAACTTTATTGACAAAGAGTTGAATTAGTTTGCCCCACATCTTTTTCTCAAGACTATAAATTTCATAAAATCAAGACTTCAAGGAGATTTAAATGGAAGACAAAATCATAAGTGAATTTTGATAAGACCATTGCCATTGTGGGGTCATAACTGTTGGTTGGTAGAAAATGAAAGTATCTTGATAGAAAAGGAAGGGATCTGATATGTTTTGTAACTGTGTGGCGCCTCTCCTTCCTCTCTCCTACCCAGACCAGCAGGCCTAGTGGAAGGCAGGGTCACGGTCACGGCACTAGCTGCTCCGCAAGATATTGTGTCAACCCATGATGTCACTCACCTGACGGAAAACATGAATTACAATCCATTTTCATTCTGATTTCTCCAAAAATCATACCAAACCATTCCTATTATTCAACCTTTTTTATCTATCTATCACACAACTTCATTCATTATAATAAAAATTATATAATCAAATTTCTGATTTACCTTTGTTTTCATCAAACAACAGGGTGCACTTTCCTACACCATAAAGGGTTAAAAAGTAACAGATCAACATAGTATTTCTGGTAAATATTATTTGCCTTTAATCAAAAATGCATAAAGGCCTATAGGCTTATTTGATATTCAAATAACATGAAATTCTCTGGTTTAATGTATTTAGGTTTCTTCAATATTTTCCAGTAGAGCCAAATTATTAAATCTAAGTTTGGCATGAGGTTCAACTATGGGAAATGGTTTCAATGATGAAAACTCTGGTAAGAATTGACCTCTGTGTTTGTCCAGTATTCCAAATGAAAGTTAAAGATTTGTTTTGCTATGTCTGTAATACCTCCTTTCCACTGATGAGAGTTGTGACCTTGTGTGTCATTCCCAAACACGCAAATTGCTCATCATTGCAAGGAAACATGCCAATAGTTCCAGACTTAAAAACCTTCTGAAAGTTGATCTAGCTAATAAGACTTACTTGACTGATATTTCATTTTGTCAGACTATGTCAAGAAAATAAAGACCTGGGAGTGTTTCACAATGAGTTAGCATGAAAAAAAGTTGCAATTTAATTCCTAGTTGCATGCTGTATATTGTGCATCATCTCAATGTTCAGATCATGCTATATATGCGCTCTAATGAGAAATCGATCAAAGAGATTACGCATTGAATATAAAATGCTTTTGGCATCTAAGTGTATAACTCTTTGTGAAACATCCCCCTGGTTACGTCATACCGCTAACATTAACAAAATCCAATAACATTACACTTTCAAACAAAGGTGGATGCTCATCTCAATACTGGAACACTGTAACCAGCCCTTAAAATGTTCATAAATTTTGGCATCATTTAAAATTATATTGATGAAAAACATTTTTCAGACAATGCTGACAATTCTAAAATGGTAATTTAAGGGGAGAAGGGAATAAACTAAAGACAAGTTCCGGAGAAGGTTGAGTTTACACTTTCTTTATTCCAAACCGACTTCATAATTCTCATCTATGACTGGACATTGTCAGAAAGGCAAACTCTTTAGAGAAGATTTTGACAAAGGTTACCAAGGATGTCAACTTACTGTCAAGGATGCTAGAAATTATGGACATGTGGCAGAGAAAATTGGATCTGAAAATAGCATGACTGACAATGAAGACAGACAACGCTCTCCTCGCTATTTGCCGCGCTAAGGCCGCAGTTTTTTGGATAAAATAATGTCGCAAAAGTCGGGGTGCGCTTATACACGAAACAACAAAATCGGTATTTTCAACCCCTTGAAAACACATGTTTTTGCACACATGGACTGGTAAAACATTGCAATAGGAACCACAGGAATAGAAGATCTTACCAACATGTTTGAGCTACATTGTGGAGATGAAAATTGTTTTTCTCATGAAAAACCTCAGCACTCTGGTTTTTTTTTAATTGCTGCGCGATAATGAGTCATTTCTGAGCAAAATACATGTCCAAAAAAATAAAAATAAAAATAGGATCGCGCAGCTGCTGCCAGTTGCAAAATATGATTTTTGGTGATCTGCCGCCTCTGTAGTTCATGTTATGAACAGCTACAAAACAGCTGAAAATTTTACGATCTTTTTCATCTTTTAGATCTAGATTTTCAGCTTTAATTTTAGTATTATATTCAAGAATAAAGGTAGGATATAAGAGCCTATGTAATATTTCATATGCCATTACTACCACATGTTGGAAACTAGTTCCAAAGATGTGATTTTAGCAGCAAATCGGAATATTTGTTGGCTTATCGCAAAGCACACACATGCTGCCTGCTGTGCTGGTGTGTGTGTTTGTTGTGATTTGTTGCTGTGTGCATATGTGATGAAGCTGCAGAGGGTTGAAGTTTGCTAAGAATCTGAGTGAATTAGACTCAAGTCTAGATTCTGACTTGTCATTCTCTTTTGAATACTTATAAAATAAACATTGGTGCTCTTTTCAGGGCTTATTTCTTACTTTTCTTAGTATACATTGTTTGTTGGGATATTTTTTTTTCAGAAATTTTTTTTTCCATTTTTTTTTTTTTTTCTTTTTTTTTTCAAAAAAAGTTGTCAAAAGGGGGCGGCCTATACGGCGCTGCGGCCTTATCGCCGGCAAATACGGTAATTACTCTATTTTCTGGTTTACTAGCTTTAAAGTGAACTATTCTTTAAATGATTTTGCATAATCAGGGGAAATATTGTATTGTACACAGTTATTATTATTCACATTGATCCATTTTTAGCTTGAATGGGGAGTGGAAAAGATAATTGGAAAAAAAAAATATATATAAACCCTCCAAAAATGTCTTGCAATTCAACTTTGAGTCCTCGTATCTTTTTTGTTAATTGTCTATAATTCATTATTTTATACATTGGAAGTTCATTTATTCCTCTTTACACTGATACCCATTTTTAAAGGTTGTGCAATGCTTGAATGCACAGTATTCCCGAATACAAATCAAAGTCAGAAGTGGAAAGTTGCCAAATGAATGGCTATTGTTGAAAGGCAGAGTTTCTATTGAGTATATTAAATGGGTCATGCATTATTCCTCAATGTTTTCACTTATTGTATGACATTCAACCACAGAGTATCCAACATTGTATTGAGCGCCTAACGCACAAACCAAACAAACACAAAGAAACACAAAAACCTTTTATACAGTTAAGAACTCGATGTAAGCAATAGCCATTCATTGGCAACTTTCCTTTTCTGACTTTCATTCGAGTTTGCGAGTACTGTGCATTCAAGCATAACTACATCACATGCGCGGTTCAACTGTGCACAACGGAATAAATCAACTTTCCAATGATATCAAATTTAACCATCATAAACAATCAAATAAAAAGATATGAGGGTTAAAAGTTGAATTGCAAGACATTTTTTGAGGGGTTTATATAAAATAAATCTAAAATTGAAACCTAGCAAAATAATTTCCTTTAAAACTACAAGTTATCTATTCCATTATTGTGTTGAGTGGCTGCGAAGGAGAGTTGTACATTTTCAGGTGGACAGCAGAGAATTCAACATTTAAAAAAAAGTGAATAAAAAAGGTAATGTTAAAACTTATTAGAAAAGGGGTAGAACTTGTAAAACAAAAGGATCTGTGGGAATAAGAGTGAAGAATTATAATGGTGAGACAAGCAGAATTGATCAAGCTGTAGGGATATGATGACAGACAAATAAATGCATGTGGATTGAGAAGCCAAGGTGAGCTAAGGATGATGAAAGCTTCAAAGATCAGTGTACATCTAGTACCAGGCAAGACAACATGGAGATCAACACATACTCTCAAACCATACTATTTTACTATTTTATGATATCCAGAACATTCAATAAAATACAAAAATTGTGTTTCCACTGTGTGGTCATATTCAATTTAGAAGAATACATAAGGGGGCTAGATACTGTTTGCCCAACATATAGGCCTATTTATTTAAATTTTCATATAATTTTGTGTCTAAAATAACCATGAGATTAAGATTAACCAATAATATTAAAGACAAATATCTTATCAAATGCTTATATCAAATATAATCTAATTGATGTCTTATCTTAAAATATATACGCCTACTTATTGACAAATTAATATTTTACAGGTATCCTTTCTAGAATATCAACTTAAAAAAAAAAAATAAATAAAACCACAACCAGAATGTAAAAAAATAAATAACAATGTGCAGCACAATAAAGAAAACCCGACTTGAAAAGCTAACTAGTAAGAAACTAACCTCACATCTACAATGATAGTACACTCAGGTTTTATTTCTTTTGGGGTGGGGGATGTTAACACAGACGATACCTGCACGTCATGGGGAATACAACCCTTCGGCACGCAATATTCAAGAAGTAAAACCAGACAATCAAATCTCTCTAGACGTAACACGCACACAACTGTTGCTATATTATTTATGTCTTCCTATTTCTACAATAATCTAACTAATCCCACTATTCTCTACATTTCTCCATCTCCGAACTCTGGACTCCAACGTTTCAAATCCAATTCATAATCGCCGTTGACATTTATGAATTTGGGTGGAAATTTATTCGGAAGTGTTGGTATTGTATGAGTTATGTACGTGAGTGAAGCGATGTGGCATCAAATGGAACAGAGGATGGGAAGTTGAGAAGAAGTTTTTTTTTTCATTTTTTCTATGATTTGAATGGAGCCAGAGTTTGGTTTCGAGGAGCCTATATACAAACAAGGATGGTAAATTGGGATTGCAAGCTTTATTCTGTCCATCAATTGGACATAAGTCCAGAAGAACGATCAAATAAAGGGGACAAGACTATGTAACATTCCCCTTAAAATTAAAAAAATTAAATTTTGCAAATTACAGATCTTTTCCTCGAATTTCTTAGACACTATCAAAAACATAATGGAATAATAAAGATTTTTCTTTCCATAAATTACATTGGTCATTTTGAATAATTCTTGTATAAAGGGGCAGATGAGAGCTGTTTTATTTTGTTTTTATTTTGTTTTTTCTTTGTTTCTTTTTGGATTAGTGCTCCGTCGTTAAGATGATACGCATGTACATACATGTATGAATGTAATCAAACTAAAGAAAACTTCCCCAACACTGCAAAGAGAGAGAGGAATTAAACAGGGGAAGGGATAAAATATCAAAAGTTGAATGGGTTGTTTTACTTGATTAAAGAGGAATAAGAGAGTTAAGTAGAGAAAAGGTGAATGGTATATAAATATCTGGAAAAAATGAGAGAGTGAAGGATGACAGGAGGGAAGGAAAGTTGAAAGAGAAAGAGATAGAGATAGAGGAGGAAGAAGAAGAGGGAGTGAAAGATAGAGGGTGGATAAGTAATCAAACAACAAAAAAAGGGATATCTCTTAACAACAGAAGCCAAATCACTTTCTGGTCTTTTGCAAAGAACACCATTTACATTCTGGCAAACTTCACTTTGCACTTGATCAGCCACTGAAGCTTATCTCTAATGATGATTTACCAAACAGATTATTTAAAAGGCTCTCCTGAAGGTTTGCTTGATGAGTGTGTGGTTGTGGTGAGAGTTGTCACTTTCCACAGATTGGTGGTGGTTGTGGTAGCGCTGCAACTGATCCTAAACACAGTTGCGGTTAGATTAGTGTTAAACGATTAACCCATTTTCAATATTATTTCCTCCCTCTTTCATCGTAATGAAAGACAACACCTCTCTACTATCCCACTATGCTATCATTCCTTTCTAGACTTCATACACCATTAGTGCTGGAACACTTCCTCACATCATATGATTATGTATGTCTTTCTTATTTCTGCGAGAGCAATGGCCGTTAAATACCAGAAATCACCTAGATTTCCTCTTCCTCAACAAGCATATTATTGAATAACAGGGCTTTAAAGCATCACACAGAAAACACAAATATTCTTTCCATTCATTAGAATAGAAAACTATTAAAATTTTTTATTATGTACCACAAGGAGCCTTTTATGTTGTTGCTTGTAATCCTTGAAAATGACAATAACAACAAGATATGTTTATGTAACTATCTCTTCAGGGTACATAAGTAAACTTGAAAAAGATAATTATACATTCAGTACTAATATTATCAAGAACAGAGACAAGACAAACAGACAATTGATTTATAAATTCCCTCCTCAGTAAAGAAAACTAGAAGCAAAGTCAAAAGTCATTTTCAATACACACCCAAAATTTGAATCTCTACTCTTGGCGGGGGAATGGGTTATAGTACAATTTTGAGTTTGTTTATTTTGTACTGCTAGCAATACAGCAATCATAACCTATTTTATTCCAGCACAAGAGATGAGCTTGAACAGCCTTCCCTACTCTAATCAATTGTCATGCTTTCCAGCTACTTGAACAGTTTCAATAACTTCAGAGCAGCTGCTTGTAAGGAGTAGTTCATCTTCTAAAAGATGACGGTATTTGAGGTGAAGCTAGGATTGATGCTTTGCTTACACCATGCTAGCACTTGGTAGGCAAATGACGAGAAGATTAGAATACCTCCCTCATAGTTCCTTTATTAATAGATTCCCTGCATTAAGAGCAAGTAGAGATCTTTCAAACGATTAGCCTGGTATTAGGAAAATGTTAGGCAACATGGTCCCACTCGTAAGTTGTTCATCAATCTTTCATTAATCCTTTGTCCTACTTTTCTTTTTGTCCTTCCACCTAACATTTCCATATGCCCCCCCCCCCCCTCTCCAACAAAAACATAAACACTAAAAACTAAACCAGTCAGATTAAACATTTAAAAAAGTATTCCATCTTTTTGGACAAAAGGCCTACATTAAAATTTGTTTATGTTCAATGGAGACAGTCTAGAAAACTTCTTAGCTAACAAATTAACAATTAAATCCTAACTAGATGTAATAATTACTATTAGTTTAAAGCATATATCTTATTTTTTATTTTTTGTTTTTATAAGAAGTTAAAAATGAAACTAGCTTTACCAAAAAGGGACAATTGTTGAACTAGTATACAGTGAGTGTGGCCTACACACAAATTGGACTGTCTATACATACAAGCACACACTGTCTTGTACAAGACAAGCTAAGACCAGACCAATACAGCTACCAGAATATCTGTAAAATAGATCACAAGTATCGTCTACAAAGTTAATTTCCGCTTTCCAAGTTCATTCCCAGCTCAGCACTTACACTGGTGTGTTTGTATAGTCCTAGCACTCCTTCCTTATCCCATGAGAGTTCTATTCTCTTGTTTACCACCAGGACTTGGACCTATCATATGACCTTCCAAACTCTATTCTAGAGCCATTTTGCAAACTAATCATGCCTTATAAATCCATGGTTTAATTTATTGTTAGCAAAACGAAAGTTATGACAACTAAAAAGTATATATACATAGACATGTATATATCGTCGGTTGAGGAAGAGAAGGGCGTTAACCTGTTTCTGCGTTTGCAAGATAATTGCGTTTAAATTTTTTGAGAGGGTTTGAAACACATTTTTAGTACCTTTTCGGGAGCTCAAGAGAAGTAAAAGTTTGTTTGATGAATGAATAATACATCTTTTACAACATATCTAAACAAAAATTAGAAATAACGACCAATTTTAGAACGAGAAAATTACTTAACGCCCTTCTCACTCTGAGGAAATAAAAAATGGCAAAAAAATATGTTAACAACCTTCTCTTTCTCATTGAACAAAAGCCTGCTTAAACCTTGCCTAACTTTGAAATTTGGCTTCTATATCCAGATTTTTAATATGTTTTAACTTTAGGAATAGGTTTAGGCTGCGTTTTAACTAGGCCACCTTTTATGAATAGCCTATATATTAATAGGCGGTGTGTTAAATGTAGATTTAGAACGGGCTTAGTTAGGCCATGGCTTGTTCAGCGGCTTTCATGAATATAGGCCTGTATTAAATAAGACCAGGTACTCACCATGTGTGGGTCTAGGTACTGTCCTGTATGTCCTGTATACGATGAGATGTTAGCCCCCATAGGTCCAGATCCAGAATGAGGAGTGGCACCAGGCATTAGACCTGCACTCGTACCCATTGGTCCTACTGGTAGGCCCAAATCAACCGAGCTCTGGGCATGCTTTTGTAATACGTTGATTGCATCGTCTAACCTCTCCTCCATGCGAGTTTGCTGTAAACAAAAACAACAAGAATATTTAAAGGTCAAATTTATCTGTATAAATATGAATTCCTTCAAAATATTGCTGGAAATGTTTCATTTCGTTCCATTTATTTCATGTGTATTCAATTGTTACAAAGCAAGAAAAGCACTTGCTTATTGGTTAATTTTAAAAAAACATAACATTTTGAAAGAGTTTTTAGATGATAGAAGGCTTGATTATCAGAAACAGCCATTCTGACAGAGATAAACATTGGAGTTCACAGCTAGACAATCATTAATTGTCACTTTACATATTTTTTCTTTTTATTTCTACAAATTCATCTAAATGTATAACAAGAAATCTACAATGTAGTATGATGTATAGTCTTCTGTATTATATGATAAACTTCTAATACTACATTATGTCCACTCCGAATGTATATTTTGACATATTCTTCCAATTAGCAGAAAATTCAATATTCATAACGTCTAGTACCTGTAAAAGCCTACTCGTATTCAAAATTGCAAGGCATTCCAAAATATCAATGAACTATTTCCTAGAGTCCATGTTCTATTGTCTAGGAAGGATTAGGTTACCTAGCCTTTCGTCAACAACACCCATATGAACATGGTCTTGCCTGAGAGGCTCATAAATCTCCTCATAACTAGGTTTAGATATCAAACAAATTTCCCCATGGACAAAGATATTGTGAATGAAGTTGGATTGTAAGTGTGATTTACTCTCTACAAGTGTACATGCCATAGGAACCACCTACTAATACATTGGTAGTTGTGGTCAACATGCTTAAAGAACTAGTTAGGAGGTCTGTGATAAATAAAACACCATTTTAATTCAACATTCTTTTCAACAATGTTTAGTACACAAGTTTTCAGAATTAACAACTAACAAACAAACAAAAGCTGGAATTCACACACAAACATAATTTAGCGTTTCCAGAAGCATTATTCTTTCACGAATCTTTCCCAACCCCTGACAAAAGGAAAATGTATTCCAAATGTTTACAAAAAACAAAAAAAAATTCCAATGTAAACAAATCAAACACAGTCATCAAGAAGGCCTAATTTATTCTAATATATGATGTTAATAAAATATATTCCCATTAATTTTTTACTTAAAAAAAAAAAAATAAATAAAAAGCTGTGAGGTATTGGGGTATGGGCAATGGGACCTATTAACATTGTACTCAACCCACTTGTACACCTTTGGGCTTGCGTCACTAGCTCTCAGGCAGCCCGATAGGCGATACTAGAGAAGGCCGATATTCCCTACACTCATGAGCAGAGAGGGGTGGTTGGTGGGTTGTTTTCATGGGGTCGCGAGGGGTCAGCAGGTGGAAAAACAACTGCAGGGGCAAGAGGAGATGCCTCTGAATTCAGGGGATGAGAAGTGCCAGGGAGGACAACCTACCAGGAGAGGAGGACAACTAGGGAAAGACTAGGAGGTACCCATAATTAGATGAATTAATTAATAACAATTAACACATTAATGATTATTCCTATTACATGGCTTCCATTCTTCCAATCAATAGCTTTTTCGCACCCTAAAAGTACATGTAGGCCTATATTTTGATATACAATAATCTTATTTTCTTTACCTTTTATAAAAGTATATTTGTATTTGATTAGATCTGCTACCTTGCAAAATAATGTTTAAAAATTGTATTTGGGGATTCGCAAGATTGATAGCAACGGATTAAGGATATTATATAAGAAAGAAAAAATCCTGTCACTACACTTACCCCTGTATAGTACATTCTATACGACCTGGCATCAGGAAGACAATACATAATGGAATACGCAGTCACCAACTCGGTGAGAAAAAAAATAATCAGGATCCACAGAGATAAATACAAAACACAGGCACTGCTACATAGAGATCTTCTCTCTCAAACTAGGCAAATACAGTCCTCAAAATCCTTGGTGAAGTCAGCAACAAGAGCTTTTAGCTTGTCTCTGAAAGCAGTAGAATGAGAGGCTATACTAAGCCGACTAAAGAGTCTCAGCCACTAACATAGAATCCTGTTGTTTAGCAAGTGCTAAATACTTGACACCTTGCCTGTGAGATTAGCCTGGAATGGATTCACTCTACACAGCAGGAGACGACTTCCACAAGTTCAAGTTCAATCAATGTAAATCAACCTATCAGCTCGCATCACATATACCCCAAACCAATACACATCCTATTGTTAGCTAGACATATTCTATTTCCAAATAACATCAAGCCCACATCATAAAATCAAAAGTGATTTTGCTCAATGCTTTAATTGAATGATACCAACTAGGGTAGCTAGCCAAGTTTGAAATGTCAGACATGGGGAAGGAGCTCGGGGAGGGAGAAAGAGAATCTCGACTCGTCAGAGGTACAGAATCCCAGATTGGCCTTGTCATGTAGGACAGTAGTCCGCTATGGGCGCATCCAAAATAATTTCAGTCCGTGATCCGCGAGTTTCTAATAATACGGCAAATCGGAAGAGGAAGCGGGTTAGCAGAGATTGTCCCTTAGGTTTGGTAAATTGGTACAAGATGGTGCTATCTAATTACCGTGTCAGATGAATTCATATCCGAATAATCCCTCAGGTCTGGACAATGACATGATAGAAGAACCTCACCCTAATATTACCCAATCAAACCCATTCCATATCATAGTAGATTTCACTCAAACACTCATATTTAGGGCAAGGTTTCCAATAATGACCAATCCTGTTCAAAACTATTACTTCAACTTATCCTTAAAAACTAACTTTATTATACAGACTTTATTCCCAAAACCAAAAAAACTATTCAAATGTGCAAAACGTGGTTTGGGAAATACAGATCAATATTGGATATTCAATCTTAGCAAGTCTTTTATCTTTAGAAGCTTGTTTCATCATCTTTCCAAATTCAAATTTTGTATAATTCATCAGTGCAGTAATATCTTCATAGATCTTAAAAATAAAAACTCTTTTGTATGCTCTGTTTAGTCAAATTTGATTTGAAATTTGCATGTATCAGGGGACCTTTAAAAATGCTTCATACAGTGGTCTAAACCAAAAATTCAAATCACGTTCAATGTCAGTCATTGCTTTAAAAAAATTGTCAAATAGTAATAACTTTTGAGTCATATAAACAAGAATTCTCAGTATTTAATAACTGAAACAAGAGGAACAGACATTGATAAATTTACTCAAAGTCAGAGCAAATATAATCTTTTGAAGATAAAGCAAAAGTTTTAGATGGCTTGTGCAAGGGGGAAATGGAGGTGTCTGTGAGATGATGCAAACCATAGGCGGTGGTCTTTGCTTTGAGATAGCATGTGTATAGGGGTGATGATATACAAGCTTTACCCCATGGGAGGGGTTAGACGAAACCCCAATGCACACCCTCCACTCATATACATCCCTCTTGTACTCTCTCTTCCTCGCTCTCTAATTTCAGAGGAAATCACTCAAATCACCAAATTTCTCAATTCGTTGGGATTCGAGAGTGAGTCAATTTGTGTAATTCATTTGAAGGTGACAGACAAATCTCATTTCAGCTTTGGAAAATGTGCATATCATGGGGTTGATGCCATCACTACCAAGAAGGAACAATTTTTTCTTTTCTTTTTCACCCCCCCCCCCATCTCAGATAGGACCAACTTGTGAGTCATAATAACACCTTCAGTGGGACCTACATGTGGAAAGGTTATACCAATAAATATCGCAAAGAAGTAAAAAGACTTCCACATTATGAAAAGTTTGTTCATATTCAACACATTCAGGCATATTCTACTTGAAACACACAGTTATCATTTATCACTTAGAAAAAGAAATGTGAAGGGAAGAAAAAGGATTTCCCACTTGGAATAACAATTGAAGATGCTAGTACTAGATGTTCCTATGTTTTAGTGCAGTCAGACCGGCCAGACCGACCTCAAACCAACTAACAAACAAACCATCTTGAAATTTTCATTTAATTGTAGTTGGTTTGAGGTCGGTCTGGCCGGTGTGACTGCACTATAACATAGGAACATCTAGTACTAGCATCTTCAATTTAAAGTCCCCTTTCAAACAGGACAGGAATTTCCTAGTAATATTTGTTTATATTTATACATTTTTAAAAAAATTTTGAATTTTTTTTTTTACAAATACAAAGCTACATGTACTGGTAACAGCATCCTTTATGAAAGTTTAACCAAGTATTTTTTAATACACTTTTATTAATGTGATACATTTAGAAATGTCTTAATATTTATAACTATAATTAATAAGTGAGTCTGTTGAACCCACCTTGACAACCGGCTTAGGCCCACCATACAAGTTCTGAATTATCGGTTCTGAATCATGCCTTGAATCCAAGCAATTGGAACGTGTTGTCTGTAGAAGAAACAATTGATTGGACCTTATTGCATCACTTCTCTACCAAATAGTTTATTAATCAATTTTAGACTCCTTTTTTACAAACATTTCTATTTACCATATCATGTTTATTTTCAAGAATGAATGTGCTACCTTTTAAGCAGCTGTTGTATACATTTCCTAAAAATCACAATCAATAATTCTTGAAAATTTCTTGGAAATTCAAGAAAATTTAAAGTATTTCTTTGTATGATGATTCAAGAAATTGTATGGTCGCCCATTCATCTCAATGCATTTTTTTTTTCCAACTCTAAATTAGCAAACGCTACTTTAGGCCTGATCACTCGCAGTGGTGGATCCAGCTTTTTTTCCCCAAGGAGGAGGGGGGGGGGAGCATCGAGTACCCCCCCCCCAAGTAGCCCTTATAATAACATCTTTTTGTTCTCCCTCCTCTATTTTTTGCAGCACAAGGGGGGTTTAAACCCCTAAACCCACCCCCTGTATCCACCACTGATTTGTTCCAAAGGCTAGGCTAACTACAATGACCTTGATCTTATATCTATGTCAAAGCAAATGACCTGCACTTGACACCTGAACCATTAGGGTGGGGCCATGATGTAATCAAAGAGCTGGGGGGGGGGGGGGGGGGGGAGAGACACGAAGCTTACCAATGAATGTAAATGACTCTGGCTGTATGGACCCGGTGAAGTCTGAGGTTCTGCTGTACGTTGTTGCCATGCTGCAGCAAAAAAATAAAATGATTAAAACTCGGTAAACATGAAGAAAATTCATAATAAACAATTGATTACTAAGGAACCTTACCAAAAGAAAGAGTTGCGGCCCCCTGGGTGAATGCCGCAAAGCGGGATTTTATGTCGGATATACCGTTCCCCTATTATTCTTCCGTTGACTTCAATAATTGGAGTGGATTAGTACACCCGGTTTCAAACATAATATTTGTATGAGAACAATTATTAAAAAAACATCATTTTTTCAGTTCCTCATAATAATTATAAAGTTTAAATAGGGATTTCTATTTGGGCTCTTTTCACTAATTATCATAACTTTAAAATAATCTAATGTAAAAAGTGTGATATGGGGAGGTGTGACACTGAATAGACCAAGTTCAAACAGCACTATCTGTCCATGTTTGAAGACCAATTCAAACAGTCTACCCTCTCTAATAAACATTCCTCTTATAAATCATCAACTTAACTTGCCCTTAATAGTGAGGGTGGTCGGTATCTAAGTGATAGTATAGTAGATGAACTCTGGGAGAAGGACAGAGGAGTGTTGCATGATGGGTAGCCTATATATGCCACAGCCGCAACTCAACTCAAATTCCATCAACTGCTCATCTAACCTAGTATGAAGGGCCGGCCGGCATACACAGCATCGCTCACTTATTCATTAACACTTTATGGGAGAACTCATTGCCCGACTGTGGTCATACCCTAATTACAGCATCAATTAGACAACTAATCAACACTAAGATGAGTGAACAACAGCTGGGCATGAACTGATAACAAGTATTGCTCTCAAGTTGCAGTTCATGGCCGGCGAGTGAGAGTGACATTAGTTGGTTAAAGATCCTGACTGTTATTCAGACAACTACCTCAGTTACTAGTCTGGGCAACTATACTATTATGAAATCTACCTAATATCATTCAGTATTCCCCTATCATATTTTCTTTCAATGACCACTAAATTTTATTCAATCTAATCCAAGAGATTTCAGATTTGTGTACGGTTAATTATACCAGAAGTTCAAAATGTTTCTTCAAACTTTGTTTCAGCTCCAGCAAAAGATTGGAGAAATACTATGCACTAAAAATCTCAATTTCAAGCTAAGATATCAATTAAAAATGACAAAAAAATTCAACGGATCAAGCAAGTTATTCAGTCAGTCATTCAAGAAGAGATTAAATAAGGCAGTAATAGACAGAGGTGTCAATCCCAGTGGCTAGGCTTGTTGATTTGGAAGGAGACAGAGAGGGAAGGAGGGACAGACTAATTTGAGATGTAGCCAGGTCTCTAATGGCATTAATAAATATGGCGACTAATCAGTCAGGTTAGGGGCATTGTACTCTACTAACAATTGGAATGTGCTTCTCCTCAAGTCAACATGAGTCACTTCATAAACGCTTTAGAGGAATGCCGGCCGGCCAGGCTGCACAGGAATCAGCTGAGAAATAGGGGTTCACCCTAGACCAATCTTCCATGTTTCAACATTTAACTCACAAAACAAACAGGTTTCTGGAAGAAATATGAGCAGTCCTTCAATGGCAAGTTTCCCTCATGATATTGGTATTCCATAAGTTGCAAATAAACTGTCAACTTATCACTTGTTATGCTTATGATACATGTTAAATGTACATGTAGGCCTATAAGGGGTTATTTTTGAGGTGGTTTTATTTTCGAGAATTTCAAGTTACTGCTGAGGAACTTTCCACATCAATGTATGGCTATGCATAGTAATGAAAACGTCACAACTATCGCAAAATTAAGCTCTCGTGAATTTTCCTACTTACATGTAGTCCAAAATCTCAAGAATATTGGCTTATACTTCATATCTCCCATTTAAAGGTAGTATCAGCCTTTTTCACAAATTGCGAAAACTAATGCAACTTGGCATAACTGTAGAATATGATCGACCTACATGTATACTGTCTATTCAATCTTACTGTCATAGGTTGCCTAGATCAGTAATATGAAACGAAAATCTGACTACCGATCTTGACCAGCTCTCCATCAACATCGTTGACATTACAGCGCGTGCAGCACGGACCGTACACAACAATATACACACGGCGCATCAGCGTGCATTATTCTCTGCGCTAACGGTCAACGGTTCGCACCGTACGGTATATTTTTCGAGGTTCGAAAAAATAGGAATGAATTTTGATAATCGCAATATAATGACAAACATACACATTTGAGCTTAATCATGTTGTGGGAAGATATAGTCATTGGTATACTACTATATCCTCTAAAAACTAGAAATTTAATATTTTTGCCTGCAAAAGGCTGACACTACCTTTAACTAAAAGAAATATTTTGCAATTTGTATCTATCAATATGTAGGTCAGTTATATAATCTAAAAACCAAAAACCACCTTTTTCATTCTCATTTCATCTCAATGGAACTTCTCATCATACTGGCATTTCAATCTTCAGTCAATGTTACAAACAAAAAAGGGGTGTACATGTATGCTATGGTCATTAGAATTCTCATTTTCCACCATCCCTCAAACTGTCTCTATTTTTCTGTGGCATAGAAGAAGTTAATGTATTTGTCATACTGGGTTTGCGATTGGATGTTGTGTTGATTTCAACCCTCTGCCAATATCAAATAATTACTTTTACCCACCATGTAAAAACAATGCAATATTAATATTTAATACCAAGTATTTGATTAAGGTATAAACAACATTGTCTCTATCTAATATAACTGTCTAGTATATGAAGTTTTGTTTCCAATTGCAATTTTGAATGCTTTTTTAAAGTGAAGTACTTCATGACTACTGTTCTACAAATACACTGCAAAGAGATCAATATTTTCTTTAATAAAGTTAAGCCATTGATTGATAGTCTATTACACATTGGCTCACATTTCTATACATTAACAATACATTTGAATTATCAGTCATCAAAGTAGTAATTTCTTATTTGTGCTTGATAAAAATTCTGTATTTATTTCAAAATAAAAAATCTTTACATATTTTCATTTTATTGTTTTTTTTGTTTGCTTTGTTTTGTTTTGTTTTGTTGTTTTGTTTTTTTTTTGGGGGGGGGTTGTTTTGTTTTGTTTGTTTTTTTTTTTTTTTGGAATACCCAGCTCATTACTCCCTAATTGTCTAAATATATAAATCTACAAATTCTTCTAAAAAATGAAAGCAAAAATAAAATATGCCAGGTTAATAGCTTCTTTTTATATTCATTTAATAAAACTGAATGGGGCATCAAAAATAACCATAAGTAAGCTTTAGTAAGCTTTAAAGAACGCAGATTGCAGTAATTTCACGTCTGAATATTACTGTGGAGACATTTATTGTAGGTTGTGACTCCTGAAAGTTTGCTTTGGAATATCACGGACCTACCACTGGAATATGCAATACAGCATTTTGGTAGTAGTCCTATAATAAAGTTGTTATTATCATTAGAGCTGTAAATGCCTTTACTTCTTCAAAGTTTCTGAATGAAATGTTCTATGATCCTATGACTTTCATCTCTTCCGCAGTTGGCTCTATAAAGCAGCTGTTGCTAATCACACTCAATTAGTATGTATCTTTCCTTCTTTTCCTTGGCCTCGTCTCTTTCTACCTTGATTTAGCTGAACTTCTTAGGATAATTACTTTACCATCTTCAACCAAAAATCACTGCTTAATGGAATTACAAACAAATGTATTTTCAATCATCATTAATACCAGACTCTTTAAACTTGATTTCATCCAATGCTCTCTCAGCACTTTTATTCAAATATATTATTATAATATTAATTGAAGTAATGTATGTAAGCCAATATTTTTTAATACAGATATTTTCCTGATTTTGGACTAAGTGGGGAAATTTGTGAGGGCCTAATATCTGTTATGCTGTCCTTGCTATGAACATGTTCTTTCTGGAAATTTTAGCGAGGACTGACTCGCGAAATTAGAACCCTCATGAAAATTTCAGCTTATACAGTAGGCCCTATATAGCCATCCACAAATTAATATTTCATGACAAAGATTAGCCATTACTTCATGTTATATTGTAGTTTGATGTAATTGATAAATCCAAGATGAAAGAAAAAAAAACAGTAAAAGATGTACTATACCTGGTATAGGAGGTGGAGACCCAACAGGCGTTGAAGGATTGGAGGGATAACTGCTATTGGGATGATCTGCTGAATAAATCTGTGCATGTAAAGAAAATAAAAGTGGAAAAATCATGAGCTACTTTTATATCAGTGAAAAGTACTGTTTTAGAGTAACATAATTCCATGAGTTGATGCTCACAATGGGAACAGTTTTAAAATAGGAAATAGCATTTAAAAAGTAGAACAAGATTAAAATATAAACTCCACATACAACACGTGTAAGGCTATACCATGTAGATCTATCCCTGCAACAGGAAAAAAACAAAAACAAAAACAAATATACTGGAATTCACAAATATTTTCATATTTCTCATAAAATCAAGGTGTATTCTCAATCATTCTCTCCTAGAATATCAAAAGGGCATAATAAAGATCAGTAAAAGATGCTCTTTCTTCACTTGTCACTCTACTTTGTTATTTACAACCTAGCTTGAAAAGACTGATTAAAAAAACCCCACTAATTGCACATGACCAATGTATTTCTCACTCTCTTTCATTTTCATGAATGAACAAGTAGTGTCAGAAAAATTAAAACTTTAGATATCAATAAAAAGATGTATTCTCTGATGAGGTATTGGGTTCGTTGATGAAGGTAATTCCCTAGTGGTTTTCTTCATCTTTTATTCTTCTTAGTGAGGGAGGGAGTGAGGGTGAGAGAGCGAGCGCACAGGTTTCTGTGATTTCAGCTAATTTCGACTGACTGTCATTTCTAATCTTGAGCTAGCCGTGTGTGACTGCGACCTGATCTAAACAACAAACATGACTTCTACTCTGTCACATCCTAACATCACTCTCGTTCTCTCTCAAAACTCAACTTTAGAGGGAGGGAGGACCAAAAGAAGAAAAAAAAGATGGCGCTACGGTGACATCTGCAAAAGTCATTAGTGCATTTTGAACAAGCGATGCTTCACACGCAATCCATTTCTTCCTCCCAAGTTTTCTACATAGGAATGCATACTACACACACACACTTTTTTATGCCGAGAGGAAGGCGAATAAAGAAAAAAGGAAGGAGAAAGTACACAGAAGAGTATATGACCCACTCTAGTAAGTTTTGGGTAACATTATGGCGTGGGATTTGTAAACAACATTTTTGGCCTCTCCTCGTGGATGCTTGATATTTAGGTTTGGAATTTCTGGGCTGAGTCGGTGTAACGTAGCCCATGCAATGCAAATTATTAGTGAAATTGATTTAGCTTGATGAGACAAGAGACAATGAGTTCAGTATGGAGACGGTTAAAAGGCTCTTTCCTCGCGTTGTCCAGTCTACTCTCTGGTCGAGAGCAAAGCGCAAACGAGAATGAAAAGCAGAGGCATTAATGATAGATGATGGGGGAAATGCATTTGCAGTCTGTTTGTTACAAGCCAATTTAGTTGCATTTGGGGATGCGCTCCAAAGGAACAAAGTATTCAATGGTCTTAGGACATGTGTGAAAGAGATAGAGTGAAGATGAGGTAGGGTGATGCTGGGACCGGTATAATATCAGTGGTTTCCAACAATTATTGGACACGGCAGGCATGAGAGATCTTTCCCATATGTCTCATGAGAACCAGGCAGGAGAAGGCATGGATCTGGATCACATTTCATTTTAGAGCCTCATATATTCTATGCAGAGTGAAATTCACGACACACTAGATATTAGAAATTAAGTAGAGATGTGTGTGTAAATGTCAATTCCAATCATAAATAGCAAATGATTTCCAAAGTTCAGACAGACACGGTACATTGGTATTACAAATGGAGACTACATGTACCAACCAGCATCACAAAATTCAATTACTTTCAAGATAAATACTTCCCTTTCAAAATAATTGGACAGGGTAAATTATGGGTAATTTATGAACTTTTAATAAAACTAAATACATAAACTATTTTTGTGTGCTTCTGTGTTTAGCTACATTGCAAACTAAATTCATGGTGATGATGCATCATATCAATGCACCTCTATCACAGTGGGTAGGCCTATGGGTTACTTATCGCTCTCATCAATGAGATAGTTTTCATCTGATCTGATTAATCAATTAGGTCTGAGAAATTTCATGTCATACATTACTGTAAAGACCTTGTAAAAATGCTAGGGGATGGCTTTAATGACTTTGATATATGATTTTTGTCAAATAATTCTAGTTCAGTTCCACTGGGGTAGACTCACAATCCCCACTCCACTCCACTCCACCTTATCATTGCCCTGCATCATTGCCATAGGACTGCTTGCCGGTATCCCAAGCCTTTGAGTGGCCGCATCAAGGATCACTCGTTTGTTTAGTTGAGAAATCCAGAGGAAATCCAAGCTAGACTTATCTGGTTGCTGTATGCCCTCATCCCCTAGCCCTCCTCTCATCCCCATCACACACTTCTTTACCCACCCTCCACAACATCATCCAATCACCATAACAACAACAAGTCATCTTATACCAGAGAACAAAACAGTAAAACTCAAAAGGCGCTGCTGCACTAGCTCGAACTAAAAAAATAGGGCGCTAATTGGTGGATCGGGGGAAAAAAAATGAAAAAAGAAACTGGTCCTGCACTAGCTCAAGCTATTTTAAAATTTCGCATTAACGACCAGACTTGACCTTGAAGAAACAAGCCTGATGTGTATTGCACAACTGGTAGCTACTGCTAGCATATACACGCACAGGTGCACAATTTCGGATTTAGCTCGAGCTAGTGCAGCACCGCACAAAATAGCACGCTATTTCATGCTAAAACCGCAAACCAGCTCAAGTTTAAAAAAAAACAACAACCTAAGATGACTTGGGCTTGGATTTCCTTCACATTAGTGCGCTATTTGACCACAAAGTTGGATCTGCTCTGATCGAGCTAATTCATCGGATCACAAATAGCGCGCTATTTGAAATAGCTCAAGCTAGTGCAGCACCGTCTAAAGAGCATAAAAGACATCAGAAAACAAGAAGGGGCGTTGCATCCGAACTCACAAAACTAAATGTTGTAGAACAGGAACAGCTCAATTCTTTAACTGATGTTTTAAAAAAAACTTGTATTGATTGATTTGAAATAAAGAATGTTGATTAAATTCAAGAAACATCATTAATTGGCAAGCAATTTACAAGAAGAAGGAAAAATGGAATTAAAAATCAATTATAATATTGAACTCAGACAATCTATATATCTTATCAAACAAGCATCTGTATGGCTGAAGGCGCTAAACAAAATTTAGTCTGAAAATATAATGGATGGATCTTTAAAAAAAAAAAAAAAAATTTAATACAAAAAAATACTTGACTACAAAGTATGAATGACAAAGAATGACAAAGTACAAGCCAACTAGAATTTTGCCAGAAACAAACATTTTTAGAACTTTGTTTTGTTCACACTGTAGGAAGGTTTGAGACTAACTTTTTTCAAAGTCATTTATGAGTTTTTACTGATATTTTAGGAATGACATTTGACTTTGGTGTTGGCCCACTTCTGCAACTAACAATAAATAATTTGTGATAATGATCAAGAGATTGAAATAAAGAATTTGATAACATAATAGATAGGTTTGGAATGAAATTAGAAATACATGTACCGTACACAATTGAAGATGCCAATCAGAATTTTACAAAGATTTCATGTAAAGATAGAGTTAAGAAAGCAGAAAGAATGGAGAGCAAGAAGAAGTGTTTGTGAGTTTTATCAGAGCTTTTATCAGCGCCAATAAGGAGCCTAGCATACTTTCCTGTGCGGCCAAGAAGGCCTAATAGAGTTATCTTTCAATGTTGTTAGGAAACTAAGCAACACGAGGTAATAACAGGGAGGAAGGAACAGTGACGGTGGTAAGTCTTCATCTATTGGGAATACTAATTATCAAACCAAAAACTCCATATATTGCCCTCGTGCAATATAATCATCAGCCCCACAAAATTGTTCCCCGTACCATATCCATGCTTCATGTAAAAAAGTATTTATATGTACATGTTTATGACTATAAAGTATTAGGGTGTATTCAATGTTCATTTTCAAATTTAAAAGCCAACATGAACCACAATACAAAACGCAATTACAAAACGCTGATATAAAGAGAAACAAAGTGTGCGTTCATTTTCCCTGTTCCCGGTCATAAAGGTAAACGTGTTTCAGATCTCCATTCGGAGGAAAATTTAAACGCCGAAAAAGATGCATTTTGAATCCCAATCAGCTTTGATTTTACGACCTTGAGCATCGCAAATGCAACAAAATACGACACTGAACACAATTAAGTTTTCAAACGCGTTTAAATGTGCTCTAGCAGTGGAAGGTTCCGGTGCAAGTGGAAAAAAAGCGCAGTTGTTTGTTTTTGAGAGCGAGGAATTTAAAGACGATGGACCTATAATCAGTTTAAAATTTTCAACACTGAACAGTGTACCGCTGATCGCGTTTGTGTTGTGTGTTTTGTAATTGCGTTTTGTATCATGATTCATGTTGCCGTTTGAAATTGAAAATGAACATTGAACACACCCCTAGAACGGTGAAAATATCAGTGATTCATAACAAGAGAGGATTAAAACAGATACATTAGTCCTTTTTTTTTTCTTTCTTTTTTTAAACAGAAGTGTAGGAACAAACCAAACATCCCACCCCTTCCAAAAAAAAGTGGATCACCACAAATAGCTCTCTGAGTAGCCCATAATAAACTTTAAAAAGAATGAAAAAAGAGGCATTTGTAATGTTATCTGCTGTCATGGGGGCTGCCATGCTTATGCTTGAAGTCTAGTGAGACTTCGTAATACCTTTGAAGGGAATGACCAATTCTTGACTAGCAAGTTAATAACTACATGATTTTTTTTTTCTCCATTAACATTAAGGTCATACTTTTGATCGAACACAATGAAAATTCTTTCTTAAAAATGATATCAATTCATCAAAATCATCTAAGCTACCTACATGTAGATATATATTTTTAATAATATTTATTGTTTGTTTGTAATTGAATTATAAAACAATGTACATAAATCAGCAATGGCTTCTTGTTTCTTTTCTTTTAATATTTAATACAAACGATTGTGTTATGTAGATGTGAAAGTGGTAATCTATACAAAAATGTAAACCATATTTTTTCACAGAATATAATAATCTAGGTATTATAGCTGTGAATGCTGGTCGAATATCAAGATTACTTCTTAAGAAAAAAATTGAGAGGGGATTTACGGACCTTCAGAATAGGTCAAAATGCTTCTTGAGTATGTTTTGGTCCCCTTTTAAGACCATAAAGTCTTATTATTTAACCAAAAATTGTAAATCTAATAAATATCCCTTGTTCAATAAATCATAAGCTAGTTTGGAAAATTTAAAAAAAAACTTGAGTTAAAGTGGAACCGAATGAATTTACACATCTCTGACTGAGTCACAAGATCGCATGACTTTGGAGAATATTTTTGAGCTTTCTTTTTACAATCGGGGCTTTCAATTAAGATGATATTGCTCATTTCAAATTCCCTTAGGCTGGGTTTCCGTCTTTTAATTGAAAGTGATTAAGTGAGGTGTTGCTGCCAACATCAATCTAGGTCTCGGGATTAACAAAACTCAATTTCATCAAAATAAATAGCCACAAGTTCAATAAATTGCAGTGAATGTTATTAGATAAAATCAATATTTGTATAGGCCTATAAGCTGCAGATAAGCCAATATAAGTAATGTCTTTCAACTTTTTTGCATGAAAATGTTTGTATGCTGTAATGTAATATCTCAAACTACATATATACCAATTTAATTTTTACATAATACTTACTAATTCTTATATGACCAGTAAGTTTTATCAAGGAGCTTTGAAGATACTTTGATTTATCTAGTATACTGGGGATGTTCTAATAATCCAACTTGTTCTTGGTATATACCAAGCATAGTTTTGAGTAAAATGAAAAAGGCATTATTACTTACATCATAAAGTTATTTACAAGAATATAATATCGCACCTGCATAAGTCAAATAATCACTTAAGTTATAGGCCTAGCTATTTCTTTATCCCCCAAAAAAGCAATGTCTTAGGGAAGCAAGCTTGAAAGTAGAAAACTACAAAACTCTTTTTTAGTCAACTTTCATAAAGACACTCGATCTAAAATATTTTAACTACAAAATATTTTGCTTTTATGATTTTCATTTCATAATAGTACAATTAAATTTGTAAGATCATAGATCAGGGTCAACCCACTAAAATAAATCCCTAATTAAATGAGCATATAAAATATGAATATCTACTGCTTATCTTAGTGGTCTGAGGAGGAACTAAATCGTCACTTTTACAGGGAACATGGGAAATATCAGTTTCTACTGGTCACAATATTCAAGGATAAAATCCGATCCAGATAATGAACATTTCCTGTGCCAGTCTGTCCCTTAGGAAAACATACTCAAATGGCTCTTGGCAGAATGGAGAAACTGCAGTTACATTATTTGACCACTCACATTTTGAAAACATTACTTGGCCCCTCTCCATAAATTTGATACAAGGACAAGAAAGCATAGCAGTATCCCCACCCCAAATGCCTCCTTCATTACCACCCCGCCCCATATCCTTCAACTACCCC
>CALNVZ010002100.1:9300890-9313187 GCA_940671915.1 Paracentrotus lividus
AATATCTACTTATTATTCTCCATTTAACCAAACCAAACATGATCATTCGATCTACAACATGAATCTGTCAGGATTCGATTTACCAGGCAGAACCAGGAAATCGAGCATTAGAGAACAACCATACTGTAATCGATTCTGAACATGATATATTACACAAAGATCGATTAGGTGAGACTCGATTTTTATTATAACATTGTTTCATGATCGATGCCTCATGACGAAGCGATAATTTGGCGGATCGATCAAAACAATAATCCTTTTCGTATTCGGAATTTGGTGGGCCTAATTGATCGATTCATCTGGATCAGAATTATGTTGTTATATCGCAACAATCGTGATCGATTATGTTGTGTCGATTCAAACTGTTAATCGAATTATGTTATACGTTAATTATCTCAATTCGTAAGTATTTTTCAATTTTGATACATCGATTATTTCAAACTATATTTTTTAATACGACTTATATAAGAAGTGATCTGGATCCTTAATCGATATAATTCAATCAGTAAGTAATATATACCATCGTACTTTCATGATCATTATTGATGTGATCATCGACTATACCTAACGATATCATCTTGAGAACAGATTATCGATTAATGCTATCAGATATACTTCATTGATCAGAGTTGATGCTGAATTCGATTACTAACCTGATTACGATAACGATATCACGATACTGCTTATCGATACTAGACCGACTCAAAGGTGCAAGCCACCTTCCGACTCCATCGATCATGTTGGAAAAGATCTCACGATCAATCCACTTAGGATCAATGTCAACACTATGATCGTAATACGAAGTGCCCTCTCGATCCCTCACCAAGATCGATTTGGGGTGCGTCGCGCGTGATAGGACCGACGCATAGGCGATGAACCCGTCCCCAGGAGTTCACTTACGTGAACTCCCACACACGACTTTCCGAGGGCTCGCCTTGGTACCGTAGATTGTGGACTTTACCAATGCGCCGGCCCATACTCGCCCCCCGGCGGGTTGTGATCTCCGACTACTTTCAGTGAAAACAGATGTGAGAAGTTTCGTCCCCGCTAACTGCTCTCTTGGCACTCTAATAAAATATGCAGAGAATCCGGACTTCGTGCCTTCCTGGTAGATGAGACTTCTCGATGAGTCGGCGATGTTGAAGTCTCAGAATACAAAATGGATTGAATGGTCTTCTTCCCTCGGAATAAGACAACACTCTGCAATATTATGAAAGAAAAGACACTTATACAAAGGAGAACTCTGCCCTGGGAACAGAAGGGTCACAAAGGCCTCTCCCCACCCAACAAAAGGCTTTTCACAATAAACTGGGTGAATCGATAGCCTTGCCTTTTTCGGGGTTAAAGTATCGGTTGGTTGGGCGATTCGAGGACGAATAGCAAAGTAGGCAAATATATCATTCTTTTGAAGTAAATCATAAATTTAAAGAGATTCAGTAACATAAATGAGATTCGAATTATAATTTATTTGATGTAGCTCATTTTGCTGACATATATGTATTTGCAAACAAATAGTTCAATCTGACATCCCTTGTAATTTGTAAGTCAACTGCTCGCTTTATTTTCAAGATATCTATGATTTCATATTGAAATTTTGAAAACCGTTACCAGCATTTCCAGCATTTCAATGTGGCTGAATTTACAGCATATTTTGTGTTATGAAGCACCCTTACTCAGTGGGCTGCTGTCCCGTTCACTGAAGTTCGCAATAGAGCAGTGCTAAATTTGATAGTGCAGGCTGTACATGTATGCCTAGCCTCGTTCAGTTTCACGGTTTAAAGAAAGTAAATGACTTCCAATTGCTCTGAAACTTTCTGTATTTTGTTTGTTTTTACCGTCAGAGCAATAGAATTTCATTCAATTTGATCCCTTCGACTAGTGTTTGAAAGTTACTAATTCTTTTTCAGTAAAATCAATGTAAATATATATTGCAATTTTTTAAACTGCATGATTATGGTAAAAAGTTTTGAAGAGATAAATAAAGAATTTAAATATTTGTTGACCATTCTATCGTTAACAAACACTCCTTTTCCCCTTGTATCTTTTTGATTTCGCATACTTTTCATTAAATAGGGCAATTTTCCAGCAAAAAAATTCAGAACTTTTCCTGAGTTGTGATAAACTGTTTTTATAGTGGTTGGATAGGTCAAAGGGCAATAAAACAAAGACACAAAGCCTAGTCATTCCGCTAATGAAATTATTGAAGCGAAATTCCCCTCAGGAAGTTGAGCAATCTCTGACTCTCCTCAAGAGTCCATCGATGAATTATGACTTCTGTGCTTTGAGAACAACACAACACTTTGTTCATTTCTTTTTTCTTCTGTTCTTTATTTTTTTTTTTTATCCTTTTACTTTGTTTACCTCAATCATCACCTATAGCTTCTGCCTCCTTGTTTCTCCTTTTCTTTTACTTCTCTTTCCCTAGTGTTATCTCTCTCTCTGTTTGGTGCCTTTCATTTAGTGGGTAATTTTTATTCTAAAAGTTTACAATAAAGCTTTTATTATTACCATATACATGTATAACAAATTATCAATTTTATATGTGTTTCTGTATTACAAACGAATATACATCTAAATAAAACTTCTTTTTCACTACCTGGAGTAGGAATGTATAACTGTCTAACCTTACATTTGTAGGCATGTAAGGGTGTGTTCAATGTCCATTTTCAAATTCAAACCCCAAAATGAATAATGATACAAAACGCAATTACAAAATACAGAGCACAAACGCGATCAGAGGTACACCGTTCAGTGTCGAAAATTAAAAGCTGAATATGCGTCCATTGTCTTTAAATTCCCCGCTCTCAAATAAAAACATCAACGGTATTTTTCCACTTGCACCAGAAGCTTCCACTGCGAGAGCACATTTCAAGATGTTTGAAAACTCAATTGTGTTCAGTGTCGCATTTCATTGCATTCGCAATGCTCAAGGTCGTAAAATCAAAGCTGATTGTGATTCAAATGCGTATTTTTCGGTGTTTAAATTTTCCTCCGAATGGAGATCAGAAAGACGTTCACTTTTACGACCGGGAATGGGCACAATGAACACCCACTTTGTTTCTCTTTATATCATGATTCATGTTGGCGTTTGAATTTGAAAATGAACATTGAACACACCCTTAGTACCTTCTGACCTTCATAAGAATAAAATGAGAGCAGGTAACAGCTTGAAATTTTACAGCATTCAACAAAAGAGGCCATTAAATCCCTTTATGACCATCCATATTTAACTTCCTGTAAATTGTTCTTTATTTCTATATTTTCAGATTATTGTTTGCAAAATTGTACATGCTTTGTATTCAAAAGAATTTTCTTGGTCATTGTGAAAACAGTTCTATTTCATTTTGGCAACGAGGTTGAGAAGTTGAACTTGAACACTGCCATGCTAGCTATAGCACGGCAGTGATCTGAAATCAATGGTTGTGATTTACCTCTGTTTGTCTCATATTTATTTCTAACAGCTTTGGGATGTATTTGGTATAGCTCTGGCCTTGGTAATCAAATACACAAACAACATCTGGAGATGTGATGAGATCTCTCTACTCAACAAATCTTGCTTCAATATTTCCCTTTCACACCGGCGAGTTCATGTTTAAATAGAAATTAAGAATTTGAAAAAGCTTCACTCTAAGAAATAAAATGGTGAACAGGAGTAAATTACCCTTTAGAGGGGCCAAGGAGTGACAGCGTTTTCAAAAAGGGTGGAAAAGGGTGTCACTCCTCGGCCCTTTTCCAACCTTTTTAACCGTTTCACCCTTTGTGTTTTAAGAGTGTTTGTTTCATTTCATGCTCAAATAGAAATTAAGATATTTGAAAAAGGTACACAAGTTAAATGCTTTGTTTCAATCAATCTCATATTCCGTGTCAAGTAGTATTAAGTGTGTTATAAATGTATCTTCTTCCTACCATGATTAATTATAAAGTAGCTGAATCTATCGTTAGCCCAGTTTCAGGAGCCATAGTGTACATAAAAGATAATATTTCATAAAGAAAAGATAATAATGCTGCTGTAAGCGCTGTGACACTTTTTCGTGTGTAGCGCATTAATAAATGATCATTATTATCATAAAGGACATTGAAAATAACTTTTTCACGAGACACATAGGCCCTGTCTGTTGTTCAATCAATAATTCAGATTAATTTTGGTGTCATATATAAAAGGAATATCACATTAAAGCAGGCAGTGGATGATTCAATGTCTTGCCAAAAGCAAGGTCCTGATTAATAATGGTTTTTCAATCTCTAAATAGGTAAACAAAACAAATAAATGAATGTAAGATACTTACGTACAATTAATTAGATGCATACTATTTTATGAACAAGGTGGTTCTAATCTTTTATTCCATATTGTTTATTTCATATTAGTAGTCATCTTCCATTATGACACAATATGAAAGAAATAAGAATATGAGTTTGTGAGAAAAGAAGCAGATAAAGAATAATGGGACAATGTTTGTTAGACTGTTAACACAAGAACGGGGGCTTGTGGGAGAACAGTTCCTAATTCAATCATATCATAAGAGCAAAACATGTTTTTGTACATCTTCAGAATATTTCTATCTGCCTTATTGAAATTTTTGTCTCTTCTTTCTGCATATTAGAGCTGTATAATGTTGAGCATGTATGTTGAGAAGTTCAACGTGAGAGCCATGTCAACACAGGATATTTAGTGTGATTGCTAATTAAGTTTGAATCTTCACGCTAAAGTGGATAGGTTTAGTTCTACGGCTGAATGGTGATTGACTCACTGAAATACCCCTTTTACACTAGTGATTTTTAGACTGCACAAAACCTAAGCTTTTTATTCCCAAACAATTATAAATGATTAAACACAATAACTAAGCCTTTTAGATGTTACAAATTCCCCAATCCAGATATAATTTATTGACCCCATTGTATGGCACTTCTATGTTCATTCCTGAGGTGTGTAGGGTCTTTTAAATATGTTGTCCAGCAATGATTTAATGTGCCAAAATGAGTGAATCTAATCAGATGTCTCCTATAGTGATACATACTACCATGTTTGAAGTTTATATCAAGTGTTCTTAAGATATTGCTCTTTCATATCGTCTGTTTGAGAGCCAGAAGGGTGTTATTACATCTTAAAGATTTCCGTTGAGAACAAGAAGGGCGCTATTGCTGTACAAAGTCAATGGTAAACAGTGCCCTTCTGGTTCTCAACGGAACATCGTTGAGATTAAGAGCATCCTTCTGGTTATCAGCTGACGAATTATAGGTTCAAAAAAATGGTAAAAGGAATTCAATGAAATAGGCAATGCCAGACCCCAGACCACTAACCTTCTAAGTCTCAATACATATTGCTTTATAGATTTCATGAAAATATAGAAAGGTATTAACAATTGTAAGAATACTAAATTACCAAGCTTACCTTACTTCCTCAACTATTCTTTTAAAACATAACATTCTGACCATTTATTGACTGTTGAATTTTTTTTATTAAGAATCGGGCAAGTACAAAAGGAACTATGAAACTAGATAATAATCAATTATTGTTTTTATTACCTTTTCCACTTGTATAAGAGGAAACATATTTATAACACCTTTAATTAACATGACTTGATACAAATCTTTATGTTTAGGAAATTCTTTAATGTACAGGAAGATGACTTATAATTGCCTGATCTGCAGATTATATTTCTGAATTCTACAAGTATATGATTTCATGTTCATTTCTATCAGATTGGCATTCGACCAGATCCTTAATCACCCAAACTGATTTAAAATCAATTACAATTAATGAGGCAGCCAAAAGAATCTGAGATCTCTTTGAATCTTTCACCTCTTGCCTCGATATGGCAAAAGGTTGCAAATAATAATTTTTTTTTTAATGATTGCAATTAACAAGTGAAATTATGACCCAGAATTAGGCTTCCTGAAGGTGACAAAGAAATCAGATAGGAATCGATCTTTATCTCTGAATCTCTATTCTAAAAGGAAGGTAAAAATGTCATGGAAGTAAATTGAGCAGAAAAAGAACAAACTGGTGCCTTCCTTGAGGTCTATCGTCCTTGGATGTGTTCCTGATTACTAGACTATAAAGTGATCAGGGAGACAAACGAGGGACTGCAAGTCTCCATCATACTTCCTGTTCAAAAACACTGTCCTAGGGGACAAAACATGTAGCCAATCATACCCTTGATACAATATCCCTAAAACAAAATCTAAAACAAGTCTTGCTTCTCAAGATATCTTTACTCATTAAGGAGGCGATTTCCATGACAAATTATTTTATAATAGAGATTTTTAATATTTTTGGAAAGTGAAATTGAAAGCAAGAGAAACCGAAAGTGGGAAGAAAAGGACTAACAAACATTTAATGCAAGAAAAGTAAATAGCATAGAACAAGTGAGAAGAAATAATGATAAAGACAAAATGAAAAACATTATTCTCTGAATCGTTATGAAAAAAATAGCAAAAAAATAAAAAAAGAATGCTCCTTGAAATAAACAATTGAAACTATGTACGGCGATATCATTATGAATAATATCATTCCTCTGCTAATTCAAGATTCATAACAATCTCTCTCTATTCATAGGTATTTTGGTAAGGCTTTGTAACATAGGATTCCCAAGTGGAGATGATCTCCTACAGGAATGCCATGGTTTAGCAGCATTCTGTCAAAATCTTGGCTGCTACTTATCAGTCAATGGACTGTCAGCTGACAGGGCCTGACGCCTTGACATTTCACAGCCACGACAAACCAATATATGGATGGGACTACACATAGGCTTCTCTCTTAAAGGGACACATCATCTTTCAACTTCCAGTAAAGCCTCTTTAATTAAAGCTGCATACCATGTCAGAACACACTTAAATAGAGATCACCACATAATAGAAATTAAGTTATATTCTACTATACAATCATGTCACCACTAACATGGTAACCAAAAAGGATGTAATTTGCACACGATTATCATCGTGTGCTCACTATAAAAGTATTATGTCTATCAATCCAAGAAAATTTTATTTTGACTTGTATTTTTTCAAATCAAGTTGAATTGTATGAATAAAGGAGATTTGTATTTCAAAAATATAAGCACCTTGAACCCTCTTTAATTTTCAAAGTGAGATCCTGCTGGCCTACTTAAACATATTACTCATACTGGTATTGCAAAATTAATTTCATATCAATTCCTTTGTCATAAAAAAACCCATAGATATTACAATACTTTGTAAATCATATAGGCACTATATCAAAGATATTTACAGTGAACTTTAATAACACTGAAAGAAAAGGAAAAAATAGAATCTGCTGCTGACATGCAAAATACTCTTATTCCCTCACAATGTGTACACCCCCATGAATGTAATGGAACTTTCCAATTAAAGTCTCCCATATTTCTATTACATTATAACCAGGGAGTAAGATGTTAATGACCAAATAAAAAAATAGGTAGAAGGAAAGAGAGGATAAAGATGGGAGGGGAAAAAAAGAGGTTGCTATAATAACTTTTCCACATGTTGCTGTTTTCGGATGAATGAAGAGCAAGTACAAAATAGTCTTTGGGAACAGGCTTTAAGATATTTTGGTCGGAATTGCACAATATTTCCCAGGATGAATTCCAAGATGGGTGGAAATTTTTGCTATGTATTCAGTATTTACATCTGGAAAAGATTTCTCATTAATGTAGCATTACTCTAAAAACATTTGAGAAGGATGAAAATTTAGACTTCTTGTTTTAGATGGAAATAAAGTTTGCTTTATTAGACCACTTCTAGAGGAGTGATATGAGAAAAGTACACAACGCATCCTCAAAGGGATTTCAGAATTATTACTATGTTTATTCTAGTGGCGCTACTGCTCGTAAATCAGTAAATTGCCGGGCTGATGCAACTTCAGTTTATGGATATTTTTCTCAATTAGCCAATCCAGCAACTTATTATTTCTTGATGATCATGTTTTTGACTCCCCTCCTGGTTTAAATTGTAAAATGAAAGAAATAGGACAATTAAAAAACCAGCGACTTCTTGTTTAGGCTGGCGGATCAGCTTAGACAAAGCCCAAAATGAAGCCACTTATATACTAATGTACAACCCACATTTCATGGTATTCAATTGTCTTTATCGTCATACCAGATCAATCATCATAAACAAACATTATATTCAATAAATAAAATGAACTGTTTTTATTCACTTTTTAATTACCCCAATAATTTCAACAATGAATTTGAACTGTGTGGTTAAATCAAGTCCCCTTCATCATACATGGTGTATGTGAAGATAAAAATTTCCTAAAATAATAAAACTGTTGTGTTTGAGGCTCCTTTGTTAAATGTACATTTTTCCAAAATCAGGTAAACAGGAGTATTCATTACCACAGTATTTTCTTTCTTTTTTTCTTTTTTTTAAACAGTATCCTTCGCTAAAAACTTCAAATCCAATATAAATAGTGCCAATGGTCAGATATTGCATCATACGTGTTCACTCGAAATCAAGAGAATGAGAGCTTTGAATATGAAGAGTTAAAAAATTGAGTGGAAAGACTGATATAAAGTCTAAAAGACTATACGGAAATAAGGAGAATATTCAGTTCTTCCCTCTGCAATTAAGTTTGTGCCCCTTCTCTCATTGGCCAGGGTCCCCTAGAGAAAACTAACCCTAATCTTAGGGAGATACGCTGACCCAAGGGAGCATGGATGGTTGGAAAATGAGGAGTTCAGAAAGAGAGTTGAGGGACATATAGGATGGTAATTTAATTACCATAATAAGGTTACTTTTTAGATCCTGTATCATACTTTGAATCCAATAATAACTTATTACATGCGAACTAGTATCATTATTCCTTTAAAATGATTTCAAACTCAATTGATTCATATCAGCGAGTTGTTGGGGGGGGGGGAGTCGAAAAATGAAAGGAAAAACCCCAGATCAATAGACAAACTGTGTCACAAGTAGAGAGAGAAAGAAGAAGAAGAAAGGTTGAAGATTGTTGAAGAGAAGGGTAATGTATATCACTGATTTGTATTACTTTCTTATGTGGCTTATATTTGTATAACCTTCCTAAGCTAATATACATTCTCCTTGGTACAGTACACAATGATTATACTAGTACAGTTTTAACTGGTTCAAGAAAATAAATATCATCCATAATAGATTGCATGCATTATGTCAGCTGATGAAAATATATAATTTTGGCCAAGAGAGGGTAGCAGATTGATTTGACTGTAGATCAACATCCACCATTAGCTTTGTGACTTTAACCGGGAGTTGGGGGTCTGGTTTCACTACAAATTAGTCACCATTCAAATTAATCAAATTAATTAAATTGTTACGACTATAACCACAACCAGAAGCATCATTTTCATCAAGCCATGATGGCTTTCAATATCCATAACTATTCAATTACTTATCACCATTATAACCATCAAAACTACATCATTATCATCCTCCTCCTCATCCTCATCTTCTTCATCATCATCATCATCATTTTCTTCTTCCTCCTCATCATCACCATTATCATAATCATCATCATCACCATCGCATCATAATCGTCACCATCATCATCATCCTCATCCTCCTCATCATAATCATTGTTATCAAGACCAAGATTAGTCATTGTGCAGTCTACAGTACTTACAGATGCTAGGGCTTTGCCAAGTGCCGCCCCTGTATGTGAGCTGGAACCTGATGAGTTATTTGTGCCATTCCCTCTACTACTCGCTGTCAAATCAACAAACAAAAATTAAAAAAGTGAGAAATGTATAATTAACATTTACAGGGGAATATATGGCACACATCCTGGATATCCTATTAAGTTTCACATTCATGTACATTATTTTTCTATTTGCAGAGCACTAAATGTTGATGATAATAAAGTGGTCATATGCGATATTAGACTTAAACACATATTCTCTATACTTTCTAAAAAACAGCTTGCGTAAATGTGTTAATGTTCAGTAAGGACATTTGTACCATTTTTTATGCATTGATTTCTCAATCTGTTTGGTAAGCATAATGCAAAATCTGGCATAATTATCACCAAATTCATTATTTAAAAAAAAATAATATAACAGAGGTTTATTTGAATACAACTAAATATAACACTTTTTTTTTGTATATTTTACTTTAATTTTAAGTCTGTATAGAATTAAAATAAAATTTTATCAAAATTAGAGCAATAATCTTTGAAATGATCATTCAAGGTAAATCAAGACTTGGGTTACCTAAAACATGGAAATCAAAAAATCTATTAAATCTGGCTGAGAAGGTTGATGAGATTGTTAACTTACACATGACTGTTTCTGTGCCATTGATGGGCGGTGATGAGGTGTATGGGGCAGTATTAGTTGTACCTGGTCTGAACGTTGTCATGGGAGGAAGACTAAGAGGGTCCGGGCCTGACGACATACCGCCGCTACTGCTCTGATACTGACAAATAAAACATATAATATAGGATTAATATTTTCCATTATCATAATTCTCTCAATTCTTAACCCTTGAACCCCGAATCCAGGTTTTCCGACCTACCAAAGAGAGTATTTAACCCAAAAGGCCTTTAAAACTTAGAAAGGATTTTAATAAAGACTAACCGTCTAAAACTTTTGCGAGTCTTCCATTGAAAGATGGTGCTGTTGTAACATCATGGATCACAATCCTTGACTTTGCAGTACAATTACCCCATCCCTTGTTTCAATATTGCGAATGAAATTTGTATTATGTACTGCTCATGAAAAGAGCAAACAATATGGGGCTCAAAGGGTTTATTGGACCTTCATACTAAAAGTTTTTCATCCCAACCATCATAACTTTATGATCATCTTTTTTTTCACTGAACTTTTAAAACATGGATTATTGACATCAACAAAACAGGGAAGTTAGAGATAAAGAAATAATGTAAATTTTGTTTTTTTCATAACAAGTTCTACTCTTTTACCCAACCCATCTCCTGCCCCAATTCTGACACAAGTTCAAAGTACAGTTGTACTTTTTCAACCTCACTGATGATGGTTTTTATCAACACATCAAGCCTTTCCTATCCACTTACAAGGTAAAACAAAGTACATTCATAACATTGGAATCCCCTTAATTTCATGTGAAAACATCTCCAAGTGTCAATTTAAAGCTTCAGATCTGTTTACCTAACTCACCCCTTCTCCTCGTACTGACCATCCTGGTATTTTCACCAATAGGACTTACATGTATGACATATGTCAAGTCTAGGAAGTATGTTATTTGCATACGCTGATAGCAATAATTGTCTTACTGGTGAGATATACATCTTAATTGCAGTCCCTGTTTTATTTATTTCATTTATATAACATTGTACCTCTTGGTTACAAAAAATGGAAACTTTCCAGCCCCTGACAAGAGTTTGAAAGTGGCTATCTTTGATAATTGATTTAGAATGTAAAACATTGGCTGCTAACTCTATTTGGATGGTGACACTGACAGAGTAACTGGTAATAATTGGCAGCCTGGTGGTCTGCCAAAGGAACCCTTTTTTTTTTTCTTCTCCATTATGTAAATTTGACTCTTCCTCCTCCCAGCATGTATGTATGACCAGTGTTACCTGCCACAAACTCTACTTTACAATCACGCTTTCTCATTCTCTCTATTTGCCCCTTTCTCTTTTAATTTGTTCTCCATCCCAATTTTATCTATGTTTGTTCTTTTCACATACTTAAAAAAAATTCTATCTCCCTTCCTCTATGAAAGAGAAAAAAAAACCTTATAACTCATTTCATCAAAATTCCATGAGATTTCCTTGTTGAATGTACCCTAAAATTTCATTTACGAAACGAACTTATAACAATATAAGCAATTTAAAAAAAAAAAAGTCACACAAGAAATATAGGCCTATATCTAAAATAAAGATGAAGAAAGATACATTGTATATATCTAAAATGCATTAAAATGAAGAAAGAGATTTCCTCAAGTCAATGGTCTACTTGAATTTCATTATCTATATAAAAACCCACAAGTGTTCATGTATTTTGAATTGATAATATATTCTTAATAAAACACCATGAACGAAAAAGAAATCAGAAGGGAAAAAAAAGAAAGAGATACACTGCCAACATTTCCTGGAATCCTCCTAAAGGTTCTGGGTTCAAGAGATACAGCCTACATGTTCATGCACCTCCCTGCAAAATTCAAGTTGAAGCTGTAAAACTTTGTAGCCACTTATTTTCCCTTCCTAAGAGCAAGAGCTTTTACCTCCATTTTGTTTGGTATTCCCCCATGACCAATGATAATTTATTTACCATCCCATCAGCACAAATACAGTGTTAGAGAGAGAGAGAGAGAGAGAGAGAGAGAGAGAGAGAGAGAGAGAGA
>CALNVZ010002100.1:9323130-9345155 GCA_940671915.1 Paracentrotus lividus
AAGTTTTCGGGGTTAAAGTATCGGTTGGTTGGGCGATTCGAGGACGAATAGCAAAGTAGGCAAATATATCATTCTTTTGAAGTAAATTACCTTGTTTTTGAATGTTTGTATCAAATAATATTAATATTTTCCTGAAAAATCGCACCACAGCAAGTCGCATCGTGTGAGCCCGCCTTTAGATTTAAAACTTACCATAGGTTCATGTGTAGGGTAATCCCCTGCCTGAGAGTATGAAGTGGAGTTATGTAAGGAATGGAAGCTAGTGGACGACGGCGCCATGCCATTGCTGCTCCATGCATTGCTACTACTGTGGGAGTGACCCTGGGAGTGGGAACCTTCTAGGAGAAAGAGACAAAAATGACACAAACATCATAAATAATTATGATAATAATAATGATATAATATTGTTTTATTTACCCAGGGTAGCTACTTCAGTTTTGATAACTGTTCTTCCAGCGGGCCCTGCATAATGTTATTATTACCCCCAAGCTCCTTGTAAAAAGGCAACTTTAGGTACCATTTTTGTAAGTCTTTGGTATGACTCGGCCGGGTTTCGAACTCACATCCTCCTGTTCATGAAAGCAAGAAAGGCTACCTTTTTACAGGCACTCTAACCGATCGAGCTATCATGTCCAGTAAATAATCATCCATATAACAGTTATTACACCACAACAACATCATTACTGAGAGCATTTAAAATCATTCCGGACAAACCAGCACATTTTACCGGTTTCCACTGAAGTTATACTGTCAGACCAGAAATTCTTCCATGCATTATACTTTCATGAATTTTGCAAGGAGGCAAGATTTCGCGAAAATAAAATGCTCGCGAAAATGTGTGTCTACACAATGCATGGAATGCTAGTACAATACTCTACAGTGTTCAAGTAAGTTGATAGTCACTGATTCGCGAAAGTTTCATTCTGCGAAAATGACAGTCGGCTCAAATTCGCAAAAGTTTTGTGTTGCGAATGTGTCTGGTTTTACAGTAACAAAATCAATGAAAAGAAAACATGAAACTCAAACTCTTAATAATTGAACAAGATGTATGCCACAATGATGTCATATTCTAAACATTAATTTATCCCGAAATGCTTGACATTCGGGAGCATGTTTGTTGAAAAAAATACTTTCTGACTTTTGAAATAAAAAAATATCCAATCATCTGGAAAGTTAATTACCAAAGTATTCCATAATTTCTCAAAATCCATGCATGTCACTTGAGAGGAAAATGGGAATATGGATGTGCTTTCCAGACAATAAAGCCTTGTTTTGGTGTTTCTAGAGACTGTTACACACTCCCCCAAATCCCGGTATTGTCCAAGTTCTTAGCGCCTATTTCAAAGGGCAAGCCAGCAAGCTCAAACTGTGCAAGTAATTTACCATCTGGTTGATATACATAACCATGGAAACAGAATCTCTTTACCAGATACTTGCATCTATCAACAAAGGTAAAGGCCTACTGCCAAGAGATACAGGTTGAAGAACCATTGACAGTATTCTCTTCTTTGAAACTGAGGTCACCCTAAAAATACTCCCTTTTCTGATCTCAACCAAACTCCAGAAGTAAGTCAACCTAACACAAAACTCCTTATAAACTTCTAGAGAAACTTTTTTTTCAAAAAGATTTTCAAGGCCTACATATTAAATGGCTATCATTGAGATGTTGAGATGTAGCCATTACTTCGTTTGTCACTGATCACAAATTAAATGAAAAATTATCAATTCTAAAAGTCACAATATTAGGATTGTGTGAAGCACAACAATTCGTTCATTTTATGCCCTTTTCAAGAAGTTACTGAACATCTTTTGAAAATGCATCATCTTGCCTTAAATCTGTGTTCAGCAGCCATCAATAGGAATTTTACATAACATCTTCATGATGGCAATATATTTTGTGTCACTACTTTAATCTTGAAGGGAAAATAATTCTTATAAATGCATGGCAACATATTTACGGGCATATTTCATTTTGTGATTCTTTATTTTGCTCAATTTGAATAAACCATTGCATCATACAAACAACTTTAAAGATAAATTGTACATCATTTCCCTTATCATTTGTTCTTGACAATTCTATTATCTCTTTCCTAAATTGATAAGGAGACCTTGCATTAGAGGAGCAAATCTCAGGGATATGATACGTCAATAATGCTTCATGCCTACCAGCATTGTCAATCAAAATATTACTCAGAACTTCCTGAAAACCAATAAAACTCCACTCCACATCCGTTTAAAACGTCTTCATCTTCCCTTCATCCCCTACACGAGTTTCTCCTCCGCATGAAAATTGGTTGAAATCAAGAACCGAATTCCATCGATTGGAAATTCCATCCCATGGCGAGCACTCCAGCAACAAGTAGTCATTTTCATGCTCGTTCTCCGGTCTGAATAAATTGTCCCGCGGGGCGATTTCTTCCAAACACCTGCCTCGTTTGATCCTCGACTCTGTCCCGGGAGCTGGTTTTTGTTTCGGCTCCGTCACATAGGAGAGGATCACTTTCATGCCGTTAGTGCGTCTCTCTCTTTATCATTATCACATGTATTTTGATGAGCTAGTTTGTTGTCTTCATGGCGTGTGTTCTTCCTCTCTTTAACAAATATGTCAGGATTTTATGGCAGGGTGATCTTACAATTTCCAAAACAGTATGCTTTGATTGGCATTCTCCAAGAAGTTCAAGACCAACTTCACTTTCAAACTTCTCTTCTTTCTGTCATTTTAGTTCCTTTTGAACCAAAAATGAGTTTAAAAGTACATGACCATATTAAGCCAGATATTTGACAAATTCCTTCTCCTTATTTTGTATGATAAAATCTAGCATGTCTAATAAATATATTTCTTCTTATCAAATATGGAGGGCAATAGGACTTCACTTTAGATGGTGCTGCACTCGCTCAAGTTTAGTTTAAAGCACACTATTTGTGATCCAATAAATTAGCTTGATCAGAAATCATGTTTTTTCTCTCACACAGCTCGCAAAATTGGATGAAATCCCAGCCCGAGTCATATTTGGCTTTTTACAAAAACTTGGGGGAAAAAGTTTTGGCACAAAATTGTGCAGTGCTGCATTTATAGCTCGATATAAGCCTGATCCCCACCATGCAACTGTGCAACCAGTTGCACAATACATATCAGGTTGCTTGCTCAATCTTGAGGTCAGGTCGATGATGCAAAGCTTTTGCCTAAGCTTCAGCTAGTGCAGCACCAGTTTTTCTTGGGGTGGAGCCAGTGCATCACCGCATTTTGAATGAAGATGAAAGTTACTCACCCATGAAATATTCTGGATACATGCCGGGAGGTTTGGGTGAGGAATAATTAGGGTCTGAATGATAATCTTCTGCACCTGGAGAATACACCTGCTAGGAGAAAAACAAAAAGAAAAAACATCAAGATTAATATTTATGTATTTCATTAATTCCCAGTTTTATTTATAAAGGGTGGCCACTTCAGTTACATGTACATGAACTGCAATCCATGATAGCCCTGATGAATTAATATGAAGTAATATATAAACAAGAAATTTCTTTTATTAATAATTTGTCTTAAAAAGTTAAACAATTATTAGTCGACGATGCAAATGCAGTCAGGAAAAGGTTACCTTTGTGTTTACATACCTATTAGAAACATAACTAATGCTGTAAATATTGATGAAGGCAAATCAAGTGTAGTATTTAAAGAGCAAACTCATTTGGGTAATCAAACTGATATTAAGCTGTGAATTTATACAGAACACATGAAACCAATATAAATATATAAATTCCAGAAAAATGTAAAACAGATTTGATGTTAAATTCTATAGAAGATTCTTATTTACATAATGTTTCAAAGCTTAACCTTATTTTATGCATACCTCTAAAGTTTTTAAGTTCATAACTTTGAGGACTATCGTAGCCTTCCTGGCAATATAAATGAAGTACAAAGAATGGTTCATCTTTCAAGAAAGATAGGACTTGAAATGCAAAAATAAGAAAAAATGAAGAACTTAAAAAAAGAAGAAGATTCTTTCTTGGTGCACTTTTAAGGGTTGAGAAGTGCTGTGAATACAAACAGCTACATCAGTGAGTACCATCCTGCATCAAACGTGCAGGATCTTCCACTAATCAAATAAACTGATTGATTACTGTATTGCAGAAATTAGAACAAATTTGAGCACAGGGAGCGTGTGCCATCGACCCCCAATGACTGCCCAAGAATTCTAACAATCTGAACCCATAACCAGCACCTCGTCCTGGTTACATGTTGGCCAATAAAATGAGTTCTATTGATTTGATTTTGTAGAAAAAGAAGGAAATAAAGAGAAGAAGATAAAGTAAGAAGAGCAAGGAACGTGCTTCTGCTCATAAAAATGCAATTTCTTGTTTTTCACTGAATTGGGCCAGAGGCTGTAATAAACTTATAGACCAGGGCTCACCCAAAATGAATTCAACTACAATATCACCATGGCACATTTCTCAGTAATGTATTCCATCCTTTTTTTTGGAATATATGTCATACTTGATCACTTTATCCTTTCACTCTATATCATGTTTTTTGGCAAAGGTTTAGGTCTACGGCTAAGCAATATTTCACCATAAGATTTCCATGCGCTTTCGCATGAATGTTATGAACCAACTTATCCCTAAGATTTGATTTTCCCTACCCCTTTCTTCATCCTAAAGCCCCCTTCTTCATCTTCCTGCCCCCTTCCAATCTCCCTACCTCTTCTTCATCCATGCCCCCTTCTTCAATCTGCCCTTAGCCCTTTCTTATCTCCTACCCCTTTCTCATCTCCCTGCCCCCTTTCTTCATTCTCCCTGCCCGCCTTTCTTCATCTCCTACCCTTTTCTCATCTCCCTACCCCTTTCTTCATCTCCCCCTCACTCCTACCCCTTTCTTCATCTCCGCTGCCCCTTTCTTCATGCCTTCCCCTTCTTATCTCCCCCTTTCTCATCTCCTACCCTTTCTTCTCTTCTTTCATCTCCCTTCCCCTTTCTTCATCTCCCTGCCCCCTTTCTTCATCTCCCTACCCCTGTTCTTCATCTCCCTGCCCCCTCTTAATCTCCCTCCCGCTTTTTCATCTCGCCTGCCCCTTTCTTCATCTCCCTGCCCCCTTTCTTATCCTCCTCACCCTTTCTTCATCTCCTGCCCCTTCTTAATCTCCCTACCCTTCTTATCTCCCCTACCCGCTCTTCTTCACTCCCTACCCTTTCTTATCTCCCTTCCCCTTTCTTCATCTCCCTACCCTTTCTCATTCCAATCTTCACCTGCCCCTTTCTTAAATCTCCCTACCCCTCTTCATCTCCTTCCCCTTTCTTTCATCTCCCTTCCCCTTTCTTCACCAATTGCCCCCTTACTTAATCTCCTAGCCCTTTCTTCATCTCCCTGCCCCCTTCTTAATCTTCCGTACCCCGTTTCTTCATCTCCCTACCCCTTTCTTCATATCCTCTTACCCCTTTCTTCATCTCCCTGCCCTTTCTTCATGCTCCCTGCCCCTTTCTTCAGTCTCCCTTCCCTTTCTTCTCTTCCTTCCTTTCTCATCTCCTGCCCTTTCTTCATCTCCCTACCCCTTTCTTCATCTCCCTACCCCTTTCTTCATCTCCCTGCCCCTTTCTTCATCTCCCTACCCCTTTCTTCATCTCCCTTCCCCTTTCTTCATCTCCCTACCCCTTTCTTCATCTCCCACCCCTTTCTTCATCTCCCTGCCGCTTCTTCATCTCCCTGCCCGCCTTTCTTAATCTCCTACCCTTCTTCATCTCCCTTCCCCTTTCTCATCTCCCTTCGCCTTTCTTCATCCCAATGCCCCCTTCTTAATCTCCCTAGCCCTTTCTCATCTCCCTGCCCCTTTCTAATTCTCCCTACCCTTTCTTCATCTGCCCTACCCCTTTCTTCATCTCCTTCCCCTTTCTTCATCTCCTGCCCGCTTCTTCATATAATGAATGAAAGCGGCAGTAAAATATAAAAACAACAACAACAACAACTCTCTACCCTTTCTTCATCCCAATGCCCCTTCATTCTGCCGCCTTCTTAATCTCCCTACGCCCTTTCTTCATCCCAATGCCCCCTTCTTCATCTCCCTGCCCTTCATCTCCCTTGCCCCCTTCTAATCTCCCTAGCTTTCTTCATCTCCCTACCCCTCTTTCTTCATCTCCTACCCCTTTCTTCATCTCCCTTCCCCTTTCTTCATCTCCCACCCTTTCTTCATCTCCCTTCCCTCTTCATCTCCCTACCCTTTCTTCATCTCCTACCCTTTCTTCATCTCCCTACCTTTCTAATCTCCCTACCCCTTCTTAATCTCCCCCCCTTCTTCATCTCCCTACCCCTTTCTTCATCTCTACCCCTTTTTCATCTCCTACGCTTCTCCATCTCCTACCCTTCTTCATCTCCCCTTCCCTTTCTTCATCTCCCTTCCCCTTTCTTTCATCCCAATGCCCCTTCTTAATCTCCCCTACCTTTCCTTCCATCTCCTGCCCCTTCTTAATCTCCCTACCCCTTATTCATGCTCCCTGCCCGCCTTCTAAATCTCCCTGCCCCTTTCTCACTCCTCCCCTTTCTTCATCTCCTACCTTTCTTCATCTCCCTACCCCTTTCTTCATCTCCCTCAGCCCTTTCTTCATCTCCTCCCTTCTTAATTCCTACCCTGTTCTCCATCCTCCCTTCCCTTTCTTCATCTCCCTACCGCCTTTCTTCATCTCCCTTCCGCCTTTCTTCATCTCCCATACCCCTTTCTTCAGCTCCCTACGCACTTTTCTTCCATCTCCCTTCCCCTTTCTTCATCCTCCCTTCCCTTTCTTCATCCACTGCCCGCTTCTTAATCTCCCTAGCCCTTTCTTCATCTCCCTGCCCCTTCTTAATCTCCCTACCCTTTCTTCATCTCCCTACCCCTTTCATCTCCCTACCCCTTTCTTCATCTCCCTTCCCCTTTCTCATCTCCCTGCCCTCTCTTCATATAATGAATGAAAGCGCAGTAAAATATAAAAACAACAACAACAACAACTCTCTCACCCTTTCTTCAATCCCAAATTGCCCCCTTCATTCTTCCTGCCCTCGTTCTTAATCTCCCTACCCTTTCTTCATCCCAATGCCCCCTTCTCATCTCCTGCCCCCTTCTTAATCTCCCCTGCCCTTCTTAATGCTCCCTCCCCGTTCTTCATCTCCCTGCCCCTTTCTTCATCCCAATGCCCCTTCTTCATCTCCCTGCCCCTTTCTACAGTCCCAATGCCCCTTCTTCTCATCTCCCTGCCCTTTCTCATCTTCCTGCCCCTCTTTATCTCCCTGCCCCTTCCCATCTCCTTACCCCTATCTAGTCTCCCTCCCCCTTCCCATCTCCCTACCCTCTTTTTCATCCCAATGCCTCCTTCTTCATCTCCCTACCCTTCTTCCATCCCCCTGTCCCTTTCTTCATCCCAATGCCCCCTTCCATCTCCCTGTCCCTTCTTCATCCCAATGCCCCCTTCCCATCTCCCTGCCCCTTCTCCCCCCTGTCCCTTCTTTATCCAAATGCCCCCTTTCCATCTCCCTGCCCCCCTTCTTCATCCCCCTGTGCCTTTCTTTATCCCAATGCCCCCTTCCCATCTCCCGCCCCTTCTTCATCCCCTGTGCCTTTCTTCATCCCAATGCCCCTTCCCATCTCCCTGCCCCCTTCTTCATCCCCTGTCCTTTCTTCATCCAATGCCCCTTCCATCTCCCTGCCCCCTTCTTCATCCCCCTGTGCCTTTCTTTATCCCAATGCCCCTTCCCATTCCCTGCCCCTTCTTCATCCCCCTGCGCCTTTCTTTATCCCAATGCCCCCTTCCCATCTCCCTGCCCCCATTCTAATTGATTTGGGTTTGATGTGGATGAGGCAACAATTTGGCAAGCACCTCGAACACTTGTCACTTCTCTATTCTCCCTTCTAAAAAGCCTGAGCGTTGTTGAGTAGAAGCAAAGCCGAAGCTCGATCAGAGGAGCCTCAGGGTATGCATCGTACCAGAGACACTTGTCAAATCTGCAGATCCTCCTTCCATTTCTAATATCTCGTTACGCATGCAAAACAATCGCCTGCCCGCAACAAAAAGGCCATCCAAAATTGAATCTGTTCCTCCTCTCCCCCTTGCCAGCTTCTCACAATCGATCGTTATGGAGGGGGGAAGAGAAATTGGTATAATTGACTGGCACCAGGCATTTTACACTAGCGGCCAGAGTGCAGGCAAAGGTTCCATACAGGAGAAGAAGGTTCAGGCTGTCATCAATGCCTCTAGCAATGCAATAGCAACATGGGGCTGTACATAGGAAACATGTACCGGACAAAAACAACCGTGTAGGATTATGAAAGCATCTAGAATACACTCCCTGAAGATATCTCATGTATTTGTATCTGTGTTGAAACTTTCTTTGAAAAGAAATAAAAGAACACACCATTTTGTCTTTACCAAGAAAAAGTCATTTGCATTGCTACAATAGCAGACAAAATATATTTCATTCAAATCATCAATACTATTTACTCTAAAACTCAATCACAATCTCCTTCTAGTAAATTGATGTTCATTTCTACTTTGAAAGCCAACTGTTTCTTGAACACAGATACTTAGCTTTTTTCTTTCTTTTTTTTTTCTTTAGCACTAAAATAAATTAGAAATATTAATCTGGAACATCAAAAGATCATTATTTTCATTAATCATAGTATAACATTCCCTTTAATATGTGTAATTGCTTTATGTATCATAATGAATCATAGCCAATATCAAGCCAGCTTCATCATACAAAAGAGACCTACATGCTGAAGAGAGGGGGGAAGACAATTAACGTTTGCGCCAGTACAAGGGCAATGAACTATTGCACTAATCTAGTAAGTCGCCTACGATTCGACTGAGCTAGTCTGAAAGTTAAATAAAGATTGATATGTCACATGCGGTCTGACCAAACAAACAACTCTTCATTATTGGTCAAGAAAATGTACCTAGCCCAGGACAATCTAACACTTATGGATGGTCATTTGACTTGAAAACTGATTACCTTAAACTTTTTAACCCCATACTTTAATTTGCTTACAAAGTTATTTAATTTCTCTCCATTCCCCTTGGTATTACAATGCTCATTTCAAACAGAGAACTAAACATTCATGTAATAGTACCATTTTCTTTTAGAAGAATTGAACAAAAGTTTTATTTCTAAATGAAAATTACATTTTTAGATTAGGTTCTGTAAATATCTTGAAAAAAAAAAAAGAAAAAAAAAACATGGATGTTTCTTTTTTTATTCAAACCTACATTGACTTAAAATTTAAAGTTAAAATGTTTTTATTATTTTTTTGTATTTGTTTATTGTCTTTTCTGCCTCTAATCAAAGTATGTTTATATATTTTTCATATTACATACACATTGTAAGAGCCAGTAGGGCCTACACATACAATATTTTACAAAGAGCTAACACCCTTTTGCCTCACAATGTAAACTAATTTGAAAAAGAGCTCACCTAGAAGTATCCCCAAATTTTATTGGACTGATTTCCTTGGTCCTAACGTATTAATTGAAGCTATCAGTCCTGTATAATTACAAGGGTTGTAAAAGATGGTATCAAATACTCATTTCATTTTTAAAAAAAAGCAAAAAAAAAAGCAAAGGCTTCACTAATGGTTGAAGCTCTTGAAAAAGAGGGGGAAAATCAGGAGAAAGAACTCCAGCAAAAACAATAGAAGTTGTTTATTCAGATAAATACGAACATGATGAATTCAAATTATCATGAACCTCAAGAAACAACATGACCTTGAACTCATAACTAATATTTATAGCAGGTAAGTGACACATCATTAATATTTACTTCCCCTATTTCCTTGATTCCCATTCTCTAGATAACAACTGAAAGTGTGAATTCTTGCTCTAGCCTGGATGCATTTTGGAAGTGAATAGAACAGGTGGAATATGGGAGCTCATTGGCAATCAAGGCAATCGGTACATGGTTGGAATAGCATGTGATACAGTAGGCGGTACTGCACTAGCTCAAGCTATTTCAAATAGCGCGCTATTTGTGATCCGATGAATCAGCCTGATCAGAGGGGATCAGGCTTTTTGGTCAAATAGCGCGCTAATTTGGAGGAAATCCAAGCCTAAGTCATGCCTGAGTAAAAAAAAACTTGAGCTGATTTGTGGTTTTAGCACGAAATAGCGTGCTATTTCGCGCGGTGCTGCACTAGCTCGAGATAAATCCAAAATCATGCAACTGTGCGTGCATACGCTAGCGGTGGTTACCAGCTGCGCAATACATATCGGGCATGTTTGTTCAAGGTCACATCAGGTCGTTAATGTGAACCCTTGGCTGAGTGCAGGACCGTTTTCTTATTTCGGGCTCTTTTCCTGATCCACCAATTAGCGCGCTATTTTTCTAGCTGGAGCTAGTGCAGCAGCGCCTAGAGAGTAGGCAATAGCTAACAAGCAGGTGGGACTCTCACTTGGATGGGTAGGGAGTGAGACCTAGTCACAGGTGCACTCTCAATGGTGCCATACCCCCTTATGTTATGATACTGAATCAAAACATTAGGTTAGGGGAATCCCCTCCTCACAGGCAGAGAGACAGAAGGAGAGAGAGAGAGAAGGAGAGAGAGAGAGAAGGAGAGAGAAAAAGAGACTATCCTGGCCATCTTTAGCAAGTAAAAACCTAAACACAGCTGGTTGAACATCTTTCAGCAGTGGGCCTGTATCAATACTCACATGTCTTGTTAGTGTGACTATAACATCATCCTTTCAACAAAATAGGTAACATGTAGGGCTAATGTTCTACTACCAATTATTAGTTCCTGTAATTAGGATAACTATAGGTCATTTCATTAATAGCCAAATTTTATATCTTTATCCTCATCTTCTGACTGAGTAAACAAGATATTAGCTTTATAATTCTTTGATTGTTATAGGCCTATCTATTCAAAAGTTATCACACAAAAATGTAAGCCCATCTTTTTGTCAAATGACTGTAATGAGTAACATTTTTAAATGCACAAGTTTGACTTGAAATTGATCCTGGTGAATAAATTCAAACAAAGATTTCAACTTAAAAACGGACAATCTGAGTGCTACTACCTGTGATATTATTCAACTACTTACATGCCATGGTGGATGTTGCTGTAATGATATATATGATGATTGCTCCATTTCAGAATTACTGTAGTTAATATTTCCACGCCACATAATCCAGAGACAATTAAACACAAAATGGTTGAGGAACTACAGAAATGATCCACTTGCTTTGAAAGACAGTTAATATAATGTCCCAAGAGTTCACCTCATCAGCTTACACAATCACAAGATGTTCCTCAAATGAGAACTGTCAAACAAGAGCCTATCAAGCCCTTTCTCTTTCATAATCATGAATCTGTGTTACTTTAGAAGCTGCTCTGTACTGATTTGAAGAGTTTTCAGATTGTAGTTGATGGGTCGTGTATGATGATTAGTAATACAACATTACGAGGTTTCCTCTCAACTGCGTATTACATAACCCCAAACCTCATAGCTTCTCCATACCGTTCCATTTATCAACAGAGGTTAAAATTCATTTATTGCTTCTTCTGATATTATAGCAATATTCAATGTTATTGAGTGCAAGGGTTACGAATATTACATGAGCGTGCAAGTTTAACCTTGATCTATTCAACGACGCGACAGCGGAGTTGAATAGATCAAGGTTCAACTTGACCGAATGTAATATTCGAACCCTTGCACGAAATAAAACATTGAATATTGCTTTATACAACAACTCGATGTCTACCGGATAGATCTACCAAAAGTACTAGATTTAAAGGTTAAGATCATTTAGCCTAACTAGGGCTAGCCTAGACCCTCTAACGTTACTCTAGATCTAACTGTTAGATCTAGCCATGCAGGCAAATTAAAGATCTAAGTTCAATCATCATCACCAGATATCAAATGAATATGCGTTGTCCAACCTTAATTAATCATGTTAATAATCTCGCAGTCCAATACTAAAAGCATCAGTAAAAATCAAAACGATAAACTTGTCCTCGTCTAACAGCTGAACATATAGCGATCGTGTTCCGTGTAGAAGCTATAATTGTGTGGAATTTAACTGCACTGCACACAAATGCACTGCGTCGCCCTAGGCCCTTATACGCGCACAAAATCAGTTTAGTACACGCAGCGCAGCTAGCTATGCAGCGCATTCGCGCATGTATGTGTATGTAATTTCAGTGTGTAGTCTACGTGTCATCGATCTTTTGCAAGCCGTTGAATAGATTCTTGGATATCGCACGGGCTACGTCATCTGTTTCAATAGTTCATTCCGCTGAATGTCATGTGACCCACATTCATCCAATCAGCTGTCAACAATCTTTGTGTGTGTTGTATAATGGATAATATCTACATACTGTACAATATCAACTTTGATTTTTTTAATTTGTACAAACTACAAGTGGAAGTCAAATTTGTGCAGACACAATTAAGTGAAAACACTTTTATTTGTGTACTCAAGGCAAATATAGACTATATATCAATAGAAACTTTGCCAAGTCTGTTGCGATAGTGTCAATGCAGTCAAAAATTCAGAAGAATTCAAATTTTGTAGGATGAAAATACATCATGTATATTCCAACAGTCATAGATAAAGTCTTTCACTTCATCATTTAGTTTCTGTTGTCCTTTAGACATCCCGAAGGTTGGCACCCTTTCTACAAATATTGGCTCTCAACAATAAGCAAAAAAACAAATCAAAGCTATGGGGAAACGGAAAAAAACTTCTTTTTCCAGTGAAAAGGCGAACTTTAGGAAACTGTTCTGCAAATTTTGTAGTTTGCTGGCCAAAAGCAATCATAATGCTAGAATTGGCCTGTGATCAAAAGCAAGGGAGAAATCGTCATAGCAAGTTAATTGGATAGAGAGAGGGAAATTTGTAAGCCAACATTTAATTACACGGGGTCTGTCGTTACCAATTAGGACAGAAAAGCACCTGAGCACCAGTCTTATAATGAGAGTTGGATTCTCCGTCGTGAATGCAATGTTGTAAACAGCTAACATCATGTTTGTTCTTAAAAATAATCCCTCATTAAAAGCACTTGCTACGAATACACCAAATATTTAAGACAAATACTTGCTGAACTGTTATATTTTTCACTTCATGAAACTTATTAATTTTCAAAATGTATATGAAATATTGTAAATGAAAGCACCATTATATATATTGAATTCCAGTGACAAAAAGTAATAAACTGGATATCCATGAGAAACTTTGTATCCATTGTAGGGATGGAGGTAAGTTTTCTGGAATAATTGTATTTAACATTATAAAGTCAAATCAATTAACATTTCAATTATTTCACCAACCAAATCAATTAGAGTTTACTCTTCAAATGATTTTATTGTAACAAAAGATTCTGAACTAGTTTTTTTTATAAACTTATAAAATGAATAATACATGTTTGTATAATCTTCAGATTTCTAACAAGCTCTTGTGAACAAGTTATTAGTTTTATCTGTGAAATTCAATCGAATGAGTTGAACTGCATTTTCTTTCTTCAATCAGCAAATAAAGATTTCATATTACTTGTCATTTTACCCCCCAAAATTGCCAGAGATTCTCTAAATGCCAGCACAAGTTCCAATGATATCATATAGTTTCAAATATGAGATGCTCACAAAGAAACTTGACAAAGAGGCTGAAAATAGGCTAGAAATATTGTGTGTGTAAGTAGGCGGTCCTGCACTAGCTCGAGCCAATTCAAATAGCACGCTATTTGTGATCCGATGAATTAGCTCGATCAGAGCAGAACCGACTTTGTGGTCAAATAGTGTGCTAATTTGGAGGAAGTCTTAAGATTATTTGAAAAAACTCGAGCTGGTTTGCGGTTTTACCACAAAATAGCGCGCTATCTTGCGCGGTGCTGCACTAGCTCGAGCTAAATCTGAAATCGTGTACCTGTGCGTGTATAAGCTGGCGGTAGTCACCAGTTGCATAATACACATCGGGCTTATTTGTTCAAGGTCACGTAAGGTCCTAAAAGCGAAATTTTAAAATATCTTGAGCTATTGCAGGAACGGTTTCTTTTTTGGGTTTATTTTCCCGATCCATCAAATAGCGCGCTATTTTTTTAGCTCGAGTTAGTGCAGCAGCGCCTAGTGTGAGTGAGTTCATCAGCAGGCTACAATCCTTACATTCCATATACCTCTACTCATCCCATTATCTCCTACCCTGACTACATTTCATCCGCTGGGGCTAAACACTACACCTATTCAATCGCAATAAGCCTGCATCCTGCCAAACCTGCAATCAATTATTCCTCTACTAAGTCTAGCTCACCAAGTTTTAAAACAATGCCAGGTTAATGGGGGGGGGGGTGGAGAGAGGGCAAGGTTAGGATTCAAATCAATTTATGATGATACCAAAGACATTTCATTATTAGTAAATAAATACTTTTCTTTGGAATGCAAAATAACTCAAAATCACCCAACACTTTGACTTCACCCCTCTTCACTCCATGCACAATCTGAGTCGCCGTCCTCTAAAGCCCCCTCAACAATCGTCCTCTGCACAAGCTGGATAATTCATGGAGTTGTTCGCGAGGCAACCCAGAGGCCCATTTACAGCCATTGAGTATCTATTAATGGTGTGAGAGATATATCATATACTGAGTAGGATCTACGAGCGAAATCTAAGCGAGCGCTAGACGAAAAACATATGTCATTGTAAAGTTGTACTCCGAAGCTCATGAAGTATCCGGGCAGCACTTGCACTGACTAATGATAGCACTACTGTTTATATTTTGCCTCATTCGACGATCTAGAGTCATAAGCCTTTAAACTCACAAGGCGTTCTTTTATTGAGAGAGCTACCAACACAAAAATTACACTAGAGAGCTAGACATGTAGTGCACACATTCTATGTTGATTTTTCGAGCGAGAGATCTCATTAAGAGTTTCCATAAATTATATACGTAAAATCTAACAACATCAGCGTGAGTGTAGTTAATGCGTTGCGACTCTAATCATTTGGATGAGAGTATGTCTATCTACCGTGTTCAAAAAATGAAATGGAAAGCAAATTCCGTTTTTCATCCTCTCTGACTGAGACACAAGTATAACACAACCATATCGCTTAGACTTTTCACTATCATTTGTTGTAGCCGCGGATTGATTAAATAGAACTATATTGTAGAGAGTAAAGATGGTGTAAAACTAGATCCTGTAGATTTGGATGCTGAAATAAGTACCAGATAATGTTCGAGTCTACTACAACAGGACTGTCAACATCTCCTCGCAACAGGAACATTATACTGCCAAGTTTGATTCGTGATCATCATCCTTCTCCTGATAACAGTATGATCCTCTCTGTACTAAGGCACAGGCACGATACAACACATCAACTCACTCTAAGCAGATGCACTTGAGTACAGTGGTTATTGCGATGAGTTCTGTAGTCGGTGGATTTGTTGGTCGGATTGTGTTTTTTTGTCTCCTCCACTCTCCGAATTAAATATATATGCTACAATTCAATATTTCAGTGAAGATAATTATACTTGCTGAAGGGAATATTTCGCATTCATAAGTCCTGACCTCATAACGCGATTCTATGCAACATAAAGAGGCCAGACAATGAAAGACGCTAGCGTACTAGTTAATATTATATTCGATCCAAAATGCCACTCTTTGTAGACAAATAGTTAAAGACTGATACCTCTATGTGAGAATTTAACATTATAGTCGACTGAGTATAGATTATGAGCAATGTACTATAACGCAGAAACGGGTATATAACAGGTTATTGTTCCCTTCACTTCTTTGACATTAATTCGATCGTTAGAGATAGAAAAATAATACTATTTGAGAGTTCGCGATACACTCACACGAGTGCAAAACTCACTGGATAAGTATATTAGTGTTAGTAGAGGAGCTCACATCTAGTACCTCAATGAAATATGTACAGGCACTTTGACCAGTTTCTTTCTTACCATCTCTCTATATTAAAGATTTCTCATCTCTTTTGTGCAAAACGTAATGTATTAGTGTCATAAGAATTGATTTGTCTATAATACAAGCTTGTACAAAAGCTCAAGAATTCAGCTTTTGTGGCCCATCCACCAATATGGACATTATTACAGACACATTCAATTCTGAGCACGAGTCTCTTATATCTAATATGGCTGTATAGCATATAACGTCACGTACTATTATAAAACGACAGTGTGGTGGGCCTAGGCCAATAAATGGTGAGCTTTGAAGGAGCGCGTAAAACTAGGTGTCGAGATTGAGTGCCCAATAACGCACTACACTGGTGTTCCGCCCAAACATAGACTCACTTTTTCCTTGTATCATACTCAGGGACGTAATCCACAATGACTTATATCGTCCTTAAGTGGCGAGTGCATTACGGATACATAACTGCAACATTACTTTATCATAAAATGGCGTACGCTAATAATTGAGCGAGAGAGGAATAAAGGGGCTCGTCCAATATATTACTACAATCTTCAAATCCATCAAGCCTGCCTCTCTCATTGCTCTCGTCTCGTTCTCCTCTCTCCCACTCTATCCATTTTTGCTTCCTTTCCCTTTCCATCTCTCCTTCTCTCTACACTCTACCTTTTGCTTCTTTTCCCTCCCTCTCCTCTCTCGCTCTCATCTTTCTCTCTCTATTTCTACTTGCTGTATGACTACCAATATGCGTCTTGTTTGAATATCATTTTATGGCATCTCTCTCGGAAGTGATGAGCATTTAGCTTATCGCACTACAATCTATCAATGATTATACCATCTATCATGAATTATTCAAACGTCAAAGGAATTATATTCATGAGATAGGACCAAGATTTACTGATAAAATGTATGCTCCATGATAGGAACTGACCCATGCACATTGAAATACCGGAGAGCATTTTATTCCATCCACAATGGCTTACCCATTTCATACTGATACAAATTCTCTTCTCTGGTGAACTTCACTTGCGAAAACAGGCAATTTAATAATTTGCTTTAAACACAGCATCAAGTAGTGGGAGAGTTTACTCTCAGACTTTAGGCCGAATTCACAAAGATGGATTCTGCAAATCCACGTATCCGTGGATCATGTAGATTTTGTGTAATAATTACGCTTAAGTTTAGCGCATACTGTGAGAAAGGTCCAATATGAATGCGCAATTTTGTCACAGAGGCGCTAAATATACGCTTGTCGCCATGGTTAAGTCTGCTGTTTATTCAAATTAATTTAAATAAACCGTTGACTTAACAGTTGACTCATTAATTAAAAAAGTGGGCTCATTATGTAAAAACCATAGCAACTGGCTTAAATCTAGCGCGTTATGACAAAATCTCGCATTCATATTGGACCTTTATCAATTCCACAATAATATTAAGCGTAAAATTGTGAATTTGGGCCTTAAGTTCTCAGTCAAGGTTGTCATCAAGTACAAATGAAACACTTAATGTATCTTCAGTATTGATTATAACCGGTTTAGAATACTTACGTAATAGTGAAGGAGGGTCGGGCATGAGTGAAGACCGCCTGCGGTTATACATATAAGGTGGAGCCCGGTTGTTGTGTGGAAGAAACTGAACCACTGGGACTGGTTATAGACAAGTCACTGCCTATTGGGACCATACCCCTGCAATTAGAAAAAAAAATAATAAGATAAATTAGTTTTGTTAGAAACTTTCACTTAATCCAAATTTTAACAAGGATTTAATACCTCCTAATTTATTTTTATTTGTTTGTAAGGCAGATACATACATAATTCAATAAATTAGGCTTTTTGCAAAATTATGATCTATAAACTTTAAATAACAAATTTAAAAAAACATTGTAAGTTTATGATTTAACTAATACAAAATTAACATCATAGGAGCAATTTAAACATGGAAATATTTGCTAAGTTATAAAGATTATTCTTTTCTTACATATTTTATCTAATGCACTGTATTTCAATTTCATAATTTTGAGCATGAAATCTGTAATGTGAATTTTAAACAGCCCAGATTTGGTATAGCCGGCATATAATTATTCTCTCCATATTTCTGAATCCTTTCATCTTCATCATTTACAAGACAAAACACTTGTCCTCATTCACACTTCTGTTAACAAATTCTCCATACGAAATAGATTTATTGCTTTATGACTACAATCGCTTTCTTACAGCCAGTCATGTCACAATGGTACAGGTCAAAGCGGTATTATGATAGTAGAAATGAGTAGTGAGCCATATCAAATAGGGTTCAAATTCACGTACAAAACTAATTTAAGAGAAAAACATAAGGAAATACATCAAAGATCATGTTCTGACCAATGTAAGCCATTGGTTTTTCTTCAATAAGCATAGGCACTATCTCTCTCTCTCTCTCTCTTGGGTTTTTTTTTTTTTTTTTTTATTTTGCTTTACTAATATATACATTCCAAATTATACGGACTTGCATGTAAAAACATACCCTCACAAAAATTAAATCTTCATGTCAGAAAAGTATAGAGTTCCGAGGCAATTAAAAATAATTACTGCAATCAAATTTCATATGAGTGTTCATTTCACTTTATTTTTCAATCAACTGATATCTCTAAATCTTTTTGTTTAACCACAGCTTCAATTTTTAACAAACTTATTACTTGTTTGAAAAATACCAATAGAATGTAGTTAAGAAAAATTTAGAAATTCTAAAAAATGAAAGTGGTGCATTGTGGTCCAATATCTAAAATATATTAGAAAATTTAAGCAATTTCCAAAAGGTTCTCAATATCATTTAAAATAATTTATTTACAGAATTTGGTCAGTTTTTAATATATTTAAACAAAATCAACCAAAAAAATATTAATATTACAATATACTTGAGAACACTAATACATGTAGAATATTTCAGTAATCTTGATCAAAATGCACATTGATTACGATATGATCAAAAAGCTAATTTATTTACACCCCCCCCCCCCCCCCCCAACCCCCCTACCCTGTAAACAATTTGTGATGACAAGTCTAAAGAAGAGAGATTCCTGAAAATATTCAGTTCCCTTCTTTTTTTTAAGTGCTCTTTTGGTGTAGCTAGCCTCATTTCCACACAACATGTTTCAATTTTCACAGCTTGTTTGGGCGTTATCCTCTCGATTTAAAGATTACCAAATTCCTGAGTTTCTACCTGGTCTATTGTACCACAAGCAACCAGGTAACTCTTGTTTTTGTAAACCATTCCAATTCCCCAAGGGTTATTTTTATTCATTCTTTGTATATGATTTGACCCTTTTTTCTCACTTTTTTTTTTTGGGGGGGGGGGAGGGGAGGGGTCGTGGTGAGAAAAAAATTGAACTTGATCCGTAGGTTGGATTACAGAACAAAAACCAGGTGACGCTTGATATTATATCTCAGGTATTTCACACAATAAAAATTTACAAGTTCTGTTTGGCATTGATTTCTGTTTGATATGAAATTGAACATGAGTGTAAATTCTTTTTTTCTTTTTTGGTATAATGAAAAGAATAAAAATCATTCACATATTTCCTGTTTTAATTGAAATATAGCATTCACCACAGGTCATGTCCAACTGTAAATGTAGATCTCTCATGCATCTAATACACAGAGAGCTATTAATTATTTAACAAATAAATGTGATTGTAATGTAGTTGATCAAAGAGGATGAAGGAAAGCCAGTTTTTGGAAATGGAGCCTGTGGAGCCTTAAAAAGATATTATACAAAGCACCACTAAAATTATCTTAATAAAATGATAAGCATTTGTATACCTTATATATAAGAAGATACTGAAGGAAGAAAGCTTTTGAAAAGTACTATTACACAAGGTTCATTCCCTTTGCCAAATGCACCCACCACAAGTATACAACAACCATGGAAGGCTCTATAATATAATTAGTGTTTAAAACATGGATAAATCGCTTCCTGGTGTATGAGAGGTTTACCGTCAAAAAGAAAAAACTTTGCTATTGGCAAAAGAAAACTTGCCTAAACCTGATATAGGAGGATTATATGAAGATAATGACAGTTATTACCCACAATGCTAGCAAGCCAATTTGCATATCTCTCTGTTTTGTAAATATTTATTCCTACTCTTGCAAGTTAGTAGAATTGGCCGATGAAAGGCATCTTAAAGTACAGATCTGGGTAAATTGGAAAGCATTAATTGTTTCTAATTCAGCCTCACATTTTTAAAGAGCCGAGACAAAACATTTACATTCTAAGATTGCCTGAAATTTGTCAAAGCTGAGTGACAATTGCGGAGAAAGAACGATTTCTGTCTTTTTCTGAGAAGAAGTGTAATTAAGTTTGTGGTTAATGGGCTCTCCATCACGCTCTCTTGCAGTGCGGCAAACCAAACTGAATAATTCATATCATTTGGGTGCCTTTTTTTTTAATCAGGTCGATGCGTCGCCCTAGAATATGTTGCAGAGGCTGCCAGTTTATTTCTATCATTTCTGTTTTGCTGTAATATTGATTTACATCATTTTCTGCAGTGATTACTGCAAATTTAATTTCAATTAAACTCTTTCTTGTCATATCCAACGCTGGAAAAAATTAAAGGGATAAAGTAATCTCATGCAACTGTAGTTATATAGTAGTCATGGATACCAGAAAAGCACAACAACAAATATCCACACGACTGGGAAGACTTTCTTACCCTGTTGAAAACGTTAAAGATTGATTTTTAAATGAGGTTTCAAAATCATTTTCATTTTTTTAGCTAAATATTAAAGTAAAAATGTCCAACTGCAAAGAGATTGCTCTTCAAATCACATCATAGTTATTACATATTACCAAAAAAAACAGTTTGAAACTGAAGGGGTGATGACTGAGCTGGCCAAGTGGAAGGAAAGTCTGTTCAGCACACCCCCCCCCCCGCCCTAAATTACGGGCCAGATCAATGTCCTTTTCTCCCCCCCTCCACCCCTTTCCCCTTTTTCTCTTTTGTTTTGGCGGTGTATGTTTCATAGCCATTTATGGTAACAGGATTTCTTAAATCAACTTAAAAGTGTAAATATCCACAAGAAGGAGACATGAAAAGTGACCCGTCTTAATTACTAGCAAGAAATCTTGCGTTCCTTTTGATGGGGATTTAATGAAAGCAAATGATTCAATACAGGCTTTGTTTCATTCCTGACCGGAGACTCCCATTTCTAATAGATGGAGACGGAATTAGTATGGGAGCAAAGTACAAGGGGCAGTAGACTGCATTGTGATTGTGAGTAGAGTCCTTGGGACGTGTCTGAGTGATACGAGCGTGAGGACAGAAACTGGTTGGTTGGGGCTGGATACAGAGAGGAGGAAAAGAGAAATTTTAATTCAAATTTGCTCGCGACATGCAAAACAATATTGGCTTGTTTATTATAATCATAAATTGGCTTTGTGGAATTTGTATCGGTCGCATTCAATGATTAAGCATGTTATTTTTGTTGTATCTTCTTAAAAAAAAAAAATTTAAAATTTTTTTTACTACTTCATTTTAAGGCTATTGAGTAGATCTTTTTCATCACTGATAATTCTGAAATGAATTTAATATTTTTCCAGAACATTTCAGATTGAGAAAAGTGGAGCATACACTCGACTCCTCCTTTTCATTTTTTTTATTTATATTTTTTTATATTTTTTATTTCTATTTATTTTTAGTTTGATAATTATCGTTAAATATGAGGTAAAAATATAAAATAAGAGAGTTACCAATACAAAAATGATAATATAAGCCTACATACACATTCATTGGTAGCAATTAAAAACAGAGAGAGGGAGAAAGAAATCGGCAATTATCATATTTAAAAAAAAAGGGGGAAAATTAAAAAGAAAAGCAATGTTTCTTGAGAGAGAGAGAGGAGAGAAGAGGAGAGATGAGGAGAGAGAGAGGAGAGAGAGGGGGGGGGGGGAGGTTAAAGTAAATGCAAAAAAGAGAATAAAAAAGTAGAAAAAGAGAAAGTGATGTTTTTGTAGGGAAATGGGGAGGAACGCAAAACGAATAATAATGAATGACAATGGAATGTCAAACACAATACAATGATAACAATGACCAACAGATGTGAACTCCAATTGGTCAGACTTTTACTGCTTTTAATATGGTATAGTTGATGACCATGTATTAATATTCATCATTTATCATCACA
>CALNVZ010002100.1:9354053-9436951 GCA_940671915.1 Paracentrotus lividus
GAATATATTCATGAGACTAGACCAAGATTTACTGATAAAATGTATGCTCCATGATAGGGAACTGACCCATGCACATGTGGAATACCGGAAGCATTTTATTCCATCCACAATGGCTTACCCATTTCATACTGATACAAATTCTCTTCTCTGGTGACTTCACTTGCGAAAACAGGCAATTAATAAAATTGCTTTAAACACAGCATCAAGTAGTGGGAGAAGTTTACTCTCAGACTTTAGGCCGAATTCACAAAGATGGATTCTGCAAAATCCACGTATCCGTGGATCATGTAGATTTTGTGTAATAATTACGCTTAGTTTAGCGCATACTGGTGAGAAAGGTCCAATATGAATGGCGCAATTTGTCACAGAGCGCTAAATATACGCTTGCGCCATGGTTAAGTCTGCTGTTTATTCAAATAATTAAATTAAACCTGTTGACTTAACAGTTGACTCATTAATTAAAAACAGTGGGCTCATTATGTAAAAACCATAGAACTGGCTTAAATCTAGCGCGTTATGACAAATCTCGCATTCATATTGGACCTTTATCAATGTCCACAATAATATTAAGCGTTAAAATGTTGAATTGGGCCTTAAGTTCTCCAGTCAAGGTTGTCATCAAGTACCAAATGAAACACTTAAGTGTATCTTCAGTATTAATTGATTATAACCGTTTAGAATACTTACGTAATAGTTGAAGGAGGCTGGGCATGAGTGAAGACCGCCTGCGGTTTACAATAATGGTGAGCCCGTTTGTTTGTGGAGAAACTGAAACACTGGGACTGGTTATAGACAAGATCACTGCCTAGTGGGACCATACCCTGCAATTAGCAAAAAAAATAATAAGATAATTAGTTTGTTAGAAAACTATCAGCTTAATCCAAATTTTAACAGGATTTAATACCTCCTAATTTATTTTTATTTGTTTGTAAGGCAGATACAACATAATTCAATAAATTAGGCTTTTGCAAAATATGATCTATAAACTTAAATAACAAATTAAAAAAACATTGTAAGTTTTATGATTTAACTAATACAAATTAACATCATAGGAGCAATTTTAACATGGAAATATTTTGCTAAGTTTATAAATTTATCTTTTTCTTACATATTTTATCTAATGCACGCTATTTCAATTTCATAATTTTGAGCATGAAAATCTGTAATGTGAATTTTAAACAGCCCAGATTTGGTATAGCCGGCATATATATTTCTCTCCCATATTTCTGGAGATCCTTTCATCTTCATCCATTTACAGACAAAACATTGTCCTCATTCCACACTTCTGTTAACAAATTCTCCATTACGAAATAGATATTATTGCTTTATGACTACAATCGCTTTCTTCAAGCCAGTCATGTCACATGGTACAGGTCAAAGCGGTATTATGATAGTAAATGAGTAGTGAGCCATATCAAATAGGGTTCAAATTCACGATACAAAACTAAATTATAGAGAAAACATAAGGGAAACATCAAAGATCATGTTCTGACCAATGTACAGCCATGGGTTTTCTTCAATAAGCATAGGCACTATCTCTCTCTCTCTCTCTCTGGGTTTTTTTTTTTTTTTTTTTTTCTTTACTAATATATACATTCCAAATTATACGGACTTGCATGGTAAAAACATTACCCTCACAAAAATTAAAATCTTCATTGTCAGAAAGTATAGAGGTTCCGAGCAATTAAAATAATTACTGCAATCAAATTTCATTGAGTGTTCAATTTCACTTTATTTTTCAATCAACTGATATCTCTAAATCTTTTTGTTAACCACAGCTCAATTTTTAACAAACTATTTACTTGTTTGAAAAAATACCAATAGAATGTAGTTAAGAAAAATTAGAAATTCTATAAAAATGAAAGTGGTGCATTGTGGTCCAATATCTAAAATATATTAGAAAATTTATGTGATGAATAAATGATGAATATTAATACATGGTCATCAAATATACCATATAAAAGCAGTAAAGTCTGACCAATGGAAGTTTCACATCTGTTGGTCCATTGTTATTCACTGTATTGTGTTTTGACATTCCATTGTCTGTCATATATATTCGTTTGCGTTCCTCCCCCATTCCCTACAAAAAACATCACTTCTCTCCTTTTTCTACTTTTTTTCTTTCTTTTGCATTTACTCTTATACCCCCCCCCCCCCTTCTCTCTCTCTTTCTCTCTCCTCTCTCTCCCTCTTCCTCTCTCTCTCAAACATTGCTTTTTCTTTTTAATTTTCCCCCTTTTTTTTTAAATCATATAAATTTGCCGTATTTCTTCTCCCTCTTCTGTTTTTATTGTACAATGAATGTGTATGTAGGCTTATATATCAATTTTTGTATGGTAACTCTCTATTTGTATATTTTACCTCATATTTAACCATACATTATCAAACTAAAAATAAATAAATAATAAAATATAAAAAAATATAAATAAAAAAAATGAAAAGGAGGAGTCGAGTGTTATGCTCCACTTTTCTCATCTGAAATGTTCTTGAAAATATTTAAATCATTTGCAGAATTATCAGTGATGAAAAGATCTACTCAATAGCCTTAGATACAACAAAAATACAATGCTTAATCATTAATGCGACCTATACAAAATCACAACCAATTTATGATTATATAACAAAGCCAATATTGTTTGCATGTGGCGAGCAAATTGAATTAAAAATATTCTCTTTTCCTCTCTCTCTGTATCCAGCCACCAACCAACTCAGTTTCTTCCTCACGCTGTATCACTTCAGGACACGTCCAAGGACTCTACTCACAATCACAATGGCAGGGTACTCTCCCCTTGTACTTTGCTCCCATACTATTCCGTCTCCATCTATTAGAAATGGGGTCTCTCGGTCATGGAATGAAACAAGCCTGATGAATCATTGCTTCATTTACCAATCCCATCAAGACCAGATTTCTTCTATACAATTAAACGGGTCACTTTATTCTCCTTCTTGTGCATAATTTACACTTTTAATGATTTAAAAATCCCTGTTACCATTAAATGGCTAATGAAAACATACACCCCAAACAAAAAGAAAGAAAAAGGGGAAAAGAGAGGAGGGGAGAAAAGGACATTATCTGGCCCGTAATTAGGGCGGGGGGGGGGGGGGCTGGCGAACAGACCTTTCCTTCCACTTTGCAGCTTCAGTCATACCCCTTCGTTTTCAACTGTTTTTTTGGTAATATTATAACTATGATGTGATTTGAAGAGCAATCCTTTGCAGTGGACATTTTTACTTAATATTTTAGCCTAAAGAAATGAAAATGATTTGAACCTCATAAAATCAAATCTTTAAACGTTTCAAAGGGTAAGAAAAGTCTTCCCAGTGGTGCATATTTTTTGTTTTTTCTGGTATCACATGACTACTATAATACTACAGTTGATGAGATACTTTATTCCCTTTTAATTTTTTCTCAGCGTTGGATATGACAAGAAAGATTAATTGGAAATTAAATTTGCAGTAATCACTGCAGAAAATGATGTGAAATCAATATTACAGGCAAACAGAAATGATAGGAATAAACTGGCAGCCTCTGCAATATCTAGGGCGAGTGACCTGATTAAAAAAAAAGGCAAAATGAATGAATTATTCATTTTTGGTTTCCGCACTGCAATGAGAGCGTGATGATGAGGCCATTAACACAAACTTATTACAACTTCTTCTTCAGAAAAAAGACAGAAACGTTCATTTCTTCCGCAATTGTCACTCACTTGACAAATTTAAGAGCAATCTAGAATGTAAATGTTTTTGTCTCGGCTCTTAAAAATTGTGAGCTGATCAGATTAAGGCTTTCCAATTTACCCAGATCTGTACTTTTAAGATGCCCTTCATCGGCCAATTCTACTAAACTATGCAAAGTAGGAATAATATTTACAAAACAGAGAGATGCAAAATTAGCTGTAGCATGTGGTTAATAACTGTCATACTTCATATGACAATCCTCTATATCCAGGTTAGCAAGTTTTCTTTGCCAATAGCAAGTTCTTTCTTTGACAGGTAAACCTCTCATACACCAGAAGGATATCCATGTTTTAAACACTAATTATATTATTTAGAGCCTTCCATGGTTGTTTTATAACTTGTGTGGTTGATTGGCAAAGGGGAATGAACCTTGGTAATAGTACTTTTCAAAAGCTTTCTTCCTTCTATATCTTCTTTATATAAGTATACAATCTTATCTTTTATTAAATAATTAGTGGTGCTTTGTATAATATCTTTTTTAAAGCTACAACAGCTCCACTTTCCAAAAACTGGCTTTCCTTCGATCCTCTTTGATCAAACTACATACCAATCACATTTATTGTTAAATAATTAATAGCTCTCTGTGTATTATCAGAGATCTACATTTACAGCTTGGACATTACCTGTGTGAAAATGCTATATTCAATTTAAACAGAGAAATATGTGAATGAATTTTATTCCTTTTCATATACAAAAAAAAAAGAATTTACACTCATCAATTTCATATCAAAGACAGAAATCAAATGCAAACAGAACTTGTAAATTTATTGTGTGAAATACCTGAGATATAATATCAACGCTTCACCTGGTTTTTGTTCTGTATCCAACCTACGGATCAAGTTTCAATTTTTCTCTCACCACGACCCCCTTCCCCCCCCCCCAAAAAAAAAGTAGAAAAAGGGTCAAATTCATATACAAAGAAAGAATAAAAATAACCCTTGGGTGAATGGAATGGTTTACAAAAACAGAGTTACTGGTGCTTGTGGTACAATAGACCAGTAGAAACTCAGGAATTTGGTAATCTTAGATCGAGAGGATAACGCCCCAAACAAGCTGTGAAAATTGAATACATGTGTGTGAAATGAGGCTGCTACACAAAAAGCCACTTTAAAAAAAGAGGGAACTGAATATTTTCAGAATCTTCTCTTTCTTTAGACTTGTTCACACAAATTGTTACAGGGTATGTAAAATAATTAGCTTTTGATCATATCGTTCAATGTGCATTTTGATCCAAAGATACTGAATATTCATACATGTATTAGGTTCTCAAGTATATTGTAATATTAATATTATTTGGTTGATTTTGTTTAAATATATTAAAACTGACCAAATTCTGTAAATAAATTATTTAAATGATATTGAGAACCTTTTGGAATTGCTAAATAATAGCACCAATATCGATTGATGTGTTAAAAATATGAAGGTTTTAATCCATTGTTAGTGAACACCCATAACACAATCAGTGAAGTGTACAGGTATATACATGTATTACCATGGGAACTACACAGCTGCTGTTTTTATACTACAATCAACGTATACACACAGCCAATCTTACACTATAAAATGCATCTAATTTTACACACATCAACACATTATCATATTACTCAATAGCAATTTCAAGTGAAAACCATTAATAAACAAAGAACTATGGATAAAGTGACTCTACAAATAATTGTAAATACACTTTAATTTAATAGGATATTTCTATTGCTTTAAAATTGAACTTAAATATCATTTACCCATTGAGAAGTGAGCCCGAATATATTCAGGCTGAAGTCTATGGAAATGTGTGCTATAGCCAAATCAGCTGTCTCCAACAGGTTAAAGGACGGTTTCAAAATCTTACCTGTGAATGGGAAATGTCCATTTACTTTAGTAATTCTATGGAGGGGATATATTCTAGATGTTAATCTATTTTCTTCTTCTTTATTTTGATAGGTTATATTGCTACTTGTTTATCATGTGCTCCCTATCTCAGGCTTCAAGATTTTTTTTCTACAACCGATTTACATGTTTTCATTATTTCATCTCGGGCTTATAAAATATTTCATTGTTTTTACTTTAAATCACTGACTGTGTGTCAGTAATGCATGCAATTACAAATTAACAAGGATTAGGGTAATTTTATTATTTTTTCTTTTTTTTTCTTGCAATCCATTATCTTCCAATGAATACAGATACATGTCATAATTATTCACAACGTAACCATCTATATTTTCCCCCATTTAGAAGTTCATTTAAAATGTTCATGCTGAACTTAAATGTATAATTAGTGGCAAGGTGCAGCCCATAGAACAACCTAGAGCTTGCTACATTAAATTTAATTCTGCCAATTAGAATAAAAAGTGAAAATAAAAAAATGCACTTGTATTAGACAAACCAAAGAATAATAATCAATATAACCTGTGTGATTCGCTAATCGTGAGAAATAGCTGTTGATTTTCCAGCTGTGTTTGCAAGGCAGTGCTCCTACAAATAACTGTCACTCTCTCTTTCTCTCTCTTTCCTCATACACACTACAGTATATGGCATTATATTTTCTACAGTCTGTGTCAAATTAAATGGTACAAGTGGAAAACATTTTTTTTAAGTATGAAAATTAAACACATTCTAAAGTGTCTGATATTTCCATAAAGGTAGGAAAATCAGGCTTTCTTCTGCAATTTTTTTCATACCCATTTGGTGCTGTAGATTCTTGAGGTATGACCAGTTTTCTATATATCAAGAAAAATGTTACTTTGCGCATGCTTTTCTACTGGGTTTCGCACATAATAGCCGTGAATTCAGCGCACGAAACAATGATTGTGCGTAATTTCGATCAGCTCATCGCTTCAAAAAATTTGCATGACTTTTGTTTTATAAACGCCAAAATTATAAAAACAAATTGCATCAGCAAGAAGAATCTTTGGCTTTAAGTTGTACCACATTTACACATCATTTGAGAAGATTTCATGCCTAATAAATTTTTTCCCCGACTGTTACCATTTTTTTGTTAACAGACTGTATATCATTCAATATGCATAAGTCCAACATGATTACTGAATTGTTGAATAGGAATTTGAACACATAATCTTCCTAAACGATACATATATGCATAAAAGATATATTTTAACTTATATTTCGTTAAAGATAAAGTTTTTCACTATATGTGGCCATTGTGTTTTAACTGGGCCCCCATTAGTGGTGCCGTTACATTTGCGCTGACAAAGCACAAACATGAAAAATTATATTAAAATTTTAAATACATGTGCCATATGGTATATTTGGTACCAATGTGAAGGAAATATATCTGCCAATTAACTTAATTTAGAAGAAATACCAATGGTGCACTCATTTACAATAATTAACATTAATTAACTTGAAGTAGCCATTTTTGCATGGTGGAGGAGGAGGAGGAGCATGAGGAGGAGGAGCATAAATTCTGTTGCATTAATAAATCAGGTTTTAACATCATAAAATCTAACATAAAACAGTTAAATTGGAATATTATATCTATCTATTAGTAACAGTGTGTAAAATATGAAATTAAGAATACCTAATTAGGCTAATTAAGTTAATCATTAATTAATATAATGTAAAATCATAAAATAATGTGGATTTAACTGTCTAGATTGTTGGTCGTCAGGTATTTCTACGATTCACAAAGTGAAGTAAAATATTAGTTGATGCTAGACATGGGTTTATTTATTCAGCCTACATGTTTACTTGTATTCTCACTACCATTTACCTATGCTTGTTTACACAAAACAAAAGGAACTGTAATAATTGGATTAAGTTATATGATGATGCACAGCAAATCCAACCACCCAAAACACTACTTTGCAGAGACATAATGTTACCGTAAGCATTTAGAATACTTCAACCCATGGACCTACATTTAAATGCATGAATATCACTTCAAGGAGGTACATGTACCTGCATTTTTTTTACGGTATAATCCTAAATTTCAATTAATTGTATTGTCTTCTACATTTACAAATTGAGGCATCACTGCATTGGCTTGATATGTTTATCCTCACCAGGTAGATCATCTCAGAAGATACCTTGCACGTGTCGGTTGGCATGCTCAACATGAACCAGATCAAATTAATTGTTTGAATAAGCACTGTAGATATATTTATTGTAGTAAGTATTTGCAAGTATATTCATGTAACCCTAGTATACTTCAAATAGGTTATAAGACAAACTGTGTCATATTTTGGAAGTAAATCATGCATTACTCATTGTACACATATTTACCAAAATTTCCTTATCAGAATATTTCGCTGAAAAGATGATCGCGCAAAAATTATTTTAAAAAAGCTTACCCATAACAAGTTATACATTTTGGAAAGGTCTGACTCTGAGGAGTTCAAATATGCATGTCTTTTGTTGTAGGTGAAATTTTGTTTTCATTGGTGACCTTTTTCTGGAAGTACTTTTTTCCAACCGCTTTCGACCTATTTGGCTCTTGTAACTCCTTAAGACTTCCCCATATCCCTTTTCTGATAGTATTTTTGGATTCCTCAGACAATTCTCTTCAGAATATGTTATCTTTTTATAGGTATAAGATGTCAAATGTAAGAAGAATATTCGATTGTAATAAAAATGGTACAATTCCTTGAAAACTTGGGTTGTAACAGAAAGGGCCCACCTCATAACGCATGGCCATATAATATGTACATGTATTGGTTGATTTAGTGCCAGCAAGACCTATGAAGTATTTTACATAAGATGACAGAAACCAAAAAATAAGTGCTCTAGTTATACAATATATCAAGTCACAAAATTTACCTAACTTATGATAAGGAATTTGATAAACAAGTATCATTTCTCTAATGTTGTGATCAGGTGTCATCTTGCAATTACAAATACAACTAACGATCATTACCAAGAAATTGGCTAGGATTACTCAAGACTTAAGCCTCATTAAATCATCTATGTGTATTCAATCCTCTGGGCATGGTTTTCGTAACATACTGAAATGATTGACTGAAAAATGGACCGAAATAATTAATATTTCACTGTCAAACCCCATCCCCTCCTCCCTTGCATTCTATCTCTCTCTCTCTATCCGAAATACCACTTTGACCATCAATACAAAACAATATAAAAATGAAGCCAGATACCTCAAAGTATAATAATGAAGAGGTACACAAAGTTATTATTGCCGAAGTAAATGTTTTTAATATCAGACTACAATCCCTTGACAAGTGGAATTACAGAAATATGAAGACAAAAATTGAGAGATCTGGGCAGAGAATATATTTATTGATACATGTCCATATTCATATAACCACCAGGAATAAATTCTGATGAAAGGTCTATGAATTATGTATATTGACTACTACACTAGGATCTTTAACTACATGTAAATTGGCAAGGATAGCGGTGAGCATGAGTATTCAATGTTAGTAGCCTCTAGTGACAGTCAACCTGTCTCCTAGAATGGCCCAGGACTCATCTAACTTGAACTGTTTGTTCATTCAGGTAACCTCCTTCTAACAAATAACATCTTTAAAAGTCTATCCTCCAAATAAGTTGACCTGAATGATGGTTGTATATCTCCTCTAACCTATTTACATCTATCTTCAGTCCTATTTCTACAATGCAATCTTGCTTTACGTTGAGGTAACTAGAAGCAAGGCTGTCAGCCGGACGATGTGTCTCAACGCCGGCAGCACTACGTTCACATCATCACTGGATCCACAGTTTGGGGAAGTCAATCACCATCGGCGACGGTGAAGCTGCACTTCTTCGTCAGCGAGCTTGGTCGCGTGACGAGGAGCCTCTGAAAGTCCTCCTCGTCAAAAGTCAACCAAGCAATTGTCCCTGTGCTAACAAAAAGCGCACCTGGCCAGGTGGAGCACTCGTATGATTGAGCGCCGAGGCAATCCAATCCCCCAAAACATGTCTCTACAGACAGGACCCAAGCCATCCTAACGCAAAAATGCAATTGGTAATCAAAGGCACTAGGACATGGTATGGCTGAATTCCCTACCAACCCTAAGACGGGAGAGAGCTCTTTGCCTAATGGGTATCGCGAGCATCGAGGGGGGGGGGGGTGGGGTAGACGGGGACATGGTGTTAATTCCATACACTACATTTTCCTATCAACAATCAGCTCATCACCCAGGCATTAGGGTCTCTGCTTAAGAGAATGGGGGATTTGAGTGAGATTTTGCAGGCATGAGGTATACTGTTTCATCTCTCATCCCTGCTCCAGTCTCTGTAACATTAGTCAAATCAAAGCATCGTGCATGCATCTGCATTCATGAGGTCACTTAAGCTTAGAGCCAACTCTAAAATCCTTCAAAGAAGGTTACACTATCCCGTCTCTCTCTCTAACCCTATTCTATTATCTCCATTTCACTCTATCCACTCCCTTATTATGTCTCTTTCTTTCCATGTCTCTCTATCTATATTCTTCTTGCCCCTCTGTTTCTTTTTCAAGTCTATTTTTTCAACATTTTGAATCTAATTCTTTCATGCGATGCACTTGTATCCCAATGAGATTGTTATTTTTACTTGATAATAATGAATATTCTGGAAGTGAAATGTTCTTTGTCCATATCACAGGAAGAGGAAAATCTAAATGGAAAAAAAAAAAAAAAAAGCATTTCTCATATAAAATAAAATAGAAGGCGGCTTGTTTCATCTACATGAACATACTACACATCAAGATGTTGCGAATGTACTTCTTGTACAACCTGAACTTCTCTGAGATTATGTTAGAAAATTTAATGCCTGGTCCATTGGTGTATATCTATTCTGTTTGATACCACTACAGAACGTGGATAGGAACAAAGATTGGAAAGGTTTGTAGACATTAAAGCATTTCTCTAAAATTACTGACAAATGTACTCAAATTTAAAAAAAATTAAAAATTAAAAAAATAAAAAAATCAGACTTTTATTTGAGTATATTTTAGCTGTACATACTAATCAAATTTATATATTTGCAAACAGTTGTGGCACCAAATTCCTTTGCAACAAAATGGTTCCATATGGTTTTCAGCTGTCATTATAACTATTGTGATAACACAACCTGAAATATGTATCTTTTAACTTCGATGAGATTAGAGAAAATAGTTAAACAGTGGCAGGTTCCAATTTCCCAATATAGACAACGTGTAAAACTGATTACAGTGTTTATATAGCTGACGCACTTTGGGATTAAATAATAACTGATGACGATGTTTTAGGCCTATTACCCCCCGTCCCTTCCTCTCACATCATCCCTGTTTTATACACATATATTTAGAAATGAGTTCCTATTATTTTATTAATTCTTCTATTTTATTTTTTTTTTCTTTTCTTTTTTTCTTCTTATATTATTCATTTATTTATTTATTTTATTTTATATGTCTATTTTTCTTTCTTTCTTTTTTCTTTTTAGTTTTACACTTATTTATTTATTCATTTTTTATTTTTATTTTATTTATTTATTTTTTTTCTATTTTATACTATTTATTTATTTATTATTTATTTTTTGGAGGGGGGGGAATAGTGATTTGGTATATTGGGTGTAACTCCTGTTTTCTTGCCCACGTACAGGGGGAGGGGGATAGAACAGTGATTTTATTAATAAAAAAATGGATAATTAATCTATAAGTGTGAAGGGCAAATAATCTGTATCCTCACTAAATCAATGTTTTAACTTTTTCTCTTGGGTATGCAAGGGTATACTTTCTTTTCTCTTACTCATTATTTGAGGGAAAAGAAATGCAAAAAAGAAAAGAGGTGATTGTTGTCAGTTCTGTAGTCGTGACAACCTACTGAGTCCACTAAGAAGTTACAATGTCCAGCTGATAGTAGGAGGTCAGTATGCATACTAATACTAGCTAGGCCTGGCTTGTAGCCCACATGTGTTGGTTGGGGATCCCCCCACCACATGCCAAGTTAAATTAGCTTGGAGAGTTCAGTGGCAGCTGGGTGGGAAATCCCCCTCTAGAACACCTGTACCCAAACCATCTGCCCTATACACATCAAAGACGGCTAATCCACTCTGTGTATCTCATCAATGTACAGCTGTGAGCATTTAAGCTGTGTGCTTGTAATAGTTAAGCCTGGTTAATGCATTAATAGTGTCAAATTATGCTTGCAAGTGTCAATGTCAAGCAGTGACAGAACTAAAACAGAAAGGCAGGCTAGTCATTATATCATCCATATGGCAACATGATAACCCAATCTGGATATGAGTCCACATAATGACTTTCTCTGATACTCATAACATACGAATGACAGTACAAGCCATGTACATGTACCAGCTCAACAACATATTCATGACTTACTGAATACAAACTTGAAAAACATACTGTTTTCATCATCTTCTTGAATTGAACATTACATATATACGGAAAAAGTACTACAGAATAACAGGAATGATAAAAAATATATGGTATGAACAATACAAACTAATTACTTATTGAACTAACTTTGGAAATGGGTTTCCCAGCACCTAAAAAAGAACTTTTTACCCCTCTTATTTCTTGCCTGTCAACATGCCCCATTTTACCACCCAGTAAAAGAAAAAGAGAAAGAGAGGGAGAAAAGGGACATGAGAAGGAGAAAGAGGACAAGTAAGGGAGAAAAGAAAAAAAGATATTGCATTGGAGAGGTCTAGTTTTGATTGGAGGAGGAGTAAGACAAACCTTGACAAGTTACTTCACATCTAAGGAAGAAGTGACATTCCATAACAGGCAAACAAATTCAAAGCTAATCAACCGCTGTACAGCTGGAGCTACCAACACCCTTCGCCTCCGTAACTCTGACTTGAGGCTGGCCGCGGGCTGTTGCCGGGCCAACTACAACCCTACTAAGATTTCCGTCGGCTGTCAAATATCCTATTTTAACTTTACCGGTGATACACATGTTGTTTTCATTGGCTCTTTTTGTTTCCGAGTGTAACCAGAAATGTTATGAACCCGAGGAAAAAGCAAGCGTCTAAGGTTCAGCGCTTGATGCCCTTTCTTTCCTCACTTTCCTCCTCATGTCCAGAGGGCTCTCTTTCTTTAAGATCAACAGTTTTAAAACTCTATATTTAGACTTGATTTTCCCCAACCAAGGAAATTAATAAATCATACTGATCTACTTCATAGGACTTAATGAAGGCACAATGTTTAAATCCTAATATTACATACATGTAGATACACCTCTTTTTGTTGAAGTTTATTAAAAGCACTCAATTATCTCCTTTTAATGGTCTGATTTTTACTTCATATCAATGCATATTTAATGGTGCTTGAATAATTGGCGAAATATCTTATATTATCCAAGGACTTCCACATTCACGTGTTTCGATTACAAGTCTCACTATAGACTCACTATGGAGTTAGCACTCTCTACCACTAATGCCCTCTTCATGCCCACTACAGGCTTCCGTATGGAGTTAGCACTCTCTATCACTCATGCCCCCTGTATGCCTACTTGACCAAGTGAGTGTCCAACACTCTACAACCGTCTCAACAACAATCCTCTCTAAGTGTATACTCTAAGCCTCCGTTTGTCAAAGCATTTCACTTACCGATTCTCGGGAGGAGTATGATGGCATTGAATACAGATCCTTTGATTTTCCTGAAAAATACAAAGATTGAAAGGAGAGAAGAACAATAAAGTAAGTTTATATAAAATGAATGTTTACTAAATTCTACACATTTTATGCATGTATATAGCAGAACACATACAAAAAAAATGAAACAAAAGCAGACTCCTTGCTAAAAAAAAGGGGGGAATAGACGGGCAAGATGTTTCTTCAACCAATGATACATGTACATGTATCTGAAGGGGGAATGAAAGACATAAATAAGAAAATTATTTTAAATATACAAGTATGATCCATGCAAAATGCTATTATCACAAAAGACAGAATTAGAAATATAAACAAATTCTCAATGAAAGGTATCTGAAAGACAAAGCAACATAACCTGAAATTAAAGACTTTATAATCAGAATCAGAGCTGAACTTGAATGGGAGATTTAATAGAATTAAGTATGTCTCTCAATGCAAAAATTAATATTTCTCAATAATAAAATTAAAAAATTTATGATTTTTAAAGAGTATATTAGCATAGAATTGAAATCGACTTTGATCTTTACGTACACAGGCAGCGAAAATTAAGATTCAGAAATTTTGATAGGCAAATGCACACTTCTATATGAACATGTGTGATAGGGCACATGCTAGGCTCGAAAATTATTTCAGCATAGCTCTTCAACATTTATCTATTTAAAACTTATTCCATAAATGTTATTCTATTCATTTCACCTATATTCTCTGAGGTTTGTTAAAGGAAGATATATGCTTGTCAAATATAGTTATAGAGGAAAGGGGAAATGATTAGAATTGGAAGTCCAACCTAGATTGTAGAGTAGATGTGAGCTCTGAGTCGCATTTCCCTCGAAGCAAACAGTGAGAGGATATACACAATAACCCTACCGAACACAGAGGGAACAAGCCCGGTCCACTGGGGAGCTAGACAGCCAGAAAAGGGGCTAAGATGACTGGTGATAAAGGAGGGCCTGACAAGTGTTTCTACAACCAACTGCTTTCCTCCAATCAAAATAGAGTTGAATATAACATCCTGACTGCTAAAGCTCTTGGATAAACATTGCCATAACTCGGGAAATTATCTATGATGTGATGACTCTATAAAAAGATCTGCCTAGGTACAATAACTGAGCGTTCCTTCACAGGTGCGCTCCCTTGTTGTTTGTGGGTGCATTCTTGGATTAGCAAAGGAAACCGATCAAAATAAAGATAAAATACTTTTTTTGATTAGAGCCCAAGGAATCAATTAACAATTGCTTTTTATTTTGAATTATATCTTTATTATCTATCATTTAGACAAACTAAACTGCAAGAAACTTGTCTGAAGAGTAGCGGCAAATTTAGCGAGGTATAATTTGCTAGAGCATGAGTTGCATAAGCACAGGATCTATAAATCAGCACAGAGATTGAAATCTTTGTTGGTGTCATAATATGGCGCCATTACTTCTTGATAATGAATACATTTCTATTTTCATGAGATCTGTATCTTTATTATGTCTGGAAATCATTTCTATTGTTGCTTCAATTAAACAAATTTCCCATCAATATTCAGATCTCTACAGCAAGGTCTTGTTTTAACATCAACTTCAAGCAAAATCATAAGTGGAATGAAAATACCAAAATTAAAAAAGAAAAGATATGCGTTAACATTTTAAGTTACACATTGTTGTTACTTAAAGTGACCACATCAAATTGGCCTCTCTCCGGTCAGCTCTTGCTTGTGAATGGCTCCCCCAAGTGAGTGAACTAATTAAGTTTTAATGCAGTCCTAATGAGGCACTTGCATGCTCTGCTGGCGAGGAGGGGCTAAATTCACACGCGGCTAGGGGTGTCTGGGGACTTGCTATTGGCTGGTATTTGGATTGAGGTACTCCGCAACCCATTAGCTATCAAGGACGCTACTATGCCAGGCTAGTGAGAAACTATGCGCCTTCTTGTCCATTTCACTCGTTGAAAATAATTCATCTACCACGAAAAGGGCTTTGCACTCGCTTACACATGACCATAGTTTAGGGACACAGGATGAAAAGTACAAACTATATATGTATCTAGGACAAAGAAAGAACAATATCATTTTTTGGATACACATAATTTTGAATTTGTTTCAGAACAAGGCTTGAGAAACAAGGCACGTAAACTATTGGCTCTCGTCACATAACCCAAGAAATGTTTTAGAGAACAACACCTTTCGAATGTTTCATAAACATTTACAAAGTCATCAATTAAAAAGGATATATAGAATTCAATTTTCGGAATAACCTAATATAAGACAAATAGCCCTGAAGTAAAACTCTTCCCTTAAATTTTCCTGAACTTGAAGAAAAATTAGTTTAGCAAAAAGAGTAAATGGAACAAAACACAAGAAAGAGAGAGGTAGAGAAAAGGAGGAAGGAGAAGTCAACGGGAAGAAACAAATTAATTACCATTAGACCCTTGCTGTTCAGTCAGCATGACCTAGCAAAGGTTTGACTGTTTGGTGTAAAATTTCCCAGGAAGGCAGACAAAATGGCACTAATTAAGATGTTATCACAACAGATTTCCTTCAACCTTTTGAGGAAGTAACAACTCCTTTGGATTTGTTTGATTGAGCGCTAATTGCCAAGAGGATGGCCTAAGATGAAGATAACACTCACAAACAAATCCTTTTGACGGAAAGTTCATAATCAATGGTAGGGATGTAGGGGGGCATGGTATACAGATCTACGCTGTCAAATATTTGATTCGTGAACAGAGATCTTAACCATAAACTGTCAGTCTTTCACGCAATGCAAATTCTAATCAGACAACAAATATTATGACATAAATTCTATTGTGTTCCTTTTCCTCACCATTAGAGCTGATTCATTGATTTTTGTGATTTGAATTGGATTTTCATCATCTATTATATCGCCATGGTTACAGACCGTGGTTACTATGTAGTGGAGAATGGGTAATACACAGATCAATAATTTTGCTGATGTAATTGGTTGGTAAAGAATTCACAGGGCCATGAATCATTGCATGAGCTTTCCTAATCCATTGCACAAAGGAAAAGATAATACTACTTTATGAACATACAGGAAATCACTTATTGTCTAATAAAAAAAATAGATATTTATATCTCAATAGAATTACAATTATACTAGGTGTAATAAACTTCATGTTTATATGATGCTGACTGCGGTTGGGGATATACATATATATATATTTATATACAAACAAATAACTCCCTTCCTTTTTTTTACATTATTCAGGGCTGCTCTTTTGAAATCATCAGGAGAGTTAGTTGAAAATTTGTAAGCTGAGATTGAAATTGTTTAACCTTGAATCAAAATTAATCCATTCATTAATCTGTCTGAAAACTACATGATTGTACTAAAAATGTAGGATATAAGGTGTGTTCAATGTTCATTTTCAAACTTTAACGCACACATGAATCATGATACAAAACGCAATTACAAATCGCTGATATAAGAGAAACAAAGTGGGTGTTTATTGTCCCCATTCCTGGTCGTAAAAGTAAACGTGTTTCAGATCTCCATTCGCGAGGAAAATTTAAACGCTGAAAAAGATGTGTTTAGAATCGCGATCAGCTTTGATTTTACGACCTAAAGCATTGCGAAGGCAACGATATGCGACACTAAACGCAATTGCGTTTTCAAACGTCTTTAAATGTGCTCTCACAGTGGGAGCTTCCAGTGCAAGTGAAAAAAAGGCACAGAAGTTTGTTTTTGAGAGCGAGGAATTTAAAGACGATGGACGTTTAATCAGCTTTAAATTTTCATCACTGAACGGTGTACCGCTGATCCCGTTTGTGTCCTGCGTTTTGTAATTGCATTTTGTATCATGATTCATGTTGGCGTTTAAAATTTGAAAAGGACATTGAACACACCTTAGAACAGGAAAATAGGGATGTGCAGTTAAGACAATATTCATATTGTAGAGGGATATGAGAAGTGTAGCTGATGATTCATGATGTCATTGAGAGAAGGCCATTATGATTCACTCATCATCTTAATAATCACTTCAAGTTCAAGAGAGTGTGGCTTGATCTTGCAATAGAGCAGACAAGATATACCTCGTTTACACTGTGACTTGGGTCGCGGGTTCGACACAGCAATTTTATGCCATGTACACGGGATCAGAGTGATCTGCGACCAGGATCAGAGTGATCTGCGACCCGGATTCGAGATGCCTTTTTTGCTCTGCTTTTTATTTTTATGTTGTAAAAAGAAAGCAGTGTCGAAGTCGATGAACTTGAGGTCAGATTTGGAATTTGGCTATACATCACAACACACATTAATGACATCCCTTTACTTCCGTTCGTGATCTGGGAGCCGTGTTGAACTCGCCTTCTTTGTTGGTATAAACAGGATCACAGGTTCACTCTTTGTAGTGTCGAACCCTCCGTGAGGATTCAACACAAGAGCCGAGTCACGATGTAAACGCGGTAATAATAAACCCTGCATTCACACAAACAAAATTCACTGTGTGGCTGTTCAAAACTGTATACTGAAACAGATTAAGCTATTTTAGATGTTACTATCCGACCGCTTTCTGACAAAACGCTGTAATGAAACAGGGTTGGGGCTTTATCTTTATCTTAAACTAGAACTTGAGAAAGAATCAGGGTCCATTTCTGTCTTAAACTTGTGGTTTATTGAGAGTAGTGTACATGTAACTGAACTAAGCTTACAAGAGCTTACTAGAAATGACCTCATTACTCAGGTCAATTGTATGCTCTCGCAATTCCTTAGCTTACACTATTCTTCAACAAACTAAAAGGTGGTTTTTTTTAATCGAGTTTTCATCTAAAATGTTCTCTCTATATGCCCTGTTCTGATCACGATCATATCCTCAAGAATTTTGAGATAATTTAATGTGTCTGAACAAGATGTAGTGCTTATGCTGTGTAATAGAAGATGAGCTAGGCCTCCTTAAAGCCTCTAAATCCTTTGACAAGAAATTCTGGATTTTCTCTCAATGTAATGTCACCATCACATAATAATTGTAAAGGCCTTTGTTATTGTAGTATGCTTTCTAATATATAACCCATTAGCAGTCTACAATTGTAAAGTCCCTTGTTATTGGTAGTATGCATTCTAATATGTAACACATTAGCTGTCTATATTTTATTTGTAAGAAACATAATGGTGATGAATATGCTTAACTCTGATAGAATCGCTACTGCAACAATAAAGCAGCAAATGAATTTCAGTTTTTGTCGTTTGATCACCCCTTACATAAGAGATATACAACGCCAATTTATTTTTTTTTTCCCAATTTTTTTTATAAGCTTGGGGTAAACATGTAGAATGGCGGCAAAAAATGGAAAAGGGAGAACTTATTTTCCTACGTCTTTGAAACACTAAATTATTTTTGCTTTCAATTTTTCAAAACCTATTTTTATTTCACTTTAAAATCTCAAGTAGTCAATCTAGAAGCCAGATAGGAGAAACCCTAACCCTCTTCAAACTTGATATAATTTCACAGAGCACTAGATGTTGTATGAAATAGGGTAGACTAACAGCCTATGGCCCTTAAAGCAGCGGGAGTTCTCAGGCCAAGATCTCATGTGTGAAAAGAACATAATCTCCTGAATTCATAAGTCGCAGGGCAGTCTCTTGATTTTTAAAAGCCTTACTGCATAAATCTGACTTTAAATTTTCAATCAAACAATAAGAAACTAGATGAATCTTCGACCGCGCACGGTCGAAGGCATGCCTCCGTATTGCCACATCGGAAAAAAAGGCAGGCGCATGTTGAGTATTTTACATCCATTTATACCATGACATCTTTGAGATATTGACCCAAATCTATTAAAGTTGTATCATCAGAATTATTTCCAACTCAGGAAGGATGGCTACTGATGTAATAAAAAGATATACATGTTTAAGTTGATCTGTCAAAGTCCTTCAGAAATTGCACAAACGAGTCATTTACATAAATAACCAGTGACCTTTGATGTCCTGACCTCAAAAATCTAATCAGTTCATCTTTCCTCCCACGTGACCCAAGTTTGAAGTTGAACCATAAAACGGTTCAGAAGTTACAGCAAGAACGTGCCATTTTCATGTTAACAATGATCTGTGACCCTTGACCTTTGACTTCATGACCTCAAATATAATAAATTCATTGTCCTACCAATAGCACACATGACCCAAGTTTGATGTTCATCCGTCAAACGTTTTTAAGTTTATTGCGAGAACAAGCCATTTTCATGTACACAATGACTCTGTGACCTTTGACCTCATGACCCCAAAATCTGATAAGTTCATTGTCCCTCCCATATGTAAATATGATCCAAGTTTGAAGTTGATCCCTCAAACAGTTCTTAAGTTATGCAAGAACGAGAGCCATTTTACCGTACAACAATGACCTGTGACCTTTGACCTCATGACCCAAAATCTAATAAGTTTATTGACCCTCATATATGCACATATGACCCAAGTTTCAAGTATTCCCTCAAACGTTTCTTAAGTTATCGCAAGAACGAGCCATTTTCAGTACACAATGACCTCTGTGACCTTTAACCTCATGACCCCAATTCTAATCAGTTCATTGCCCTCCCATATGCACACATTACTCAAGTTTGAAGTTGACCCGTCACACAGTTCTTAAGTTATTGCGAGAACGAACCATTTTCATGTATACAATGACATCTGTGACCTTTGACCTTTGACCTCATGACCCTAAAATCTAACCAGTTCATGCCCTCCCATAGCACACATTACCTAAGTTTAAAGTTGACCCGTCAAACGGTTTTTAAGTTATGGCGAGAACGAGCCATTTTCATGCATACAATGACCTCTGTGACCTTTGACCTTTGACCTAATGACCCCAAAGTCTAATCAGATCATTGTCCCTACCATATGCATACATGATCCAAGTTTGAAAGTGATCCGTCAAACGGTTCTTAAGTTATCGCGAGAACGAAAACGGGACGGACGTACGGGACGGACGGACACAACCCGAAAACATAATGCCTCCGGCACCACCTTCGGTGGCGGAGGCATAAAATTATTAGGAATATGTATTTTAAAATATCGATAGTAAATATTGAGACATTCATGAAATAAGTACTAAATTTGTATATTGCTTCATACATTCCCTGTACACCTCACACTTACTTGATAATTGGGCATAAACCAAAAGTACAGTCCTATACAGAAGAATACACCCTAGTAATATAATTCAGGTTTTGTTTTGAAAAGATTAATTTATGAAATTACAAACTTGACAAACCTACTCCAATTATACGATGATCAACATGGGATTAAACCCCTAAACCTATCCATATTCCAAATTGCCTAGGAGGTATTTCTTTTGCCACTTCATTAGGGCATGTTTTTACAGCACTGGGTTACAATAACACACTTCAGTTCAACAAAGGATCGGTATCCAACGTCTATTGTGACATGTCAAGATACTCTGAAAACCCCAAAATGTACCTAATATTAGAGATTTGCTCATGAACCGTATGAGAAAGTAAATAATGCCTGGGTTCATTCTTGTCATCCTCTTACAAATTTGATTAAAATGAAAAGAGAATGATTGTACATTATGGATGTACAGATACAATATACCTACAAATGTATCTGCACCTGAATGGGACACCACCACCAGACTTATGTTCACTTACGAGTATGCTGTACATATACTGCAGATAGATCTACATGTACATGTCTGTTCGTAGGGTGAGGAGAAGAATTTGTTTGAAGAATTTGCCTTTGAAAATGAGGAATAATATGCACTTGACTAGCATCAGTAAATATAAACTGTTTTTTAAATGCTTTGTTGAACATACAGTATGAAAATGACCTGAAAGTTGTGATTTACTGTAGGAATTCACATTACAATTTTCTGTTTAAATTTGTTTTAAAAGCCTCTTTAAAAAAATGTCGTGGGAAATTGAATAATGTCCATGATCTTGAGAAACTGTAGTTTAGACTAGTTCAGACAGGATGATAGGCAGTCATAATCACAGCAGGGGGATACATAGTCCAATCAATTACCCACAAAGTAATTAAGACCATTCCTAGTGCTTTCTCTTAACTCTACTGTCATACTGAATCGTAAGCTTGCCAGGCACCCCTACCAACCCTACAGGATGCACTCAGCGTCCTCATCCCAATCTAACAGCAATCCTGGCAGTTTTCGCATCTAAAGGCTACACCAAGCATCAAAAGAAATAGTAACACGTCTTACACCAGGAATTGGATCATTTTACAGCTTGCCTCAGATTTACATGTGTTCTTACAGCATACTGTGAACCAAGCACTGAGAGGTCATTCCCATATAATTCGTTCCTAAACAAGATTCTGCCACTGGAACAGTGATCTGTCAACTGTGCTATGTATTACTAAAAATATTTCAAGTTACATTTGCATTCAAAATTATTTTACCCTCAGACCAACACCATATAGGTGCAAAAACAATGTTTCTATGTTTAGCCAATCTTGTGTCTTAAGCCCTACAAGACTTGGCAGAGGGCTGGTACATATGCGGCTGAAAAGTGTGAAATCTCCATCCCAAGAATTTTTAATCAACACAAACCGGAAGGGGGGGGGGGCCTTTGGGTACATACCTTCAAAATTACAATCCAGAAACCCTTCTCCAAAGATTAGTTGCAAAGGTTGAGCAAGGGAACTCACTCAATATGTAATTACATATTGTAAGTATTTCATGATAACAAACATTTAAACAAAATCCAAAAAATATATCTCCAGCTGGGCAAGAATCATACATATCATGTGATATCCATTAGCCATGTACCTTTTTCCTTGGGGTTTTTCATATCTGCTTTTGTCCTGGGAGCTTGTTATCTTTGGAGAAAAGAGGGGAAAACATTTCTTCTACCTACCCATTATTGAGCTAGATGAATCCATGTAGCTACTATCCATTCCTCTTGAACTAATGCTGTCACTATACGGTGCTCTTCCATGTTCATATGGTACCTGGACATAGGACACAATAAAAACAGAAATATTCAATATGCACACAAAATCCATCTCATCTTCACCTACTATGATTCCCCTGCAAATCAATATCAAATAAAACATTAGTAAATAGTTATAAAATCATTAAACAGAAAGATATATGTATCGAGCTACCTTTCAGTAAATTTTCATCTCTCATACCATTTCTAATTTTTTTTTCTGGCAATATTTTCTTTTGCTTTGTACTTTGTTTTTACTTGTCACTCTTATTCACTATTTTTTCTGGCAATATTTCTTTTGCTTTGTACTTTGTTTTTACTTGTCACTCTTATTCACTATGTTATTCATTCATTTGGTTAATTTTATTCATTACCCATTGCCTTAGAAAATGATTAAACTTTGTATTTCAATAAATAAAAAATGATTATTAAAGAAGTTATCCCATCCATGAATACAAAAACAAAGAACAGCCTTAAGGGTTCTTCTCCTTTTCTACCAAAAAGGAGATGTCTTTTATCAAGAGTCTGTAGGCAACAGTAAGATTAGGCAATTAGTGCCAGCTCATTCCGCTTCAACTCATGCTACGGCATAATTAATTTCCACATATCACGTTCGTGACTGCACGCTTTGTGATCAGTAAAAGGCGATGCTCCGTTTGACGAGGTCTTGTTAAGTTCAAGTGTGACGCTGTTAATCTTACTTCAAAGCCCTCTTCATGAGTGCTCTAAGGTTAGAGGCTATAGATGAGGGAGGGAGGGCTCTCAATGTGTCTTCACTGAATTCTAGTGAGGTACAGTGTTATTGTTTGCCTCAGGTTTGCATTATGTTGCTTCCATATAGGATTGGACAGGATACACCTCATGTAATACAACATGTATGTACAGCACATTGTATATCAATGCAACATACTCACAAGTTTAGTGGATAATATCAGATTATCTGAGGCAGGGCCTTAAAACATAAATTAATTAATTCTGCACACTTTAATGATCTATTGTCAATATCAACAAAGTTCATAACAGGTTTTTCAGTAATTTTTGTCAATGACAAATAAACAATTCCAATGAGCAAAGTATTACATGTAGGAGTTGGAAGCAATCATTTATTTCTTTACATTTAATTTTCTTTATTACAGAAAGAAAAATAAGAAATTTAAGAGAAAAAAAATATTGGCAACTTAAAGGGGACCAATACCCAAGGAAATAATCATTTTTATATGAAAGAGCACACTCAGAGGAGCAATTTAAAAAAAGTTTCATCAAAATCGGTTATAAAATAAGAAAGTTATGGAAGTTTGAAAAGTCTTGTTTTACCTTCTATGGGGATCCTCAAACTGGCAACATCGGCTTCAAAATGGCCGATTTTATGGACAACTCTCCATTTGTTTTGTACACGAATTTTCAAATTTTCCCCATTTTCTTTCAAAATATGTCTTATTTACTTCTGAGCTCAAAATATGTCATGGAAAAATATATTTCACACAACATATGTTGAGCTCAGAAGGAGGTAAGACATATTTTGAAAGAAAATGGGGAAAATCTGAAAATATGTGTACAAAACCAATGGAGAGTTGTCCATAAAATCGGCCATTTTGAAGCTAATGTTGCCAATTTGAGGATCCCCATAGAAAGTAAAACAAGACTTTTTAAACTTCCATAACTCTCTTATTTTATAACCGATTTTGATGAAACTTTTAAAAAATTGCTCCTCTCATTATGCTCTTTCCTATGAAAGTGATTATTTCCTTGGGTATTGGTTTCCTTTAAGACACAGAATGTCCTTGCTCCTCTGAGTAAGTTTTCTTTTCCTTTCACTTATTGTAAATTAAGCTTTAAAAAATTTTTTTTTTTTTTTTTTCGTTTGGGAAGTTGCTTTGAGATACCAAACATATTTATATATTCAAGATGTAAAGATAAAACTAAAGAGAAAATTGTATGTAATTGTATTACTGCTCACAATTCCCCCCCCCCCACCGAACCCTGTATATGATGGACTGCATAAATTAGTTGAGAATATTCTCTTGCAAATCTGATGTGCCTGTTTAATTCCAATCTCTTCATTGTTTATCATCCCGAAGGAGATGTGTGAAGAGCCAGTTGCATCAACTCACCAATTCAGACCATCTTCAAAAGGGTAAGGTGGCAGGCCCAAAGGGGCCTGACCGGTAAAAATTAAATGATATCCGCACCTCGATGGACAATCTTAGAAAAGGCGGATCAAATTCGATCAATGACGGTTGAGGCATTCTGACAGGTAGTGAACTTTCTTCTCATCATCAAACAAAGGAGAGGATTGGCTCGTTCCCCCTCTCAGTGTGCCCATTAGGTTGGTTGTTTTACAGGATTTAAATCTAATCGTCAAGAGTGCATTGGAGATATGTAGAATAAGTAGCACACTCACTCAATCTCTCTCCGTGCAGTAGAGGAGAAGGGGAGTCCCCTGGGAAGTCATTGACAATATGGCGCTTAAATGAACGCCATTACGCCCCGCAAAGGCAAATAGGATTTTCGCACCGAGGGGGGATAAATAATGGCTACTTCAGCCAAGAAGATGAGATATGCAATCTCTCATTTTAACACGAAATCTAAGAAAAATGGCCGCAAGCAGGAGAGATGGAGAAGTGTGGCAGGGGAACGGGTTCGTTTAATCTGCGATTATGACGGCTCGCCTCACAGTAGAGCTTGCCAATTACAGGCGCTTCTATTACATTCAGGCATGTTGCTTCTTATTCACCTCAAGATATTATCCTATAACATCTCATATGATACCATCTTCATGCATGGTTTTCAGATCAAAATCAATGTATGGAATTTATTCATATCCAAATTAAGCAAAAGTCCAAATGTCGGTCAATCAAAACACAAAAAAAATTAGTGAACTAGATGAAGAGTGTAACATGAAAAGTTTGTTTAAAATGTTTGCTAGATTTCTATTCTTACCCTTGTATCATATGCTGGACCTTGACCATGTTGACTATTCCAACTTGAGCCTGAACTATTTCCTTCCATACCTGTAGCAAAAATATAATAAAAGAAAACACAAAGAATCATTAATATGTAAAACTTTCAGAAGGTTAATGCAATCTTTGAGTTCAACATAATTTCAACAACAATAATAAGGACACTATCATCAGTGAATCTATCTAATTGATTAATAACAGAGTGAATATTACTGTAGGATTGAAACGCCATAAAGTAAAACAAAGATTACATCAATTTCTTGGAAAGGCAAGGGATGGGGATCATTATGCAAAATTATATATTTGTAAACAAAAATATTACCAGAGTTTCAATTTCATTCTTCCAAACACAGAATTTGAAATTAATTAAAACGCAACTCAACATAACCTGTTGTATATAACTATAAGAGTGCGGCGATACATTGTAATGTGATGGGATGAGCTACATTTCAAATTTGACATATTGATTGTTTAGAATAAAGCATAATATGGTACAGAGTTTGTAAGTCAAAGATATAACACCATGCTACCGTAATTTTTGCATACTACAATATGTATAACGATAAAAACCTATTAAAATTAGCTTCACCATCGATGTGATGGGGGATGCTATAAAAATGAACCATGAGCATCCTTAGCATAACATTTTATGGTACACAGTTTTGTAAGTCAAAGATATAACACCATGCTAATTTTTGCATACTACAATACGTATGAAGATAGTAACATATTAAAATTAGTGTCACCATCGATGTGATGGGGGATGCTATCCCTTTAAACCATGAGCATCCCCAGCATCCTAGTGATGCGGTTGCTAGGAAGATAGAGGGATGATGCTAATGGAGTGATTCACTGTGTAGGAATGGTGTGAAGCCGCTTCATTACTAACAGTGTCGCCCAAATGTCAAGACCAATTTTAAAGGTTCTACTCATAACCCATCCATATCATTAAAAACAAACATTGTACTTGATTTTAGATATGTTGAAGTTCAGCTCCTATATCATTTCATGCTTCCATGGCATGGTACATGTACATAGTAGTCAGCAATGTTCAAACATTTTCAAATAAGACAAACATCCATTGCTGATTTGTTCAAATATAAATGTAAACAACATGGATTTGATTTAAGCTTTGACAATTTTGCTCATGAATTTCAATGAAGTTTGCAGAAAGAAGGCATAAGAGAATAAATATCTTACTTACATTTTTCCACATAAAAAAAAAACACATAACCACATAGGCCTACATTCATTTAAAGTAAACCTTTATTCAATTACAGCTCTATAAACGTGCATGTACAATACCATAGTTATTTGAAATAAGCTATTTTATTTTCTCAAAAATACAAAATCTCTGAACTGTTGTATATTATGCCATGGGGAAATATGAATTCTATATTAAAGGAAACCAATACCCAAGGAAATAATCACTTTCATAGGAAAGAGCATAATGAGAGGAGCAATTTAAAAAAAGTTTCATCAAAATCGGTTATAAAATAAGAGAGTTATGGAAGTTTGAAAAGTCTCGTTTTACCTTCTATGGGGATCCTCAAATTGGCAACATCAGCTTCAAAATGGCCGATTTTATGGACAACTCTCCATTGGTTTTGTACACAAATTTTCAGATTTTCCCGGTTTTCTTTCAAAATACGTCTTATTTACTTCGGAGCTCAAAATATGTCATGGGAAAATATATTTTCCATGACATATATTGAGCTCAGAAGGAGGTAAGACATATTTTGAAAGAAAATGGGGAAAATCTGAAAATTTGTGTACAAAACCAATGGAGAGTTGTCCATAAAATCGGCCATTTTGAAGCTAATGTTGCCAATTTGAGGATCCCCATAGAAAGTAAAACAAGACTTTTTAAACTTCCATAACTCTCTTATTTTATAACCGATTTTGATGAAACTTTTTAAAAATTGCTCCTCTCATTATGCTCTTTCTTAGAAAAATGATTATTTCCTTGGGTATTGGTCCCCTTTAAATGGAGCTTAGAATATTGCTAACCATGGTGGATGAAAACATCAATATAGAGGTTAAAAATTGAAACGGAAAGCATATATTCTGAACTTGTCAAAAGAAAGGTATATTTTCATGTCAAATAAGGAACAGGGGTTACCCATAGGAGATTTACTTCATTATTATTATATCTGAATATTTCTATGCAATTCCACCTCAGGCATGTCAGGGGAGTTATTGCAAAGGTCAGCCTAGAGATAATCTAAGCAGATAGCAATTAGAGCTGTGAGCTCATACTTGTTACTCTTAAATAACAACTTCTCTGCTCTATCCCCAAGAGTGTCCACAAGAGAGATATTGTGGTGACAAACACTCAACTGCTAACACAATGTTTCCGCTCATATTGCTGCAATTGTAGACAATAAGGTACTACATGCAGGTTTGTATGTACCTCTGACGGATCACATAATCAAGTGGCAGAAAGGAAAGGTGATTCAGTGTCAAAAAGGTAAATATAAAACCAGGTGGGGATTCGGGATTCACAATTCAATAGATTGTGCAGGCCCAATTGTCTTGGGACAATAGCAGCTCTATTATGTTCAGGCAGGGGCTGATACTTTTAATTGACTGACATAAGCCTGGATCCGCTACTGTAAAACAATGTTTTGTATATTACTGGACATTGGACATTACCAATATTAATTTCATGTTGATCTTAACATAATAATTTTCAGTGTTAAATGATACTATACATTAACAGCCATTAAATGTTGTTGAATAGGATTGACCTATAATGTTTATTTTTTGTTTGTTTGTTGTTGTTGTTGTTTTTTGGGGGTTTTTTTTTTGTCAGAACAGCAACAAAAGCAGATGAGATTTATCAATATCTTGTAATCTTGGAAAATGTCTCAGTCTCACTCCAGTACAATTAAATAGGCTTAACATACATGTATATTAAAAAAAATTGTAAGAAAATTGAAGAATTATGAGAATCACAAATCAACTGCAATATATGTCCCACATATTGACAACCAAGTAGGGCAATCTCATGCTTTTGTTGTTTCTGTCTCTTTGTTTTTTTCTGTTATTTTTGTGTCCCAAACGACAGAGTACTATTCTTCACTTCAGTTGTAAAATATGTGAAATTGAGTCCAGTTAAGTCTTGGTTCTTGTGCCCCTTTCTGGTTCTACATGAAGATTATGATCAATCAAGACAAAAAAAAAAAAAATTCATACCAAAAAAGATGTAAAATGTTGTCAAAATTTCCTGTAAGACACAGCATGGAATCAATCGCCTTGTAGATGACACTTGCATGAAGTAGAGCAGGACCAAATGCAACCATGCTAACGGCTGCGGAGAACATATTTGGTAGCACATCCTCCCATTCCCACTCGCAGGGAAACCCATTTCTTAAATAGTAATTTCTTGGCAAGAAATGAAGCATGACGAGTTTAAGGACAGTGAATCAATCAATGTTTAGCTGGGTGTAAGGCTGGGTTCACATAGAAGTATACAGGACACGGTATTCACTAAACAGTATTCAGTATACGCTATTCTGGTAGAGCAGCCTATTTTGTACCTTTCGCCGATGACATGGACATTTCCAATGTAGAAAATTGAGCTCTCCTCTTACATGTGAGGTGAAAGACGGTATGCGCAGAAAAAAAATGAACATGCGCGATTCCCATATACTATACGAAATGAACCTTTACACACTTTTCGGGCAGTTCCCTTTCGATGTGAACCAGTATTTTGACATCGAATTGCTTAAAATTGGAATGTGGCTTGTGTGATTCAAACTACTCGCTTGCCCCGGCAAAACGAGCCCAAATACCCGAGCCGTATAGCTCTATGTGAACCTAGCCTTCAGGGGTAATAATGTAATGATGATCAGACCTCTCCTATCAGCAGAATGTCCATCCAACAGTTTAATCATGTTGGTTGCAAGCATTAGCATTATAATGTCAAGAATTCTAAACATTATACATGTGGATCGTGTAGTTTATTAAGAGTTTGTCAAATCAATATCACAAATTGCTAATTGCTAACCCTCTTTTCATTCTCAGTGATGAATATTTGAAAAATATTACACTTAAAAATTATATTTTGAGGGTTAAAATTAAGCAGTTCCATAGTACAGAGATGGCACACAGTATCATTACAAAAATCATAAAACTGTCAAAAAAACACATAAGCATGCTTATGTGGGCTTATATGAAAAAATATGAAAATACATAAAAAGAGGGTAATTTTGAATTAAAAAAATTGCCTGAATTCAGGAAATTTCCTGAAAAGTGGCATATCTGATAGAAGTGACTTTACCTCCAAATGATATAAAACAATCAAATATAGTTTTCTTTTCTGGTGCCTACTTAAAATACAAAAATTAGATTGCATGAAAGGGTAACCAAGGGAAATATACTAAGTACAATAAGATATAGAAACGTATGTTATACTACCTTAAGCTTTAGCTTAGACTGATGACATGGGAGATTGATGGCCAGTGGACCATTTACTGAGTCTCTGCTGTCCACCTCCACTTACATCTCATTTCTTATTAACCATCATTAATATATAAACAGCTCAATACACTACACAATGGACCACTAGCAACTTATTATTCACACATATTTGTGTATATATATTTTCATTTCTGAGTTTCTGTACTCACTTATTTGTTCAATTGTGTATTGTCTTGAAGACAGACACTCATCTTTATATTATTCTTTGTAATCATTCATAAAAGTGACTTGAGCATTTAATCTACATGGAAAATGGAACTATAGAAATCTCATGTATTATTATTATTATTATTAATCATTCTTTTCTTGGGTATATCTCTTGTCTAGCTGTATTCATCATTGCAATATCTCCATTCTGTACGTGAAACTTGTGATGTGTATTATACCATTTTCCCTCTCTCTCTCTCTGTGATATCATTTGATTTATAAATTTCATGACAAACCAGATACAATCCATTTGCTATCATGTTTAAAGAAATATATCAAACTTGTGCACCCCTTCTCATACATTTATATATGAAGTATTCTTCATTGTAAAAGTATCACTGATGTGTTGGCATACATGTATGTGTGAGCTAATAACACTTAGAATTGAGCAAATTCATTCTGCAACTAGAGCAATTTAAACTGAATGTGCTTGAGTGATAGGTGGATACTGTGTTACATGTAACATCATCATAAAATTGTATACCTCATCATTTCCATTTGGGACATAGAGATGTACTTTATATAGCTTCCTTTTCTCCTACAATGGGTTCAATATTCAGAGGCATATAATTACCAACTTCAATTACAAGTTTGCAATAATTGAGGCTCGCGGTGATTTGGCAGTGAGGTCGTAGCCCGGGATTTAGGCTTGACTAACCATGGTTATCGCCTCCTTGCCATTCCCCAATTAAACCAATTTGCTATTTTTCATTTCACTCCAAAGTCACCCTCAGCTTTCCTTCAATCCTATCCTTGACTTCAAGCAACCCATGAACTTGTTCACAAGGGCAGGAAGTACAAAGAATTTTTTTAACATAGGCCTACAGTCTGTGTCAAAAAAAAAAACTGTACAGTTAGGAAAAAATTATTTAGGTATCAAATCTTTTCAAATGATGTGTAAATGTGGTACCAACTTAAAGCCAAAAGATTCTTCTCGCTGATGCACTTTGTTTTGTATAATTTGCTTTTGTAAAACAAAAGTTATGCTAAATTTTGTGCAGTGATTAGCTAATCGAAATTACATACATTTATTGTCTCGGTGCGCTGAATTCATGGCTATTATGTGCGAAACCCAGAGAGAAGCATGCGCAAAGTACTTTTTTTCTTGATTATAGAAAACTGGTCATATCTCAAGATCTACAGGGCCAAATGGGATGAAAAAATATTGCAGAAGAAAGCCTGATTTTCCTACTTTATGGAAATATCAAACACTTTTAGAATGTGATTGATTTTCATACTTTAAAAAAAAATTCCAACTGTACCATTTTATTTGACACAGACAGCTGTAGATGAATAAGAATCTCAGAAACTCTGGAAGGTATGTAAAATTGATGATCATCAAACCGATCAAGCTGCAATGTGCAGTAATATTCAAAACAAAATGAGAAATAGGAAAATATTATTGCTGCATGTAACTCTGGGCAGTTATCTTTAAACCAATGAATAAGCTGTTAATTTTTCTGAGGATTTATTTCAGTGAATTTCGAGAGTCGGGGGATACCAAGTGAAAATGCGTTTGTTAGTGGTGGAGGTTCCATATTTGGGAGTGTGAAATTCATGAAAAGCAAATGTGCAGTAGAAACCACCAATCGGGGGGGGGGGGTGATCTAGGGCCTAGATCTTTTAGGTCATAAAAAATATATTTTGTCTCATATTTGCTTTACAAATCACAAATAAAATGTTTTTATTGTATTTCTACCATTATACATCAAACACACGACTCAATGTTTGCACATAATGTAGGCTATTGTCTTCATTTGAATAACTTTTGACAGAAGGCAACAACAGTGAGCTTTCAATCTGGTAAAGTCTGGGATACAGGAGCTTCGCTTTAAGTAGACTCTCTTCCGAAGAGTTCAAATGTGAAGGCTGGAGCAAAAGATGGTTTGGTAGTGGGTTAGCCGTCTGATGGTGGGTGATGTGTGTGTGTGTGTGTATGCGCAGTACAATAGCAATGACCACACATTCCAAAACAATTACATGCATACATGAACTTGGTTTGGTAGACAGGATTCCTGGTCATGATGGCTGCCATTTCCAGCTCCTGAGGTTAACTTAAAATCTACCCTGCATGTTCTAGTCTGTAAATCCATACTCCAATTCCATATCCGTCTTGCTCCCAAGATATGTATATACAACCAGACCATTTTGCAAATTTTGAGGAGCAATCACATCTATGCAACAAGAGACATTTGAAAATGTCAGATATTGAGCGAACATTGCGATTCAGGGATGAACTTGTTTCATTACTTTTTTAAAAAATGGTATTAAATTGCTGCAAATGATATCACTTTCACAGCTTTCCATACAATCAATAAAATGGACTGAGTCAGACAATGCCTTTATATGAATTAACATTAAAAGAAATCAGAAATACAATCACTATCACTGGTAACAATTGCCTATACTGCATATACATGTATGTATAACATTGCCAGTGATTATAAATGTACCATGCAAATGCAGAATATAAAAGGACAAGATCCCAAACCTAATTTAAACACAAAGACAAACTGAAAACCACTGAATAAATGTGATATCATTAATTTGATTATGATAATTCAATACTTGAACTGCATGACAATCTTGGGGGAAAGCAGGGGAAATCATAATCATAGTTGTATATATTTTATCTTTTTGTTTAGGATCAATCAATGTAACTGTGTTGTTTTGGTTTTTCAGTATATTTTTTTATTATTTATTTCAACACCTTTTTTTTCCTTTTTTCAATAACTAACTTCTGTATAATATTTCATATCTATAAACAAATGCAACATTCTTTTCAGATTTACCTTCTTAAAAAGGCAGATGGAGAGAGCAATGAATGAATCAATAGAAAGACATCTGCATTTGTAGATGTACACAGCAGGGGTATCACAAACCAATTTAGGTTAATTGCTAGGTTGTTGAACCTTCAAACAAATATTTTGAAGGAAGAAAATAGGAAGTAATCCCTGCTTTTAAATAATTGTCATAATCACTTAGCAACAATGACTTGTTTGTTTCAAAAGGTTAAAGGTACATTTTTATAACAAATGGAAATAAAATCAAAATAAGAATGGAAATAAGATTAAAATATTCCTTAAGTAGACAATTTCTATAAATGTTTTAACTGATGAAGAATATCCACAGGAGACTAATTGCCCGTAAAAACACAGAGCACACAATAATATTCTAAAAATCAAGATTGGAATTAGAGCAAGGTCAAAGGGCACACTACAGGAAATATAATATTTCAGCATTTTTTTATAAACATTTCTGAAGTTTGAGAAAACATGCTCACTCGGAAATAAACATGCCCCTGGTTTAGAGCTGGTTTTCTGGCAAGTAATTGAGGTAATATCCTGGCATATCCCATTCAGTTAGATTGCTGGAGGGCAAAATGACTTGAGAAATATGAACTGAATGGAAGGGGGTGTAAGGTGGATTTAATGGAGAGGGAGGAGTATAGAGAGAGGATGTCTTGTCCTAAGAGCTCCTTAAATCTTTTAAAACTGAAAAATGACTATACATTTCTGAACGGAACAGGACAAAATCAAGACAGAAAAATATCTTGACTGGATATTTCATAATTACTTGACAGATTTGTGAATTTGAATCCATCTCATAACAAAATATAGGCCTACATCTATCAAATATTAATAAGCTCATAGTGAAGAAATGTATTATATTGTGTTGTTTTTTTTTTTGGGGGGGGGGAGGCGTGTATCCACTTTTAAATGGTCCTATCTTTCATGTGCTTTGTAATTTCTTTATACTTGTGTATCAATACACCCATTTTCAAAGTTTCTTATAAGTACATTGTAGGCGTTACAAATAGATTTGTGACAATTATAATTCAGATAATTCAAATTATCACAAAGCTCACATGCTATGTATATGCCTTGGAGGATATAATTCGAAATGATACAAGTTAAAACCCCATTAATCTTCAGACATTCTATGTCAAATATTTAATATCATTTAACATAAGAAAGTAACATAAAAATATGCAATTGTACTCTACCTCTCTGAGGCCCCATGCAACCAGCAGTCTTCTTTAGAGCCACAGCAAACAAATATATGGAATGAATGGGGAAGCCCGAAAGATCTAAAATACACTGCGAAACGCCTGGAAGAATCTCAGGAGCTTTAACGAAAATAGCTAGGAAGTATAAGCAGCCTAACATAAGCTGTAATATTGATTAGGTTGAGAGTAGATGAATACATCAGTGTAGTTCCACTGCAAAGGATACGCTGTTGGATCATCTCCTCACCAATGAGAATGTATCTTACTACCCGCTTTCTAACCCAATGATAAGAGAACAAGAACGTTCCCATGGTAACCAACATCATCGATATGTCGATCATGAAGAAAATATGCTCTAGCTTTCGCAAGGATAGAAATATAAGATTAGAAAGAGATGAAAATAAGTTGAGAAGTAATAAGAAGCGAGGTTCATGATTTACAAGATTGTCAGCTAAGTCAGTGGGGGATTTCATTTCACTTATGCTTTCCAGGCCAATGTGTTTTTACCCCTGTTGGTGATTGGATCGTTTGAACAGCTTGGCATGGGCAAACAGCACTTAGCTATGACTTGGGTCTCAGGCAGCGAGCGATGGTTCAATGGGACCCTACCAAGAGATGGAGTGGAGTGATCGAGTTCAAGAGACATGGCAAGACAGAAGAACCAGTGATATCCACTTCAAAGTACGGGGAATATAATTAAAATTTAAACCACAAAGATATAATGACTAAGAGATGAGAGGCAATGTAAAAGGAGGAAAATAATATAGGTTAAAGTAGCGAAGTATTTGCAGACATCAAAAGATGAATTGGTAAAAATTTAATTAACTCTGACTTAAATTGGCTCCATAATTATCAAAAGGTGATCAGATATTGAAATAAAACCTTTCTCTTTCTTCCAAGTAAACAATTGCTGTCACACATAGTGTTATTTTTGTCAAATAAATTATACAAATGAGATGTGATTTTTTTTCCCTCCTTTTTTAACGTTTGCACGATAAGCTTCATACAAATAAAATTCAGGCCTAACAATCTAAAATATCAAATAAAATCAAGTTATATCTAATAAAAACTAAAAGGTACATTCTAGGAGGTAATTTGAAAATGACCTGGATAGTGGATTATGTTCTAATCATGGAGAAAAGGAAAGGGTACAGAGATGACATGCAATATGCTTTGAGCTCTCAGGTATAGGAGGTGCGATATGAGATGGACCCTGGTAACATGATAACCAAGAGATGAAACTTAGGATTGAATATTGACACTCAAGATGCCTTCCAATGGCTCTCTTTATCTCCTCACAATTTGACATCATTGGCAATCAATCCCATTTAGAGTAAGCCCGGAGAAACATGGAGAGAGAAATGGCTTGAATTACCAATAGGTCTTTGTCACTATTCCTCATGATTGGATTTTTATCCTCATATTTCTTTCATTGGCTTGGGGGAGGGGAATTTGTAATGGTATGTAAATATCTGAAATACTTCATGTGTAAAATAAGGTAAATATCTGAAATATTTCACGTGTAAAATAAGGTACGTGTAAGTACAATAACTTTGTGATGTTGTGCATGAAGATATCAATGGAAGGTTAATGCATGCAATCAACAAACATAATACCAGTATTATATTAGTTTTATCAACCCAATTTCATTTGTAACATTCCTCCCAAATTCTGCTAATAAAAAATATTATAAAGCAAAAGTGGAAATAATAAATAATGGGCCTGTAATTCTAGAATAATCATCATGGGAATTGAGGTGCAGGGACACTGAATAAGGTCAATTCTCTTAGCTCGTCAACATTGTGCCTCACATTCTTCTTCTTTGCACAATATAGAACATAAACTATATGTTTAATATGTTGTTACTATTCCTTCATTTTGAAAATTGTGCCCCATGACAGACACGGTATAAAGACAAACATTTCCTGCTATTGCTAGACAACATCAACACTTGATAATGACTAGTCCTGTATCATAAATCCCCTCTATGTATGCATTGCATAGGCCTGAATCAAATGCAGAAGAGCATGTTTAATTTTATATCTATTTTGTAACCTGAATTTTAAAAAGTTTTCGGCATAATCTACATTTACAAATTAAGTTGATTGCATGCTGTGTCTTCCACTTTTTCTTTTCGTGCTTTTTATTTTTTATTTATTTATTTTTTTTTTTTTCTTTTGGGGGGGGGGGGTTAGATTCTTAGTGAAAAACTAAGTTTCAAGAGCATGAATAAAATAATTCTGATAAAAAAATGCTCTGATCATTCTCCAAAAAGAACCAGTAGCATTCAAGTTTGTAAGCAGCTATTATTATATAGATGTGATTTTGATATCTAGTAAAACTTTTTAAGACTTCTCTCTTTATTCTCTCCTTAAGCTTTGCAGAATTACCTTCTGGCACTAAATTGAATTGCACTCTGAAAGCCATTTGAAGTGAAATAAATATTACTCCAGTGCCTAACATCACATCATAATATCTCTATCACCCTCCACAGTTTCCCTCTACCAAAAGAGAAAGAAGGCACCAGCGTCCTGTTGGCAAGAGAAAGTGATGATCGAAACAAACACGAAAATCAATACCGGCAAAGTGAGAGAAAACGGTGAAACTACGGCTTGCGAGGGATGATTGGTATAAATTGAAGGGTATTGGGATCAGATAGAATAGTAGAAAGGAAATATCACTGAAAGAAACAATAGACCACCAAAAGAGCCCATCTCACATACTTGTCTAAACCAAATCTACTCTTTGAGTTCATTGCTCCTTCTCTCAAAACAACCCAAATTGAGCTAATAAGGCCCTGTGAACTTGTCTGCAGAGAGAAAGTGGGACACCCATGGTATTGAGAGGTGTGCTCCCTGTCCCCTGGCTAAGGGGTAGCGGTAGGCTGGTCGGCTGGCCAAAGGGTGTAGGGAGCAGTGCTGGTCTAGAGTATGGGACTAGTAACCAGATATGACCTTCGGGAGTCCCTGCTCTGCTTGCTCAACAGCGTGGGGCCAAAACCATACGGTATTTTCGTGCCCACGAGCAGCGCATAGGGATCGCCTTACGAGATGATGCGAATGACCGCAAAATGTCACCTAATATCGCCTATAGGACGGGTAGGGATGTGGATCTATATGATGAACAGGGATATTAGAGATGGTGTAAGAAGAGGAAAGAAAAGATTCAATGCCTGCAGGCTAGTGGTATACCATGCATACTACTCAGCACTACATTATTGGTATTATTCTAGAGTTATATGGATTACATTGCTAGAACAAGACATCAACCAATATTTCTGACATGAAAGGCACTTAATTATATTATCTGGAATTAATAATATAGGCCTACAATAATGGAAATTTGTATAATATAAAAGGCCTATATCCTAGGTCTGTAAAAATCATGTATTGTCAATTTTCAAGCAAGGTATGTTTAAAATTATTCTGCTGGATCATAAATTGCTTAACCACTTGATTGCTGCATGTTGCTAATTGCACAGTACGGGTATGACCACCATGGCGCTGGCACTTCAAAACACACAAAGTTCAGACAATAGCATGAGAACGTAATATTATGGGGTCCGCGCACAGTGTACAAACGCCAAGCACGTAATATTACGTGGTTCGCAGCCAAGTGGTTAAGTTTCAATCAAAATAATCTGCAGAGCTATATGTAAGTTTAATAATCTCTAATAAAAATTAAATAGAACTAATAACAAAATATAAATATTCAAACTGAATACCAAATAATCAAAATTCATCATATGACTATTACAAGCAAACGGAAAGACTGTAGTAGCGTTCACACGGTAGGCCTTAACTCCAAGTTATCCTTAAGAACATAGTCCTTAAGGATAACTTGGAGTTAACTTAGAGTTAAGGCCCGTGTGAACGATCTTGGTGTTTATGTTCTCGAGGACAACTTGGTGTTTATGTTCTCGACAGATCTTAGGGTTAAGACTCTTAACTCCAAGTTAACTCCAAGCGGTGGGTGGTCCCCGATCGCGCGTTTGACCGTGTGGACGGGATTTCAGCTTAGAGTTAGTGTTCTCGAGGACAAGAGTGACCCCTTGCATAGGTTAAACTTCCGGCCCCACTGGAGCGACGTAGGGGGAAATGAATTGCGCGCGCTACCTACAACTTGTACTTCCGGTCATCGAGCCGCTCGCTTGTCCTCGAGGACACTGTTCTCGAGGACAAGCACCCCGTGTGAACGTAACTCGGGAACAAGCCGTCGGTGTTTAAATTCTTAAGGATACTGTTCTCGAGGACTAAAACCCCGATGGTCCCGTGTGAACATAACTTATAAGAAAACTGTTGCCAGAGTAAACAATAGAGGAAGCCATCATACAATGTAGGGACAAATCTGGTATAAATCTCCACCTGGAAATAGAGAGAGCATTTTTGAGACCTAATGAAGCATATAATAACAAGGCTGGAGGGTGTCTAGTCTCACACCCTTGTCCTTAGATCAGGACAAATCCATTTCCTTATGCAATCAGGCCAAAGGTCAACTGCATCCCTAGTCTCATTATCCAGTGGTTTTCAGACGAACTAAGAATAAACCCTGAAACTAATGGGCGTGTTATGTAGAAGCAGAGCAATCAATAACCATAATTTGGCAAAATCGGTTCCTGTTGGGTAAAACATGGCACATATATCTTGTACTGTCCTTGCCTAACAAAGCAATACACGCCATGTTGTAACCTGCTCAAAGCATGTTTGCCAAACTCTGTTTATTGATGGCTCTGTGTAGGTTACCTTAAGAAACATGCACCATCCTTTCACTATATCTCCAGAATCTTGTTTTTCCTTGATATTTTCCATTCTCCTTACATCCAAGATGATAAACTCGTGCTCATGTTCCAACCTTCCCATCAATATCTGTCTTGTCCATGTATACCCACGTCCCCATTTCTACCTTGTTTACACTGTGATTCGGCTCGCAGGGTCGACACAGCAATTCTATGTCATGTAAATGGGATCAGTGTGATCCGCGACCTGAGTTTGACACGCCTTTTTTGCTCCACAAAAATCACAGGTTTCGATCCAGGAAGCGGGTTCGACACGGCAATTTTTCTGTGCGTAAACAGAAAGCCATGTCGAAGTTGGAATTTGGCTATACATCACAACACACATTAATGACGTCCCTCTACTTCCGGTCATGATCTGGGAGCCGTGTTGAACTCACATTTTTTGTTGTGTATAAACACAATCACAGGTTCACTCTTTGCAGTGTCGAACCCTTCCTGAGGATTCGACACGAGAGCCGAGTCATAATGTAAACGAGGTATTCATTGCATGTTCCAACCCCAAATAGTTCACTTATCATTGTTTGATTTCACTCCTCTTCCCTGGAAATTCATGCAAGCGTTAAAGTCACAAAAATGTAGCATGGAAATAAGAATTGTCTGGCCTTTCACACAATCCTGAAGATTATGTTCACAAACAAGACAAATATGCTCCAAATGCACCAAATTTTATTTTTTCGAAACAAAGGTGACCGGATATTTGTTTTGCCCCTTTTCTCGTGGGCCCGGAAGCCGCTGAGCAGCGGATGGACATTGCTCTATCCCCTTCTTGTTGAATGCCAAACACGGAAGCAGCAACTACCATTTTTTTAACGTCTTTTGGTATGACACGACCGGGGATCGAACCCACGACCTCCCGATTATGAGGCGGATGCCCTATCCACTGAGCCAACACGTCAGTATATTCGACGTTAAGCTACATCTAAAAGTATTCATCTGCTTTTGATTCAAAAGCTGAATATTTAGAAGTTTGAATGAACAAAAATTTTCCTCAATAGGCCTACATATTCAAATCACTCATTGTAAATAAACTTGTCCTATCCAAAATAAATTTTTAATCATATTCCAGTAAGTTCTAATAATAAATTCAATATCATTAAAAAAATTATGAGATAGATTTAAAATAAGTTTGCCAAACTCAACATATAAATATAAAATAATTCAATTGTCAAATAGATAAATTGCAAATGATTCTGTATAATATGTATACCCTTAGTTTAAAAAAGATTTGCTTTTAATTTGGAGTAGTGTAATGAGACTGTATTGCAAATTGACACACAATAACTAGAGGCAATAATGCATTGTCTAATATATAGGGTAGAGATTACCCCACTTTTGTGAAAGATTTAGACCTAAATCAAATCAATCTGCTTTCCAAATAATTGGGGGGCCCTTGAATTATCTGAGCACAAATATTCTGCTATATGAACAACGCTGCTTCCTGACTCATAATTCAAGGTCTGAAACCAAGCTGAACAAAGAATTGATACTAGTTTCTATTAATGTTTTGTCAAACCAATATCAGATTTTGTTCCTTCAGTTCATTTAACTTTACAAATAAATGGAAAATTTATCAATTTGGCATCATCCAGAGATTTTTAACAGAATACTCCCACTATAAAAAAAAAAGGACAATTTTTTTTTTCTTTCCAGTTTTCAACACTGAAGATGACGCTGTGTTAACTCTTTCAAAATAAAATATCAGAGGTAGATGCACTGTACATCATTTCATGATCAACAAGAAGTTTGGCAGAAAGCAATGAGGACACATTATAAGCTGACATCTTCCTTGAAAAGATACACTTGGGCATGCAAGACCCCCATCTTGCCTCTATTGATTTCTGTTGGAAGGCAAAGATTAGTGCACAGAGATACTCAATGCTCTCAAACATCTACTACAGTGCGATTGAATTCAGCAACTATATGGAGATAAAAGTAAAACCGCATTTGTTACGCATCTTGTCTTACAATAATGCTTTTATGAGATGCAACAAAATTGATTGTAAAGTGGTCAACATCAGGTTTAGTTTTAAGAAGCTATTATGACGAGTGGTCGGAAATTTCATTCATAGAAAATCCTACACGTGATCTGTTTAGACAATTTTACTTCTATAAATAATGATAACCAGCTTGGAAAATAATTGTTAGACCAAATCATATCAATCTCCCATATGATTTGGTCATAAATTTTCCCAACCTGTACGACAGAGAGGTCTTTTTGCAATGGTATGGGCCTGTTTAAAAGACTTCTTGTAGGCCTAATATGGACCAGGAATCAATATGAGAAGAACTTAAATGATAAATTTATCATAGGCCTTCAATTATGCACACCATGTAAGTTCAACACAAAAATGTACAATAATGTACCTACCCGTGTAAAGCTGTACATATTCTATGTACAATTTTTTTGTTTACAAATTTAAGTTTAGGAATGGAAAGCTAATCAATACATTTACAGAAGGAATATCGATTCATAGAGGCATACTCCATGAACTTGGAGTGCTTATTTCCTGAAAATGTAATACTTTAGGGGATCGGTCATTTGCACATGATCTATGGTGCCAAAAAAGTCACTTGTCAGAAGGTATATTTCATATGTTAGACCATTTTATAATGACCTCAAACTAATTCTTTCTTTTCAAGTTCCTTGTTTCACAATTGTTTGCCCTCATGTTATTGGTGTCTTTTCAAGTACAAATATATCTCAACGACATTGGGAGTTAAGTGTTGATATAATTCATAATCATACATCCACTTAACCCATATGAATATACCATCCATACTCTGCACAAATTTTAATACCTTTCTGCACTGTCTGTAGCTTTCAAGAGACCATATGTGGCCTGAAATGAACCTGAAGGTTCCACAGCCATTAGCTGCTTATACATATGTAGGCCTATGTCATAATGACATCATCCAGATACCTAAGTCTTCCCAACTTGTGCTCAAAACAGATGCAAATTTCACTTTGCACAAAGTACACTTAATGACCACCTAAAATGGGTCATGAAATAGAAGCCAATTGCAAGCAAAAATTGCTCAGAATAGCTCAAAATTAGCATTTCTGAAGGAAAGAACAGCAAGGGGAAAAACGGGCATCCTCAAGCACGCTTGATTAGATTATGCCAATGAGCTTGTCGCCCTGGAGAATACTAAACACCGCCTGATCAATAATTCTCAAACAGCAATATTAAATCTGAAAAAATACTGCCAACCCAAAGTTGGTTATTCTTCTCCGCAGCACTACCTCTGCTCAAAAGGTCATTCGATTCAGATTATGGGTGGAAGAAAATTGGTGCTGGAGGGGTTAAAGGAGTTTCTGTTTGCACGATTATTCAAATTAACACAACAAATCCTATTTGGAAGAGGCAGCGTAAACGTTGGCCGGACTAGTAATGAAATCAGGGATACTGATAACTAGGTTACTGCGCAATTAACCAATGGAGGGGTGAGTTAGCGTGACAAACCCTGCCACAAATCTTAGCTGTAAATTGTTTTGACTATGATGGGATTGGAAGCCACAAATACCTGCAGGCTTTAGCTTCAACCCTAAGATCGGTGGGTATTGTCTTGCAAACGGGTGATTACATATTAAAAGCTGTGATTCACCGCATAACCCTCCAGTGTACTACTACTGCACTTGCATGCCATATAACCACATTGCAAGGTTGCTCTCTAGTGTATACACCTATGTGGAATAACCTGTGAAATGGCTCTCCAACTGATGGATCAGAACTACTCACTCAATCAATACTAAATATCAACACCAGTATGTAACAAGTGGATAAACTATACTGTATAGGCCTAAGTGGTTATTTTCGCGGTGACTTTATTTTCGCGAATTTCGTGAGTCGGTCATCATGAAAATTTCCACTTCAATACAAGGCTCTAATAGTAATGAAGTCATCACCAAAATCGTGAAATTTTGCTCTCGCGAATTTCCCCAACTAGTCCAAAATCGTGAAAATATTGGCTTATACAGTATACTTTCTACTGGCCTGATCTATTAAACTCATCAATATAAAAAATGTGTTCACTTACCACTTTTAGTGTATGAATTTGAATTTCATGATCTGACACAATCAACTTGTCACTATTACTGTACAGGTATGGTCCCAAAACACAAATATCTGTCTTACTAGAGAGCAAAGCTGACTTGTGTGTTGTTATATGTCCATGCCTTCTCACATATATCACAAGTAATAATGACTGGTCTTATCACCCTCCCTCTCACAAGAGGTCAAAGGTTAACTGGCCTTTCTGGGCCACAAACTCCCAATTTTGATTAATGGGGAATTTCTTCCATGTCATTGAACCCAAAACCCGAGTCCATAACAAGCTGAAGTAAAATTGGCAAAAACAGCCTCATAAATTGAAACTCATTTGATCGCTCACATTTTATATTGAGAAACATGTAGGGCCTACGTATCAAGATTATCAAATTGATCCCCTCACCCATATTTGGAATTGTTGCAGAATGAGATGTAGGCTTATGTCTTTGCAGAAATAGCTACAAATTAAATATTACTTAAATATTTAAAGGCTTTACGACTTCAGTGATAATATATATCTGCTATCATTTAGAACAGAAAAACCTGTTCAAGTTACCCATCTATAAAACTTTATCGACGAGTATTTGTTTTTGTTGTTGAATTCTCTGAATGATATCAAGTTAAATGTGTGTAATTTGAGTAAGCTCTGTCTATATTTCACACCTTTGTTATCATGTTAATGGGGGAGTTGTTAGGATTAGTTACATGTAGGCTACACAGTGACAAAGTATTACTGTAAGCAATCTTCATAGTATCAGCATTTAGGCCCTATACACTAACCAGACAATTTAACTGCCTCAATTACTATGATATGTGATGAGGGAAATCAAACAAAACTCTAGATATAGATAATCATGGACACATTTAGGTTGTTGTTGTTGTTTTTTTCCAGTACATCATTATTGTGTCAATTTAAGGGGAGATCCAAACCTGAAAAAGAGGCCTAGTTAGTGATTTTGATGTTGTTTCTGTACAAACTAAACACACCTTGTCTATTCTATAGAAAATATTATAGGGCACAATATTTCAGAGGTGTGCTCTTCAAAATTTGTTGCGATCACCTCTAAATTCAAGGGGGCGTCCAAAATTGTTGCCCTTTTTACGACAAATAGTGTTTTAGAGATAGCATTTTAAGGAAATATCAAATCGCTCCAAAATGCGGATCATATAAAAGAGAAATAAATTGCCTACAGGCTGAAACCAACTTTGATGGAATTCAAATACGTAAAAATGAATAATTAGCCCAAAAAAGTTTATTTTTCATATTTTTTTCAAGAAAATTGAATGTAATCTAGATTTATACTTCGCACATATCAAAACTGCGAACGAAATTTTTAATTGTATCTATTTAGAAAATTGTTGATATATATGCACTAAATCTTGTGAGAACTGCAGGTTCGTATATTATTTTAACAAAAAGTTATATCATCCTAAAGTCGTGATCTTGATTTTGCCGAAAATAACATTCTCGTCAATATCTCTGAAAGCTCCGTACACGTACGTGTATTACTCTATTGGAATGGGTATGGTGTCTTATATTAACAAACCATCTTTCAGTCTAAACCCTAACTTCATTGTATCAAACGAAATGATAATGAATCAGGTATCAGTCTAGGCCCTATGTAGAAAAATTCGGATCATAAGCATCGACTTTAAATCGCTAGTATCAACTTAATAGTAATATTACTTATGAAATCAAAGGGGAAAATCTTTAAACTGATAACGAATGATGAGTCTGCACTCTCCATTCCTCTGGGGTGCAACTATTTCCTTTATTCTGTGAGCCCTACGTAGTTGTTTATTTTTTTTAAACAATGCATTTTAATATTGTATAACTTATGTAGGAATTTCTTCCTTTTCTAATGATGCAAGAGTTCTTGAAAAATATGGACTCAGATCCCTAAACTGCTTGTTGCCTGCTAGGATTTTTATGGGGGGTCGGAAATTGAAAAGTGGACCTTTTCAGAAGGAGTAAGCTTTTCGAGCGCGAGCCAAAAATTTTGCCTTATAACAGTATATTCTGCCTTATAATTTTCTTTTAATTCTTTTACGAGGTGATGATCACCTCCCTTTAAACTAAATAAGTTGTGAGCACGAAGCGTGAACGGTAAATTAATTTACATTTTTATTACTTCACTTGTGGAGTCAGGAATCAGTCCATGGGCCTTTTTATGATAACTCTAGGAGCGCACAGATCGAGCCGAAAATTTTGACTCATAATGACCAGAAGTGCTGTAATTTTTGACTTTTTGCCTCTATATACTTACGGATCCGTAATTAGGACTTTTCTATAAACTTACGGGGTGCGCCCGCCACCTTCCGCCACCCCCCTCCCCCCCCCCCCCCCGGATCCGCGCCTGGTGTTTTGAAAATTGAAAAGTGGAGTTTTTGCCAGATTTGAATTTCGCGAGCGCAAAGCGCGAGCCAGAAATTTTTGGTTATAATGAATTAAAGGTAGTGTTATTTTCTAACACATTTTGCCTCTTATGCTCACAGACCCGTAATTAGGATTTGTATAAGGTTTAGACATTCGAAAAGTAAACATTTTACAAGGATTGAACTTGCGAGCGCGAAGCGCGAGCCAGAAATTCTGCTGTTTAATGGCCTGAATACGGTATGTTATATGTACAGTTTGTCTCTTACATCTTTCTATTTTCTTTTAATTCTTTCACAAGTTGATGATGACGTCCGTTTGTAAAAAAAAAAAGAAAAAAAGTGAACCTTGCCAGTGCAAAGAGCCCTTTGCCTTGTACACTTTCCGTCATAAAGGTGGAATATTTTTTTGCCGCTGTAGCGACATGATATTGCTCTGACTTTAATTTCTTGAATATGTTTGTCCCTGCTTTTACTTTTTGGGACCTTGGCTATATTTTGGACATTCCCCCAACCCTTCACGTGGACGTTTTTCCAAAAAAGTTTTGTCAACCCCCGTGATGCCCATTTTTGTCATTTTTCCTCATTTTGGGACCCGGCCGATCAAGCCCCCTCAGTCCTACCTCCAGGAAACGCGACTGAGGTGTACTATTTTATATTGTTCTTTAAGTTAAATCTATATTTCTGGGGACAGGCTAAGGTCTCTTGTCTAGGGGAGGGGTTGAAGTAAAAAACGAGATTGGTGAAAATTCAGAATATTTTATTCCATCTTTATGCTGAAAACAAAAGAAATGAAAAACCACCTTTACCCCTTAAATATCATAATTTTCCCCTTAAATTTTGTTTAGCCTTGATGACATGGCTGTAAATAGTCATTATTGGTAATATCTTATTTTGATTTATGTTTGGTTGAGATTTTACAATACAATTTAGGGAAGATAGAAATTTCCATGGTGTAAAAATGAATAAAATGAATGTTGAACCCCAATCAAAATAAATTTTGACCCCTCCCCTAGACAAAAGAGTCGGACCTGTAACCATAAATCTAGATTTAATTTAAAGAACAATAACAAATCTCCACCTCAGACGTGTTTCCTTGGGGGTAGGACTGAGGGGCCTGGTAGGTCGCGTGAACAAAAAATGGCCCCAAAATAAGAAAAAATGACCAAAATGGCCATCTTCTGGGGGTGACAAACTTTTTTGAAGAAAAATCCCCGGGAAGGTCTGAGGGAACGTCCAAGATATACCCAGGATCCCAGAAAGTGAAAGCGGTGTCAAACACATTCAAGAAATTAATAACGGAGCAACGTAATGTCGCTTGAGCCAGATAACAATATTCCACCTTTAAGACGAACAGTGTATTTCAGGCGTATTGTGCCTCGTATCTATTTTTAATAGTCCTTCACAGACGGATGACAAAATTCCAAAAGATACGAACGCGAAACGCGAGTGAAAGAAAATTTCACAAAATCACATGAATGCTGTGCATTTGAAGCACATTTTCTTTTTGACCTATAATTCAGCTTTTCGAACGGGAGTGAACATGGCGAGCGCGAGGAGCGAGCCGAAAATTTTAGTTATGATGACATTGAGGCTGCACATTTGCCATGTTTGCTTTTCTTTTTTTTTTTAACTCCTAAAAAAACAAGATGACCATCACCTACCTTGAAAAATTGAAATGTGAGCATGAAGTCGAGAGGAAAAACTTTTATTAAATTACTCGTATTTCAATTCTTTATTGTAATATTTCCTGAAAACCAGGGAAAAGGATGGGGGAGGGGGTGCTGCAGCCCCTCCAATTTTTCCAGTAGATATTTAAAAAAAAAGCTTATATACTTTTCCTCGTGTTCAGCCCATCAACTTTTTAATCACCCCACCCCCTCAAACCCTTTCAAAAACGCCCCGTGGTCTCTGAAAATAATGATTTATGCGAGAGCCAGCGAAAATATTGCACAGACCTATCTAAAAAAAGGGCGATTTTAAGCACTATTTTTTTTAATTAATAATTTAGCTCATGAACATTTTGAAAATTAGGTATATAAGTAGGTCAATTTAAGAATCCTTTTCACACCCTGTTTTCTTCTTCCTTTCTCTCTCTCTCTCTCTCTCTCTCTCTCTTTTATTATTTTTTTTTGTCAAGCGGAGCGCCTACTCGCCAGCCGGGGGGGGGGGGATCATTCGACCCCCCCCCTAGTTACAGGCCTGGAAAAGGGAATGGATGTCTTCTCAAATTCACTTTGCACTCACTTTATTTATTTACTACCTTTGCATGTATCAGGCCCGTAACTAGGGGGGGGGTTTGAACGAACCCCCCCCCCCCCCCCCGCTGGCGAGCGGGGTCCGCTTGACAAAAATAAATAAATAAAAATTGATTAAATGTTTAACTTTTTAATTTTTTTTTGCTTATCATTTTTTTTGGGGCCAATCGAACGACCTCAGCCTATACTATAGCTAATATTTTTTGAACACGTACCTACCCTCCCCCCCCCCCCCCCCGCTTTTCGCGGCGGTAGCATGACGTGAAATTTTTTTTATGTACTTTTTACTCGCCCGTCTTGATTTGAAAAAAAATTGATGTACCTTTTTTGTCACTTTTGCAGATTTCGAACCCTCCAGTAAAAATCCTAGTTACATGCCTGTGTATCACATAATATAACATCATGAATGTCACAATATCACCTTTAAACAACTTTTGGGATGTATTTTGGAAAATGCTAAGTACCCGTATGTTTATATACATAAAAAAATCAAAATATATTTCTTTACTTGCTGTACATCATTTAATGTTATCAAATTTTACTGCAGAAACCGGTTGATTTGGGGTTTAAAAAGTCAAAGACATTTTATTTATAGAAGACACCATACCTTTTCCCATAACGTCCGTGTACGGAGCTTTTAGAGATATTGACAGATTGCCGTTTTCAGCGAAATCAAGATACACGATTAAGATGATATACTTTTTGTTAAAATAATAAACGAACCTGCATTTCTCACAAGATGTCGTGCACATATTGGAACAATTTTCTAAATAGTTACATTTGAATTTTCTTTACGCAGTTTTGACAAATGCGAAGTATAATTTTGATTTACATTCCATTTTTTGAAAATATTTTATAAAATGAACTTCTTTGGGCTGAATATTCATTTTACCCCTTAATTCCATCAAATTGTTTCAGCTGTAGGCAATTTATTTCTCTTTTATATGATCTGAAATTCGGGGCGATGTGATAGTTCCTCCAAATGATATCCCCCCAAAATTATTTGCTATAAAAAGGGCAACAATTTGGACGCCCCCTTATATTAAGAGGTGATCGCAACAACTTTCGAAGAGCACACCTCTGAAATATTGTGTCCAAGGATATTTTCTTTCGAAAAAACAAGGTGTGCTTAGTTTGTACAGTAACAACATTTGAACCTTCAATTTACGGGTTGGATCTCCCCTTAATTGGACCATATCTATCTTTAAGTCTTTAAATACATGTTCCCTTTGTAGAGCAGTGTTTGTTTTTTTTTTTTTTATGATAACTCCAGAGATGCCAACCGTTATGGAATAATTATACCAAATTAACATTAGAAATTAGAACACAAATAACCCAAATAGTTAAAACAGCTGAAACAAATGTCTTGTTAACAAGAGAAAGAAAACTATTGATTTGAACGCATTCCCAAGATTGAATGATGAAGCAAAATGCTATTATTCATGCTTTCTCTAATGAAAAGTCAATGATTTTAGCTGTTCTAACTATTTGGGTTATTTGCTTTCTAATTTCTAATGTTATAATTATTCCGTAATGGTTGGCATCTCTGTAACTGCAAGTTGATGTTCAGATGTGAGTGGATATATCTCTTCACCATCCTTAGACCGAGTCTGATGAAGTATAAAGCAATGTGATCCTATCCCATCCCAGACGGATGTGTATGCCCCTATCACCCAAGGGATATACTCTTTTGACCTTTGACCTGCCCCAGAGTCAGTCTCTTCGCGGAGGTGCTTCGTCAGGAAGCGCCCATAATCACAAAGAAAAATACATGTGGGAGGTAATAATTGGTCAATCTTAGCGTTCAAGAGCCTCAAGATGAAGTGAGACTACCCTGTAAGATTTGTTTTCCTTTCATATTGGAAAGAGGGTTATCAAAGGTCATTAAATCTATCATTTCTGTTTAGAACTTGTAAAACTTTTAAACTGCAACATATTTTGTGACTCCTTTATCTTGGTTGGTATACTTAAAATAATGAAAATTTACGTATTACATTTCTTAGGAAAGCATAACACATCAAGGTCTCTATGCGTCGGTATAGAAATCATGGGACAATTTAAAAATAGATGGAACAATAAAACAGAGATAAGTACATTGTAGAGCTAACTTAATGTACTTCTTATACATTTCAATATATTATTTATCTCAGCACAAAAACCCTTGTATAGTAAGGTACCTACACTACCTATCAATATATAGAAAATCCTCTCACACAATTAGAATTAGATATTTGGGTCTTTTGGTGAAAGTAGACAACACAAATACTGGCTAATTTTGAACAGACACGTTATTCATCACACAGACTTTCACCTTCTATAATTCAATCCCAAATTTTCACAAGTCATCAACAAACTTGCAGCATGTTTTAGGGACAGTTTCTATGCATTTGCGCATAGGCCTATATCAAAGAGAGATTAAAACAAAGAAAGCATTAGTGGCTGATGGCAATAAACAATATGAAATCAGTTGTTGATATCAAATGTAAGAGTGCATCTATAGATGTGTTTTTAAGCCAATGAAATGAAGAAGAAGAGGAGAGTGTGTAGAAGGAATGTCAATACTGAACTATGATGAGTGATAACTTCCTGGTTTAGGGTATCAAATATTTGTTTCTATCTCATTACATACTCTCAGTATCAGAAAGCAAAACTATGGCAACAATTTGGGGACAACCATTTTGAAGTTAGAAGAGCTCATTTTGATCAGGTTTGTTCTATGTATTTTATAGCAGTGGACAGAGAGATTTTTTAAGTAGAGAGCTGAGCTGAAAGTGAAGGGGAAGGGCCGCACAGCGATTTTTCTTTTTAAGTGGAGGGGCTGAGCTGAAAAGGGGGGCTAAACAGGCTAAAAGTCACAAAGAGATGGTTATTTTCTCATTTTTATACACATTTACAAACAGTTGGGGACCGAATCCCTCCTCCAGCCCCCCCCCCCCCTGGTTCAAGGGGCCCATTATAGGATAAAAGAGGGGGGTTCTTTAATTTTTCAATTACACTTTCTCGTCAAACCTCCATTTAAATGTAACAAAAATTATCATTCATATAGAATACACATCACACTGACATTCTTTACAAAAGTACAAAGATTTTACAGACACTATATTCAAAAAAATATTTCTACATTTTTTTTCTTCACAAATATCAGTAGGCTTTATCAATTAAAACTACAGAAGAGACACTGTTAAAATGAAAGTTCCAAACAATAGGCTTCATGTGACTAAACCTTATTTGCAGGGGATGAGACAAATTAATAATTGAGATCAAATTGAAGAAAAAATTAAACAACAAATGGATAGAGAAATGAAGAAAAATAACTTGAAAACAATATACATAAATTAAGAAACAACAACTTTATAAATAAATTTACATATATCATGATATTTTGTGTCTTGTATTGGTCATATCTTCACTTTAAGATGTTTAGAGGTCGGGTCATGGAAGTCAAGCTCCAACAACAGACAGAGGAACCCATCTATCATCCCTGAATATGAGGTTTAAGGACTCAAACTAGAAAAGGGCAAAGCAGGCACATTGTTACACCAGTCCAATGTCACTACAGATTTGTGAATGAAGCAAGATTTGAAAAATTGATCAATACTAATACAAATTCAATTTGCAGTCAATAAAATAAATTAAAGAAATTATGCATTAATGATAAAACTAGTTGTGATTTAGGCTATACTGTAGTGCCTAATATAAGACAGTTTCATCTCTAAGCGCTTTACAATAATGTTGTAATCCAAAGTACTCTCTTTGAAGAACAATTTTCTTATATCACAGAGATTGTGATGTGACTTTGTTTCTACATTAATTCACTTACCATGAATCTTCCATCTTGTTGTTTGATTCATTTCTCTCCCAATTAAATACACAGCAACATCAGAAATACAGATTATTCTTTAACCTGTTGGAGACAAGCTGATTTGGCTATAAGACGCATTTCCCATAGACCTCAGCCCGAATATATTCAGGCTCAGTCCTCAACAGGTTAAACAGTACTGACTTTGCCGAGTTTGCTACATGAACAACAAATTCCTGCTGAGCCATTTTGTGATGCCATGAAGAACTTGATACTTGTGTATATACCTCTCGTAATCTTACTTTACCCCTCTCTGTCTCCAGCGGAAGACAAACCCTGAACCAGTAACCCTGACTTTAGCTTTGATCTCAATCCAGTAAGTGGATACTCCCTCCCTGGGTCCTAACAATTGCTATTGTAGTTTCGTAACATGAGGAATGTTGGGTTTTTGAGACCATTTCAAAGCTTTAACATAAGATAAACAGTGCGGCTCTGAAAACTCAATTCTTCACAAATTTATTCATTCACCGGATTATCAGAGAGGAAAGTACATTATTATTTGTTCGCCTTTTGATTGAACTGTTTGGGTTCTTTTCTTCTGTCCAAACACAGTTTTTTTTTCAATTATTTTTTTTTTATGTATTCAAAATAGATAATAGGAAATAAATATTAAAGCAATATCAAGCTACAATAATAAGATAAAAGCCTCTTACTAATTTAGTGAATTTCCTTGCATTATGCATGTATGAAGTTACAAAAATTGAAGCAACACCATCAAAATTTCACAATGTACAAACACGTATACAGGTACTTGTAAACGTTTATTCAATATTTGAAAATGTTTTTGATTCCGTCTGTATTGTTTTGATGGGGTTTTTGAGTGTGTTATCCTTTTAAAAAAACAGCACCTTTCTGTATGTACATAGTACATTTATTATGGATTCATTTGAGGGTAAAACCAATTTATTCAAATAGCTTTATCAATGCACATGGTACTCAATTTCATAACATCATATATTGTGGTTTTGATATTCTTCCTGCATAGTTACTTTCCCCCGTTTATTCAATTTCCTTGTGTCTTGTTTGATTCAGTATTGAATTTTCCCCAAAAAACTCCTTAGCCACCTGAATGAACAAATGGATAAGCTGGTGAAGATAATCTGTTATTTTGCAAAGAAACAGAGACCACATGAATATTACCAAAGTTTTTCTGCAACTGACATTCTATACATTGCATAAAACAACTTTGCTAGAGTGCTGTGGAGGTTCTTGAGAAACCTGTTACATAACATACCCACCGGCACCTATTGGTCTGGGACTACAGTCCTGTATGCAGGTGATCAAAAGGCCAGGCAGTGGGGAGGGAGAACGAGTCAAGGTGTGATAAAGGTGTGCAAAAGGGGTGCTTTGTGCCACCTTTTGTTTGCTCAATCCTGAAGCAGGGTATGCATTCACACCTCTACAACAATAGAAGGCAGGTCTCCTGAAAAGAACCCACTTGATGGGGCTGAAAAGATGGAAGGATTGAAACCCATAAAAAAGAATGTATGCAATACACACAGCGAAAAAGTATAGTTACCCATACACAGACATTCAGTCACAGGTAAAGTTACCTGTACAACAAAGCATAGGTGTGTGGAATGGAATGCGGTCTCATGCTGCTTTACCTGCATTCAGATCAGCATAAGAATTTACAGCATGTTCACCTTTAAATACAAGCAATTTTCATGGTAGTATCTCACTTGCTTACGAGACAGGTTTGAGGCTAGTTTGAAACTGGTTGAGATGCGTTGGAGACAAGTCTTGGAGATGTTCCAGAGATGTCTCCCGAGTCTCCATGAGGTCTTATTAGTTGTAGGGAAAATTAAACCTGTTCATACCTAGTTTGCAGGCAATGTTGTTTGCTTACTAGGGTCTGAAGTTAAGAACTAGATTCACTTGTGTACTATAGCTTCTCCCAACAAGACACAGACAGACAGTGAGTTTGGAGGCTAGTCTCCACTCTAGACTGAAATTTGTTTAATTGTCAAATTGAGTCTGTGCTTGCAAACTAGTTCATAAAGACTGCTATATTTCAATACCTTTAAGTTTCATCATTCATATTCCATGAATTATAACTTGTAAAATAAAATGGTCTGATTTACTAATGATGTGAATGTATAATTTGGTTTCATCTTTTGAAAACTATGAAAAAGATCAATAAAAGGTCCCCGAGCTTACCAGTAGGCAATCCAGGACACAACAATGCCATGTGTAGTGCAATTGATATGCTTGAACATCTTCGTCAGCTGAGAACCAGAAGGGCGCTATTGCAGATCAAAGATGTTCCGTTGAGAACCAGAAGGTACAGAAATAGCGCCCTTCTGGTTCTCAACGGAACATCTTTAAGATGCAATAACGCCCTTCTGGCTCTCAACAGACGTCTTGTCAAGTCATGATAATAATGACACTGGGTAACAACAGGTTCTCCTCTCTTCAAAATCAAGCCAAAAAAAAATTAATTAAAATCTTCAAATCTTGTTACATCTCTTTTCAATCAGTTTTGATATATTTACATGAATTACACTATTTTTTTTAAATTACTCAAACTGTTAACAAGTACCTTTAAATCATTTCAAGCAAACCTTCTTTGAGAGAAAGAATGCGGCCAATGGAGTATAATGACACCATTCACACCTTTGCGCACAGCCAGTCTTCTTTGTCTTGGATAATTCAATTACGCCTCAAGCCCTCTTCAACTATCTCACAAAAACTACTACCAACTTCTTGCATGCCATGCAAGATTTAAGACACCTCTGCTCTCAAAAGTTGAAGAAAAAGAAATCCTCTTGGGGACATGAGGAAACAACGGTTGCTATGACAATGACATGCGTATTCCCAGGCGCTGTAAAGGTAAGGCTTTTGTGCCTGTCTCTTTACCCTGACAATAGGGAGGGTTCTCTCCTAAGCCTTGGGTTGGTAGTAAACTGTCAGGAAGGGTCTACTAAGCTTGGCAACGCGACTCGATGTGATTACAGCACTCTTCTGGAAGATGTTTGCATGTGCCAGGGAAAAATGTTTAGAAAATACTACACAGCAAAATAGTCAATACAATTTACCTTGGAATATCAATAAACATTCTAAAAGAAATAATGGCATACATACATGAACGTCCACATCCACATTAAGAAAACTTAAATTACTTTTTATAAACCCTGCCCTCCCCTGAACCCCCCCCTTAAAAGCAATTCATCAGAAACAGTGAATTATTTAGCATTTATTTAATATCTAGGTTACACATGGATGTCCATAATTTGAATTCCAGATCCCCTAATCACAAAAATGAAACAGAAAGCCTAAAACATGTACAGAAACTGTTTAATCTATGACCCGGATCAGAGTTAATGTTGAGACGTGTTTTGCATTCGTAATCTGTATTCAATCTAAGACAGAAGTTGCACATTGACCACATAATGCATCATTCTCAATAAACAGAAAACAAAAATACACAGCTCTGGTAAGGAGACTACAAATACCAGCAGAGAGGAAGGGATAGGACCGTTCGTTGACCCCTAACGGCTGACCCATCATGCAATGCATCACTGGAATGCTGATTGCTTGCTTTGAAGTGAGGTGTTGAGCCGCACACTACTCAACCTATATCTCGCAAATTTCTATTGCAGCAGAGATGTAATATAAAATATCATAGATGATAAAACAATATACACGTATGTAAGAATAGCAGTTTCCCATATGTTGGGATTCTTCATAAGCTGCTAAATTTTTGTGTTCAATCTGATATACACATGTACAATATAGGTTCAGCACATTATTATTATTATGATATAATTTATATTCTTTCATTATTTTTTTTTACAATGAGAGATAAAAGTGCCAGAAAATAACATTACACATAAAACATTTCATAATGAATATAGATACAGAAAGCTAAAAAGTAAATCTCCTTGATAAGCTTTTAAAATTAACAAGGACAAATTTCTTGAGATGTATTATGATCCCGGATATTAAAGATTGTAAGCTGCTCATTTGAGAGATGGAAAGTCATGCAGCTACTGAAAGGTTTCAAATTAAAGGACTGCTTTAAAAGCTATAATTTTGTTTCAAAAAGGTCTGAGAAATAAATGTAAAAAGAATGGCAGCATACAATTGTTGGGATTCTCCACCAAAGAAAATTAAAAAAGGACGAATTTTTGTAGTTGAAAATTACATTAACCGTATTTTCCTCACTTCAACAATACAATTTGAACATTATTAAAGAACATTGATGTGGTCACTAGTATTAAACAGCAATCAAAGCATCAATATCTGAGCAAGGCTATGCATGGGCAAATACAATACTAGAATATTATCATTGATAAGGTAAGGATAATACTTGCAACAAAACATTATAATTATAATAAAATCAATTTACATGTATTGCCATATTTATATTTTTAAAAGAGAAAGAGAGATACTTCAAGGATACATATGGAATAAAATGTTACCCAGACTGAAGTTAAAAGTAAATCTTGATACATCCATTCATAATTCCTTTAACATGAAAAAATATGATAACATACAAAACTAAAAACAAATTTCCATTAATTGTATTCGTTTAAGGTACATAAAAATGTAGCATACAGTGTTCTAATATCTTTGTATGTCAAGAATGCAAATATGCTATTGATAAAAAAAAATATTATCAGTTGTATAATCAGCTAATTTTTAACACAAGGAAGTCGAAAAGAGTTTGAAAAAAACATTTCATTTTCTGTCTTTCTGTCAAACCTGCCAAAGTCTGACAAAATGACCTATATTCCATATCTAGAAGAACTGCAAATTAAAGTACATGTACATGTAGCTAGACATGCTTTAATTAGTATTTAGGTTTCAGAGCATGTTAACTTTCTGTCAACACGATTGCAGCAAGGATATTGAGTAGGAGGAAGGAGGCTAGCTATTAAGTCTCTACAATCACGATGTTTGCGGGATTTCAACCCGAATGTGACTACAACAAAAGAAAAAGTTTCGGAGGCGAGAAGGAAATTAATCAAATTAGGGCTTTTAGTAGAGCCCTGTTAGAGCGATATTTATCCACCAAGGGGTTAGGCAAGGCTGTATAAGGATTTTAGCTGAAGGTGATGACAGACGTGGCAAATAATACACTAAGATCGAATGATTATTGATATTCATTGACTTGCGTTGTCATTTGAAATTAGCCAAATTATGATGTTCATGTAAACATATTCTTGTATATGATGTGGAGGTGTAATTATATGAATTGATGAATAAATTTATTATTTATTATCAGAACTGTTTATTATGTTTATTGCATCAAATGATTAATACTTGCCTTATCATTATCATCATGACTAATAAGAATTAAATTAATTTGCAAAAACAATATATGTTCATGAGAAATATAAAAAAACTGAATGTAAATCTCATGAATGGATGAATAAACTATAGTTATTTAAATAAAATTTCAATATTCTTAAAGGGTAAGTTCACCCTGGAATTTAATTGGTCCTAAAAAAAGCAGAAAAATAAACTTTTTGTTAGAGTGATGAAGGAATATATGTATAGATATATCTATTTCATAGAGGTATGTAAATGTAAGCCTATATTAATATAGGTTTGTAGATATATCGACAGCATACGTGAGATGATTAATATTCTTCAGAAAAATGGCATTCTTCTGAAAAAAATGGCATGCAAGCTGCAAGAGCAGCTTGCTTGTGACATCACAAAGTCAAAATTATCATCATTCATATATTAGTTTGTTATTCTTTAGGGGATTTTCTACAAACCGTCACTCATATGTTTCTTTTATTTTTTTGCTATTTTCAAAATCAATGAAATTCCAGAGTGAACATAATAAATAATACATTAAATATAATACATGATCACTGCAAAAATCAAATTAACTACCCATGAATGTACATTACAGTGCATCATAGCAGCATGAAACATTTAATCTCAAAATACTGCAGTTAAATATTCATTATTGACTTTATATTATTCAAACAGTCTCCCATTTCCATGGTGATTTCTTTATCCATTGAAACCCCCTGTAGCATTGATTCCACCTTACACACACCACTCAACTCAACAAGCTGTATGAGTAGACGACCTCATATAGAGACAAGCCTTGGTTGACAACCTGACCCATTATAAAACAAATCAAAGGCTTACAATATAATAATAAAGAGGATTCATTGTGAATAGACTATGAGGACGTAAGAAAAAAGGGACTTTAGGGGGTTCATTTGCATACAGCTGCACACGATATACATTGCGCACACACTCGATTGTGACTCCTTGCACGCGTGCGCCAGACGCACACATACACTGTCGTGTGCGCACACTCGTACACACACAGAAACTACAAAAGAATGGTAGACAGGTTTTCAATCTCTCTGTACATGAGAGTGACCTACTGTGTGTAGTACACATGCACTAATAGTAGTACTTGCTACTGCATAAATTAAAAAAAAAATCCTGTAGCATAGGCTACTGTTTAGGTACACACGCCAATGTCAATGGGTGGGGACGAGGGTATATATTCTATGTGTACTCTATACAAAAGTGGGCGTAAAACTTGAAGTGCATCACCATGATATTAAAATGATTTATGAGGCTCTCAGTTAACTGTCCAGAAAATGGCCTTGGTAGTCCCATATATCACTTGGTCTTTATATGCTAGTAGCCTACATACATGTGTATAATGTAATATTTTATGCATTGTGCACCTGTAATCAACAGATATTAAAAAATAAATATAAAAAAGAAAAAAGATTTGATTTAAGCAAATTAAAATGTTTTAATAATATTTATGTGTTCACAGTAGATGGAAGATAAATAAGAAAAACATTATACCATTGTAGCCTACATCCCTCTCACCTATAAAGGTTGAATACTTATCTATGACTAGGGGCAAATATCTACACCCAATTCAATCCAAGTAATTAAGATATTTAATCATATAAAATCAATGTAATGTGTATGCACATGTAAACAGAACAATAAAAAGGGAGGTAAAGGGACTCTGCCATTTCATTTTATCCTCTTTTCATCATCAATCTACCAAGTGTCTTAAGGATTTGCAATGTACAAGTGCGTAGTTCAACAAAAAGAAAGAAAGTGATTATAAAGAAAGAATTCAGAGGAACAAACATTTTAAGAGTCTTTTCAAAGTTCTAAGATCTTCGGTCAAGATGTATGTTAAATAGTCAAAATAATTGAGAAATTCAGAGAGAATATCTTATCTAATCAAAGATTGACTGTGTGCGGAACCCACCCAAATAGAAATAAATTGTGAGGAAGCAATCAAAAATATTCTTGACAAATGTAGAAAACTAATCCATTCCGTGTTATGTTAAGAGATTGCTATCATAGTCTCCTCATATGTTGAGCAATGTATCTGGGGACATATTCCTATAAATACAAAAAAAGTACTTCTTTTGTTTTTTAGTCAGGGCTAGCATGCATCACAATTGATATTGACGCAATTAGGAAATTAAATGTGTCATGACAATTTGGAAGGAGGAAAATGGCTTTTTTGAAGCAGGTAATGAAGATGAATGTCTGAGTGAAAACAAGGGGCAGATATGAACGAGATAAAAGCCTTCTTGTCTGGCAGGGTGCGCTCTTCAGGCATAACTTTCTTCAGCCTTTTCCTGCCGCTTTCGATAAATGTGTTTCCTGTCATTGCCAATAATTAATTGCTACAGATCAAAATCTAGCGTAGTTCTTCTTGAAATTATTTTGTAAGTTCAAATCATTAATCTACCATTGATTTAAATCATAACCTCAAGACTTTATCAAAATGACATCAAGAAAAGAAAATTGGGATTACTTGGAAAAGAACAAATTCTGGCATGTGACCTTTTAAAATTTGGAATGAGAATTATTATTGATATTAATTGTACCTTGTATTTTTCTTCAAACCATTTGCCTTTACTGAGAACTCAACAATGAATAAAATACCTATTCATGATACTCATTTATATACTTGCCACGACCAAAAAATCCAGTCACATACAGATACATGGATATGTTACTGTATAAGTGGTTATTTTCGCGGTGACTTTATTTTCGCAAACTTCGCGAGTCAGTCATCGCGAAAATTTCCACTTCAATACAAGGCTATTTATAGTAATGAAACCATCACCAAAATCGTGAAATTTTGTTCCCGCGAATTTCCCCAAATAGTCCAAAATCGTGAAAATATCTGTACGCGGAAATATTGGCTTATACAGTAACCGCTATTGCCAGGTTTGTAAAACCACGATCAACTGATTTGAGTATGTATAATACGTGTACGCCTACAATGTACATGTACGCCTACAATGTACATGTACACGTACATTCATATTTCTGACTATTTTCTATACAATTTTTCTCCTATGTAACATTGTTCACCTCTGTGCAACATGAGCCAAATCAAGACTAAATATTACCTTCATTATAGCTTATAAAATTATCTTCTTTGTCATCATAGAGCATTGTACATGTACATGAAATGAATTTTAACTGTATCTGGACAACTACCCACAGAAATAGGGTTAGGTGTATATTTGAAGGATTAGGTGGTAGATTTTTGGTGGGGCCCGTATTCCATAAACTATACTTAAGCAATTTTGCTTAAGTCTAAGTATCTTTTCTAATATTTTGTCCAGGAAAAAAATTTCTTGGCTTTTATTCCAAACACGTAAATCACTTTGTCTGAGCTCAGAAAGCATTAAGCACAAGTCTTAATTCTGTTAATATTGTCATGTTTAATTTGTGGCTAAATGGAGCTTCCATATGTGATGCGTCACGTCGAAATGAGAGACTAGTAGCGATTTTTGAAATCCATTTTATTTGATATTATTGATCCCTGATTCATTGCCTTGAATTTGATATATAACCCGACTGTAAAGAGTAATAGAAGTGGAGATATTAGCCTCTGAACGCGAGGGAGAATTGTGCTCTTGGAAATCAAATCAAGAGAAAAACGTCTGCGAAGTTTGACTTCCGTTCGACTCCGCGCCAGAAAAATAAGAACATTTTGTCACCGTTGTACTCACCGAAATGCCCTAGCAACCACTTGTTACAAAGGTGAAACGATTGACCAATGAGGAGGCTGCATTCAGGTATACAAGAAACAATACTCGTCCGTCACGCATGATCGAGGCAAGCGCAGCAAGTGGAAACAAGCGGCGATGTTGTCTAAATAACATTCAATCTTCTCAAAAAAAAGAAGCTGAATTTGGTTAGTTGTTTTATATCTTCGTCAAATAAATAAAACGTCATGCTCTTTCTAATGGTTTAAGAAAAAGTCCGCTCTTTTAAGAAAAGTGTTTACCAATCCTGGCGCTAAATTAGAGTTAGAAACAAAACTATTTTAAAACCTTTTTGGGGGTTTTATTCGCGATGTTTGCGTGCGTTCTTTGAATGTCAATCGCGTATACTCTTACTCATAATAAGCGGGTCATTTTGAGTTGAACTCTCAATTGGAATATTTGAACATAATAATGGTCTATAGACTAAATTATTCTTGTACAGGGCTTATGCATTTTGTTTATATTCTTTGAATAAGTATATGATAGAGATAAGCCTCCAAAAATGTTTTAATAAATATTTGCGCCTCACGAATGTATTTAGAATTTCTCTGATCACGTTTTATGAGTGGCTAGGTTAGCTTAAGACAATGAAAATAAAAACGTAATGATTGCTCGATCTCATCTTTTTATGATCAATTGTTACCAGTAATAAGAAGATATTAATAATTTTTAGAAATGAATTATTTTAAGAGTAAATCGTATTTTGTTTCGTCGTGTTTAGTAAAACGCTACTTTCTTACACGTTACTTTGTAATAAACTGCAGAGACTTTAACTAATATTGTATCAGAAGTATTATCACGTCACCTCTTTTGTATGCTTATGTTTCCCTGATGGACAAATTTGTTTATAGGGAGGTTTTAATTTCCCATCAGGACAAGAGATATCGCGGCCCTAAAATAAATGCTGAAATTAACATTCATTTGGATCCAGATAGCTAAGTCAAGCAATAAGTAGCTTTTCCCACATAACCCCCCCCCTCTCCCCCACCCGATTGTTAGATTTGACATTCTGTGTCGTGCTCCGCTATCCCGGATGAAACAGCTTTATTCACAGCAGGTTTGTGGCATCGCACGCAAAATTTCTAAGTGCAGCTAAAGAGAGTTTAGTTTCGCTATTCGCTCACAAAAACGAAACAAAAAGCCAGTTGAAATCACACATCACATGACCGTGAACGTCCAAAAACAAAGCCATGCGTTGCTAAGGGCGGAGCTAAACGGAGAGGGGAAATGAGCGTGGACGTTCGCTTGTATGTCCGGAAAAAAAAATTATGACCGAAAAAACACTCGCCGAAAACTGCTTTTTTACCACTTTCCCGTTATCATTTTCACTCATTTTTTTAACAGAGCAAAGATGAAGCATGGTAGAACCAGAAAATAAAAAAAAAATTTTCCTCCAATTTTTGAGTTTTTTATTAGTTTGTCGATTTACTCGATCTTTGATCTGCGACTTCTCTTCATTTCGACAAGACGTATCACATATAATCAACATCCAACTTAAGCCACTCGGTAATTAGGCTTAAAGTTAGGATAAATTTGCATATTTTTAGGAGCAACTCAATTTAGACGTTTTACTTAGCCCAATCAAATAATTTATGCTCAACTGTCAAAAATAGGGTAAGAGAAAATACTCTTAATTAAAACCAAAATTTATTTTAGCAAAAATATTCTTAAGTTTCATGCTTAAGTCCAACGTTTATGGAATACGGGCCCTGGAGGTAATTGTCCAGGGGGTAGTTGTCCTATAACCCATTTGAACACCTAACATTGTCTATTCATTTTACTTAAAGTAAATGTGATAAAGCAGGGCTCAACATTAAGGGGCGCCCGGGCGCCCGGGGCGCCCGGGGCGCCTAGATTACCTACCAGGACCCTCAGATCAGAGGAATTATCAAAAAGTAGTTGCCCGAGTTGACCCTCAAAATTTTTTGCCAGCACAGGGAAAATTTGGAATATAACACTAGGTATGTAGGTATTAAAACATTTGAGGACTATTCCAAACACCTAAATGTGATATTAAAACTAATTTCAAGTCAAATATCAGAGCAGAAATGACCCTGATATTTCTTAAAACACCGATCGTTTGTGTCTAGTCCCATGTGTGCTAATTGGTGTAGACTGACATTTTTTGAAGTTTTTGCTCATAGATTTGAAGGTTAAAATTTGGTCTTGGGTGTCCAGTTTTCAAGGAATGAGCATTAGAAAACATGATCTTGAAACCTCTTACCCCAGTTACATCTGAAATTTAGTTTTCACAATTTATTGGTAAAAAAAGATCGATTTTTTTGGTGGCTATGTCTGCACTGTTTGTAGCATGAACTGAGCTGTATTCCTCCCAGAAGTCTTGGGGCAGAATCTGTCAGTGAGAGCCTCTGACAGCAGATGCATTTCGGAACTTCTAAACTTTGAAGGGGCCTACTTTTATCATCTTTAAAAGTGATGCAGTGATTGTCTGATGAAATAAATTATCTTAGCATACTTTGGTGAAATGGTGGATGAATTTTTTTTTATTAAACTAGACCACAGAAAAATTGAATTTCATTGTAACAGAAGTCTAATTTAGATTCTACATTTTTGTTCAGATCTCCTAACGTTAGACTAGATAGAAATTTTTTTTGAGAGCGAAGTTCAGTTTTTACCGGTCATTGTTTTGTTATTTTTTTTTACACATCAGTCATTGACATCTTTTCTTAATGTCAATTTTTCATTTCGAAAGAAAATGATTGTCAAGCTTTTAATTTATCGATTTCTTGCATCATCATTAAGTAACGGCATGGATCTACAAAATTGGTGTATGAATTATGAATGGGAAAAAAAAGATGAAATAAAGAAAAGTAGCTCCCAGTCCCGAACCCATTTTTTCCCCTCAACAACTCAACCGCCTCCCTCGCTAATAAGAAGGGGAAACTTTGTTGTTTTGTTTATTATCATATTTTTTTCGGGCAACCAGATTATTGATTCGGGCTCCCAAATTTGGAAAATTTGGATATTTGGTTGCCCGGCAGGGCAACCCCAAAAAAATGTTAGTGTTGAGCGTTGGATAAAGAGAAGAAATATTATGTCCCCACCTGATGCCCATCAAGTTCTGTATTGTTTCCATTTGATGTGGAAGACACGTTACAGGCAGCATCTTAATTAGATTATGGTTTTGACAAGATCCACTTAATGACTAATAATGACCATCATATCCTGAACAAACAGACTTAATACTCTGTTCACATTGGCAAATCAACTATCTTCTGTCATATCTACTTCAACAAAGATAGAATGATTATTCCTAATGCGTTAAACTTTCTCTTACTACTGAAAAAAAATGTTTAAAAAAAAAAATAATCACTATTTTATACAGAAATTTATTTACATATTGCTTCGGATTAAAAATTGGCTGCCACAATTAAAAACTTTAATATTTCTAGATAATTAATGTAAATGTTATGAATGATAAATGTTGGACTGCCTACTTGGGTTCAAACTATTGATGGAACAGGATTTCATTTTTTTTTTCTGTTATTATCACAAAATCTAAATTTTCATTTTGTATATACTAAGTCCCAAGATCATGATGATTGTCTGAGGAAAATGTAAAAAAGGAAATATATCTATAGAGCAAAATTTTCCCTTTGAATCAAATGTAAGAACACTCTAAAAATAATAAAAAACAACATAATAATAAGTAAATAAATACATGGTCATGCACAATATGTGAACATGCTCATAACTATTGTCGTGTAAAACTACATCTTTCGTTTTTCATGGCATCAATAATAGGAAATCTGTGAAATGTGTTTCCTTGAGAATACCCATATACAATCAGGAGCGATCTAGACCTAAAGTGGTAGTAGTGGATGTCTCAAATGAATTAAATTAATTAGCACTTACATTCCCTTCCCAGACAAGCACAAGGTTGCTCCCTAAATTGCAGCACATGCAATTAGCACACTGAGCCTACTCTAATACCAACCCCTACTCTTCGGCATTGATTTTACAATCACCGGGTAACAGTTAATTACAGATGCACTAATAGAATTTCCTCTTTCTATCAAATGATGGGTGCTCTTGAGAAAATGAATATTCTAGGCTCTCTCTCTCTCTCTCTCTTTCTGTCTCCATCTCAGAACTGCTGTCTTTTCTCTCCCCATCTACCTCCCATACATCTTTTTAGATAGAATCGTATTTGCTGAGTTCCAAGGAGATGGGGATAGGGAGTGAAGGTTAATGACTAGGCAAGATTCTTGCTTGTGATGGATTTTTGTTTTCTTTCTTTCTTTGATTGAGTTATGACAAAATGCAATGCCATAAAATGAAGATATGAAGATATATTCTGAGTTCAGATGACTGATTGAAGCATCATTAGCCCTACATGTATATAGATGGACCAAAATCAATGCCTTTTCTTTTAATTTTTATCTGATAAAACCATAAGGGTTCTGTACATCTCGTCATAAAATTCTTGATTAATTCTACATGTACTAAACTCCTGAGATGGAAAAATTAAATTTTAACTATTTCAACAATTGGTACAACAAGGAGTAATACCATTTATTTATTTGTAGTACATACATGTACATTTAGGTCTAAATTTCACATTTCAAAATTCCATGCAATGTGTTTAGTATTCTGCATGATGAAATTACGTGTGTATTTTATTTAGCATGTAACATGGATACTGACTGGCTATTATTAATTTGCAATTGACTGTAATACTTTATGTTACAGGGTACTGGAGTCAGATAAATTAACACTTAGTTGTTTTCTTTACCTCTTAATTAGATTTCCTACAATATCTACTTTACAACTTGTTTTGTCAGTATAGTATGTTTAAATATACTAATAACAATAACAATTATAACATGAGATTCTCTAGAGATGAGTGCTTACTAAATATTGTCGTTATCATTATCATTATTGTCTACCATCTACAAATTTGCATGCATGCAGTTAAATTCAGCTGATTTTTTTTATTCCAACATAGAGAGAAAAATTGATAACATTTAAAAATGATAGGAAAACCAGAAAATCACCCAACTCTGTCATGAAACCAATAGAAAGTTATTACAACACGGTCCTTATACATACACATGAAAACCAAGAAGAAGCAATATAGACAGCTACAAAGTATGTAGAAACAACAACAAACATTTCAATAGGAAACAGAATATTGATTAAATTGAAAATATGTTGTAATTGTTTGAATGTCTTCCACAATTGTGTGGAAGGAAAAACTGAAAGTAATAAATGAACAAATGGTTGCTTCGTTTTCTCACAAGGGTGGTTTAAAAGGGCACGAATAGTTTCAGGCTACCCTTGACCTTCAACCTTTTGTAGAGCTGCATGGAAATGACTGAGGATAATCTCTCCACAAATTTATTCTAACCCCTCATGGCCCCCAGTGCTCAAAAACTGCCGTTGTCCGTCTTCAGCTAGAGTGCAGATTTACTACTTGCTGTCTTCCCCGATTCCAATCAAATTTATGCATATATGTACGAATGTAGACACTAACAACAAAAAAAACTTTTGTTTAGTTATAACTCTTAGATGAACCTACATGTAGGCCTACATTTGAGGGGAAAAAAAACTATTTTATTCATTCTCAACCTTATTTGGCTCTCTAGTTTAATAACTTCTTGTTTAAGCTCTATGCTGTAAACATAAATTGTCTGTGGCATGGGATGGAAGAAATTTAAAGGAATAGAAGTGGGAGAAATGGCACTTTGGATATTTCAATTTTTTTTGTCCGCTACAATACAATCGATTACATATTACAATCTTGAATTCTTAATTATGAATACATTCAATGTTTATTTTAGCTAATTTGATCCTGAACTGGCTGAAATATCTATTTAAAAAAAAAATATTTAACAAAATTTAAGTACAATATATTACATCTAATATGTACAAGCTCTGGCCTATACATTCTATCAGTCATATTGATTATATTTGTTCCCTGTTGCCTTCTTTAGGATTGAAGATCTTGATTGGCAAAAGCTTAAGTTTCTCAGGACGATTGAAAAATATAGCACATCAAAAGGATGGAACATGGCTGAACAAGGAAAGCGATGAAGACGAGCCCTCCATGGCTGGCGACTGCTGGAGCCGTAAAATGCCCGGTTAAACGTGCGAACCTGGGCCGCCTCTCCTGGGAGATTGGAGCTGGCTTAATTCTGATGGGGATGAGGGAAATTGCACTTTGGCTCTTATTCTTCTCCTAGCCCCCATTGACCTTACAATCTCGGGCAGTGAATTCCAAGCTTTGGAGCTACTCCCGCAGCATAAAGCACTGGCTTTATTGGGAATCCAGGCTCCATGCAACAACTTCAATAAGTAAATCCTGCACTTGATACATGCTTCTGTAAATTTGTTGCTCTCTAAAGCAGGGTTAATGGGTTTCAAGGAAATATACATGTAGGGAATGTAAGAGTTGATCTAGAAGTTGAATTGGATTGGATTGCGTTCCACACAACACTCCCACCTAGATTTTCTTCTATGGTACACCATTACTATTTAAGATTATCTAAGACACATAGGTCTACTTGAGAACACAAAAAGTTAAATTTTCAATAATTCATTAAATGAATTTTAAGTAATTTTAATGTAAATTTTAAGTACATTTTAATGTACTAAATATGGCCTACATGTAGGCTCCTATGTACATTATGTGAAATTGTTGTTTCAATTTTTTTTTCATCTGTAACACAATTGTAAACAAACTAGAAACCATTGCAATATGAATTTAACAGAAACTTCATTGAATTAACACCCTGTTGCTCAATCAAATTGAATTAAGTTTATGATTAGAATACTACTACACTGCACACTAAAAAAATTATTAGAAGCATGTAGGCCCTAATTATGTTTTTAGAAAGTAATTTGAAATGAGAGATAGGGATGAGGCAGAATAATAAATTATAAGCATAAGCATTGTCAGCATTGTCCTGGTTCTATTCGAAAATGGTACAGTCATTTTGAAAGAGAGAAAATAAAGATTTCCATTTTTATCAAAGTATTGCTTTGATGCCAATTCAATACAGAGCAATTCAAACAAAGAGTGACTGGTGCATTGCATGATGCAGTGATGATGCCTTGCTCAAAGCATTGCCCATCACACACTCACACTTTCATATAAATCACCCTGGCAGTAATTGTAAACAACCATCAGCATTCACAAATCTATGCATGCCATTTATTCTCACACCAGTATTAAAATGCTGTACAGTATACATGTACATTACATTTTTGCAGGATTCTACACTATTTTTTGGTTCAAGGGGATTCAGATTCATTTGGGTCTGTTCATTAGGGCCCGTTTATTTATTTTTTAATCTGGGGTTCAGGGTACAAACTGAAAAAATAAATAAATAAATAAATAAAACAAAATCAGAGAATTTAGAGTTATGTAATTACCTTGCTTAAAGTTTGATGCTGAATGATGCTCAGCAGAACCTGCTACATTACCATTTTTAGGGCCTGCACCGCCAGTTGGAGGAGAAAACATCTGCATAATTAGAGGACACAAGAACATAGCAAAATAATATATAAATTTGTAGTAAATAGTGGTAGAAAAAATATGCGTTGCGATTGGCTAGGTCAGTACCACGTGACCTACCTTCAATTTGTTATATTGTACATATGTACAATATAACTTTCGGTTTTGGAGGGTAAAGCCCGTGTTAAATTAATGGGCAGAGTATCGATTCTATTGATTGCCTTGTTACGCTAGTGCGTATAACAGTAAAATGGTGCGCACAAAAGTTAATAACAATGGGTACGCAGAGCAACAATATATGTCACAATAGCTTGGCAAACATAAAATCAGATTAGGCAAGGTCAAAGATCTAGGGGTCTATTTACTATAATATATGTGAACGCTCCATCTTGCAAACATTACTGGACATATACCTCGTTTACACTGTGACTCGGGTCGCAGGTTCGACACGGCAATTTTATGCCATGTAAACGGGATCAGTGTGATCCACGACCCGGGTTCGACACGCCTTTTTTGCTCCACCAAAATCGTAAGTTTCGATCTGGGAGGCGGGTTCGACACGGCAATTTTTATGTGTGTAAACAGAATGCCGTGTCGAAGTCGATGACCTTGAGGTCAGATATAGAATTTTGCTATACATCACAACACACATTACTGACGTCCCTTACTTCCGGTCATGATCTGGGAGCCATGTTGAACTCGCCTTTTTTGTTGTGTATAAACACGATCACAGGTTCACTCTTTGCAGTGTCGACCCTTCCTGTGGATTCGACACGAGAGCCGAGTCTCAATGTAAACGCAGTATATATGAACTTCAAATACTAAATTATCCCTCGTGCAGATCTATTTCACCTCGGCCTGCGGCCTCAGAGAAACAAATCTGCACTCGGGATAGTTTAGTATTTGTCGTACGTATAATCCAGTTATTGCGTGATAGATTGTTCACTATTTATATAATATATCCAATTTTTCGAGTTATATATATTTAATCCGTTCAGACACGCACACAAATAAGAAATCAGAAAACTGTTCATCCTCCTTACAAGTAGACTTTGATATATATTTATATATAGGCCCTATATATATATTTCCCTCTCAAGATCTATATCTATAAAAAAAAAAGATAATGTAACATTTGTCATTTATAAATATAGGGCCTATTGTATGCAGGTTACAGGCAGACACAAACATATAAAATATATGCATGCACAATTGCATGATGCATCGATCGGGCCTAGTCTGGCTTATGACACTCAATATTAACTAATGGGTCACCATATCTTCCAGCATAATCTAATGAATTGCAATAATCATTCCTCTATGCTCAAATGGTTCACTGGATGGCTAATATCCCAGCATATAAAGGATAACGTGATGAAAAGGGGCCTAATATTATGCGAAGCGATAAAAAATCATCCTTATGAGAGTGGAGTGAAGACGATCCACTTCTCGCTCTTCGGCGGATAATGGGGCGAGATTATCTCTGCCAGAGTGGGCCCTTGAGCGTGTCAACTGAATCTGGCTGGATACTCAAGTTGCTGTTGAAGCTGGAAAAAAAATATTCTTCAACCCATGTACATGCACTCACTTGCCCTTCCTATATGGTCACTGCAACATTTAGCTGTAATGTAAATACAAACTGCATTGCACTGCATAAATATTGCCAACAATGAAATTACATTATTACATGAAATTGTACATTCCTCATGTTTATTTCTTCACTAGAGAAAAAATAATCATTTGGGATATCAAAATTAAATCTTATAAAATATTTCCCAAATTTTTTACTTTTGACAACCTGAAAAAAAACGAACATGTAGTAACTGACATAAAGTGTATTCATTTACAGTGCTGATATTTGTGAATAAACTTGGGTCAAACTTACATGTAAGGGTTAACAGAAATGAGAAATTGTATCACTGAATGAACATATATTAAAAATTAAACCAATCAATAAAAACAAGATGCCCGAAATTTGAGATATCTGAACCCAATGGCCCATCTTTCAATAGCTCAAATCTTTTCTACTCGCTCAACTGAACACACATTTAACAACATATGGGATAGTTCACATGATAGGCTACATGTAGATGCTTCTTGCATTTGTAATTTTGTAAAGGGGAATGAAAAATTGATTTAGCAAACATGCTAATGAAAATCAAACTAGTGCAAACGCATACATGAATGTATATGTACACATATCAAATGGGAAGAAAAATCAATTGCTCCAGATTAAAACAAAATTATAGTGACACAGATCCCTAAACTATCTCTAAACTAAATCCCTAAACCTTCATACTGCAGGTTTAATTTGGGGTATAGTTATTGCAAACGTCAAAATGTAAGATTTCAGAGTTTAATTTATTGTGAGATAGAATGAAAGATCATGATGAAACACATACATTTGTTCGCTTGACAATGACATTTAAAGATCGTTACACATGTGCATTTGATATTAATAAGTATAATAAGAATGTCTTATCAAAAGGCAGATTGGTTATATTTTCTTGTTACTTTAAACAAGTCGGTAAGCACAATGGGGAGGGAACTTTAAGGATAATAGCTTCAAGAATAGCTTTCTGACATAGGTTAGTTAGATGAAATGTATATATCGATACCAATAGAGGACGCGAGATGTTTTCTACTGGTCAAATTCATATTTTAACAAAGATTCAACATATAAAAAATTGGTATAATGGTCACTCTGTTTGAGTAGTCCGATTGTTTCAAAAGACCAATGGATGCTGCTGCACTAGCTCAGCTATTTTAAATAGTGCGCTATTAGTGATCTGATGAACTAGCCCAATTTGGCTAAAATCTCAACCCAAGTCATCTTAAGTTTTTTCAGAAAAACTCAAGCTGGTTTGCGGTTTTGGGGCGAAATAGCGTGCTATTTTGGGCGGTGCTGCACTAGCTCGAGCTAAATGCAAAATCGTGCACCTGTGTGTGTATACGCTAGCGGTAGTTACCAGTTGCGCAATACATATCGGCTTGTTTGTTCAAGGTCACGTCAGGTGGTTACTGCGAAACTTTGAAATAGCTTGAGCTAGTGCAGGACCGGTTTCTTTTTTTCAGGGTGTTTCCCTGATCCACCAATTAGCATCTTATTTTTTAGCTCGAGCTAGTGCAGCAGCGCCTAATGTAAATTATGCAATCTTACCAAAACTATAACCCAGTGTCAAGGATAGGTTGTCAGAGGTCAACAAATTGAAGACCCATTAATGATAATAACAATAATAGTGGCTACCTGTATAGCACACAGGTCCGCTTTTCTGCATACATCTACTTTAAAGCAATTCATTTTTTGTTACCTACTCCTGCATCAAGATGGCAGAACTGTTAATGACATTCAATTAAATTTTTTTTAAATCAATATTCAAAAGTTTATTAGAATACTTTCTTTCAGCAAAAGCCAAATGCATAAGTTTACAAGCCATGTACAATGTACGTGTATGCCTACATATTACCAATTAGTTTGAAATAGCTGACGAGCAAAAACATAATCAAATGTATGCATAGGTACAGCCAACATATAAAACAAAAATATGAAATATTATGTTTGAATATTATAACCATACACTTAATGCCTTACGAAGGCGTATAATGCCTTTTGTATGCAAAAGTGATCCTCCACAATTAGACAATATTGAATGGTAATACAATACAATACTTAGCATTATGCCATTGGTATTATGATTACAGACAGCACAGCTAATTAAGAAAACCAAAATTATGTTTTTTCTTAGCCTAGATGTATGTACATTGCCTTTGCCAGATGTGTTGCAGGTACAAATGTACAAGTACATGTATCCATTTTCTTAGATTTAATGAATACAATGTACGTAAACATGTCCTACATGTACATGTACAATGTACCCTCAAAGTAAATTACACGTACATCATTTTCTTCAATAATAAAAGATATTCCTCTTTATTTTCAATGACTGCAGGAATGCAAGAAACATAAAATGTAGTTCGATGACCCACCTAAGTGGATGGTATTCTTTAAAGTACTGTGAAACAAATTACAATTTGTAAAGAACTGCGGGAAAAAAAAACACAAACATTGAGAAAACACCAAATTTCAACATCGATTCAGATAAAACTCTAATATTTGTAGACCCGTCTACCAAGCCCGTGTCTACTTTACATTTTATTGTAGAAAGTTTGCTCATTGCCAGCAAGGTTTACGTATGTTCTAGGACTTTTTGGTAGTACAAGTACATTTTTATCAATTTCCGCACACCTTACAATAAGGAAATATGGGGCCTCTCGGATCCATGAAACTAAACTACTTTGAATGAGTCTCGTCAAAGATTTGGATAATACCTTCAAGACATGTGATCAAACATAATTTTCCTCAAGATATCATTTATTGTTTGAAATTTAGTTTCCATTGTCTTGACATTTAATATTGTTAAATGGAAACAGATTGAGCTTTGTTTATTTACAAAAAATTTAATGGTCTTTGATGCTCAGTTGCCTTGTAATCATCTGATTAATTGATATTATACAGTGTATTTTACATTTTTCTGTTAGGCTCACAAACAAGTACTTACTATGAAAGGGTTGTTACCTTTTAATTACTGGTGAATACAAAGGGGAAAAACCGTTGTTAGAAAATTTTTTACTGAGCTCCAGCTCCATGCTACACTTTTTTTTTTAATAATGTAGGGGCCCTGTTTAAATTTTGAGGTTACATAGTAAACAAATAATACAACAAAATCATTTTAAAAAGACAAATGCGACTGCATGTCCTATAAGCTGCCTTTAAAACCAATGATGGCATAATTCGACCTCTGTGACATTTGACCATTGCCCTACATTCCTCAAAATCTAATCACATCATCTTCCTACATTGGTTCTATACTCAAGTTTTAATAACATCTTGTGGTTCTTGAGATATCATGAGAGTGAGCTCAATAAATTGAATTTCATAAGTTGACCTCTGTGACCCTTGACTTTTTGCCCACAAAAATCCAATCAGATCGTTTTCCTCTAGTGATACACACTATCCTACAGTTTGAATGTACCTAATCTAAAGGGGGCGGTCTTGATATCATGAGTTTCATGCATGGTATTTCAAATGTTGACCGAGCTATGATCCTTGACCTTTGACCTACAATCTCCAAAATCTAATCAGATGGTCTTTCTGTACATGCCATTACATACTACATGTATCTAAGTTTGAAGTTTATATACCCAGAGAGTGGTTCTTGGGGAAAATTGTAATAACGAGTTCAACACATGGAATTTCATAGGTTGACCTCTGTGACTCGTGACCTTTTGACCTGTGTAATCCAAAAATTTTCCTACAGTGATACATGACATCCTTAAGTTTAAAATTCTTGTCTTAAATGGTTCTTAAGATATCACAATAATGATTAATATGGACGGATCGACAACCCAGAAAATATGATGCCTCCAACACCAAAGTTTAAATGTAGGTGGTGGAGGCATATAAAAAACATGCATTCCACAACAAAGAAACTATTTAAAACCAAGCTTTTAGGAAATCAGTCAAAATGAGATGAAGTATAACAGTACTGTAGGCCTAATTGTGGCTAATTTCTGTTTTGACTCTTCATTTGTCTGAATACATATGTAATGAATCGTTAGCATCTTTCAAAACATGTATAACATTTTTTTATAACATACCGCACTGAAGTCGAGTAAGTCACTCAGCTCCTTGTCAGATGTAATTTTTCCCGGCATGCTGTTCTGCATTTTGATGTACTCCTGAAATTTAAAAAAAAAACATATATATAACAGATTCTATATAGAGAGATAAATAAATGATGAGTGGAGGTGGAAGGGGAGGCAGTACACACAAAAATACGGGATTGACCCTATCCATTGTGAACATCAAGAAAAAAATCATGAAACTACGTGTAAGAAACCCCTGTAAGTATCAACAAAAAGTATGTACAGTATACTGTAATATATCTTCTGAAAGGATAATGAATAAATGTGTACATATTCAGAAATTAAGTGTCAAGAGAAAGGGAAGAAAGAATAGAGGCTCCAATTTATACTTTAAAAAATTGGGGCCCTCAAAAATAAAAATGTTCTATCACATGAAATTTACACAGGGTCTTTGAAATGTTGAGAAAATTATCTTCTCCAAATGGTATACTTTTGGAGCCTAATATTTTTTGACAGTAATGACACTTTGATCCTCATGGGTGCATATATTTAAGTGGCAAAACATAAAATGAAAACATAAAATGGGGAGAGTTCAAGACACATAGCCATAACACAAGGTATGAAATTGTCAATTTTATTCAAAAAGAAGAGTTGCATGTACACATACAAATTTGCCAATAATGCATGGGGGAGGTAAATAATAATCTAAACATGTATTTATTTACTTCATGACCAATCCAATCAGAAAAGGTCCGCATGTACATGAACCTGACATTATCCAAATTATAAACCTAGGAACTGAGATGAGGGAACATTGCCCAAATGATCATTTGTCGTATCAGATCAATGTCTTGATCTCTACTCACTTTGTTTGGCTTAGCCGCTATTATTACAATTCCATCCCAGCAAATGAAAGTTACTCGGAGAAAAATTGGACAATATTTGTAGTTCAATACTGAAATGTCACATAACATTTCTCTCATTTGATATTTGCTCAAATTTTGACATGTACAGGGGGAATCCCAATATGATGGATTGACTAAAACCAGATCATACATGGGTAACAAAACATGTACACAAAGGTATGATGAATACCTGCTCTCCCATAAGAGTTGAGAAAAGTGAAATTATAAGTAAAATGTACAAATGTACATAAAAGTAATGGTAAATTGTCCCTGTATGACGTCACACATTATGGTCACCATTGCCAATGAATGGGAGGATCTCTGTATCAGTGATCTCGACTTATATGCTTTGCAATCATTGTCTGACTTCAGCTTTAAAACTTTCACTAAAATGTTTTTGTTTTGTTTTTAAATCTATGTTATGCATACAAAGTCGTACCATAGAGAATTAATTCCCCTTTACCCCTTGCGTTACCAGGCACTTTTTCCAAAAAACTGGATTCTCTCTGACTGTTCTCTAGGTATAGCTTAAAGGTCTGTGCAGAGTTGAGGTTTTGGGTGCCTTGTGGTAGTTTGTTCAGGTCTCTTACAGTATTTGGCATGAAGCCGTTCAGGTACTTTCGTTTGGCAATGTAATGGAACCAAATGGACCGACGTCTGGTGTTTTCTCTAACAGATCTTGGTTCCTAAGTTCTAGCCTTTTAGACATATCCAGGGATATATAATGTAGCTTCCCAGTGAAGTATTATAAAATAACATTAGTCTGCTGTCTTTCCTTCATTGTTGGAGAGAAGACCATTATTAGGATTTTGTAGTGACCTATGTTGACTCCAAGAAAATTTCAGAACAGCAAAGTTGCCTAAATAAAAAAAAATTACAATATAATGATAATAATTTCATTCTCTTATTACATGTATCCATGTATTTTCAATTGACCATGGATAAGTGTAAGTGGTATCCAACCTTGGTGTTTTTAAGAGCTTATACTTGTTCACTAATTATTACCCGGCTTAGCCACACTGCTTTACCTAAGCCATGAGTTGCTCGTGCATGAAACTGTTGTCGTCCTGATATTCGGACAGGAAGGGTGTCAGGACAAGATGGCAGTTTAAAGAATTTGACAAACAATATTATTTTCATAATTTTGTTTAAGATATCAGACAATAGTCCTACTAATTTTCACAATTATCTGTGCTATTTAATGCATCTAGATTTTTTGAAATTCAAATGGAAAAGAGGATATTTTGTTCTTTACATGTTTAGACATCCAACCCATCATCCTTGTCTTGTGCATGTGCAAGGTTAGATTAGAATTTAGATGCCCCATTATTCAATTTATTTGAAAATTTCTGCCTTGTCTGGAGCATTTAATTAAGTATCAAACACTTCACGTTGCACCAAGGCCGATACCCCCACATATGTACCCTCAAAAAATTAGGTACTAATACATACCATACAAAAACCAGCTAAAATGCAGGAATACGTTTCAAGACTAAGTTAGAGTCTACCCATCTCATCCCATGCCATGGCACCATGTCGTACATCGAAGATGATGATGAACAGGACAAATTCTAATAGACCTCTAGTCTAAACTCATCATCATGTTCATGTTTTTATTGAACGCTTTCTGAACTAGAATATGAGAAACATTCAATTTCTAAATTTATTAGAATATACAGCTATATCCTCCAATTTGTCTCCTCTCTGTTCGCTCACTGTGTACAAAGTCTATGTGAATTGAATGATGTCTCCGCCACTGACGAAATGAACGGGAGTGAATGGACTGGTGACTTATAACAGGATAATGCCGAATATACCATGGATAGTTTTTTCTACTCTATCATTTTCTAATTATGCTAATCTAACTTATAATGTGGTTTCTCATCAAGTGCAAAGCCTGTGCAAGCAACTGGATAGATGAGCCAACCAACATTGAAATTGTGAACCCTACTTGCACTTGCAGTCTACCATTGCTTCGACATCACAACAATGTCAGTTGGCCAATATATTTCTTAACAGTACAGCCTTTGTTGGAATATAATGTTAAATGTCTAGACCATAGAACCTAGTGTTAATACATCTAGTCTATGACTATGTTTAATATGTACCCGTTCAAGTTCATTTGTGCCCGAACCGCCCGTTCAGTGAGTAGCATTAAAGCCCCTGTGCTGTGCGGCGTTATGGGCACTTACAGGTCAATCGCTACACTCTCCGCGTGAATGGCCCGGTCGCGTTGAGATAGCGACACGATTAGAAGCAGCCTACGTCTACCATTTTTGACGTTTAACATACCTGATTTTCTGACTAGTCACCACTCCAAAATTAATGTCCGATGGCAGGTATAAAACATAATTCACATAAGATATATCCTGTGGAAGAAATCCACTGGTCCTTACAGACAGGAGCCGTTAGACATCAGAAATTGGCAATACACATGTTATCAATACGACTTCACAGATAGCACGGACAAGCAGGCAGACATCTTTTTCTTGTCTCTCGATCAGCTTTGTTGTTGTCGTCGGATTTGGTATTCCTCCGCGCAGTGCAATTCACATTCCGAACTATTTCAACCTGTTTTAATATTTTGGATACCGTACAAGCGGCACCTCTTTCTGAGAAGAGTCTTTCTCTCCCCGACAAAATTATGAGTTATATCGTGCAAAATATTAATAAAAACTAATTTCATGAGACTAAATTGTTGATCCGCACAGTTTATAGTATATGTGATGCGGTTACAGTGTGTTTTCATACATTTGTGTGCGGTTTACGGTCGAGTCACTCCGAGAGTGCTCGGGCGAGTGCGAAATACTCGCTTCGCCATTCATTGGAAAGCGTGCGAAGAGACGAGGAGGCACGCTTGAGGAATGACAGGCAATTATTTGATATATTGCCGAAACAACAAAAGCTCACTTTTTTGCTGAAAAAAATACTCCTCAACGCTCGCGCTTTTTGTTCTCAAGAATGGGAAAGCAGCAGCAAATAAAAGAATGAGAGAGACAACGGGATTTGGTATCTCACCCTGTTTGTAACATACCCAAGCGTGTGCCGCATTGAATAGAATTTTACGAAGACCTGTTACGCTGCTACGCTCAATCAAATTATTGATTCAATTTTTCTTTTTCATTTGACTCTAAATGAACAATGAAATAGTGATGGAAAAAATCAATTCAACTGAAATCGTTTAAGTATAACCAGGTTTTAAATAACTTGCAGATTTTGGCTATGATTCAGGGCAAACCAATAGTAGTGGGACAGTTCACACACATAGACCGAATATTATTTTGTAGACTTATTTATGCTGAGTATAAAAATTGTTTTTATTTATATTTTTTGTTATTGCTACAGCAACATCATATTAAATGTTACTCCGATCTGTATAGTGTATAAGGCCTGTTTCTCCTGAAAATCTCAGACTTGCACCCAAACTCTTCCCGTGTTATTTTTTCCGCCTCCAGTTGGTTTATTGATGTCCCCCTTTTTTTGGGGGGGGGGGGGGGGGCTCTGACCCGTGAAGACAAGGCCCCCAAACCACAAAATGCCTTAAAGTTCCGGGGACTCTGCCCCAGATCCCCACCCATAAGATTATGGAAGGGTCACTGATCATCCGTTCAGGGGGCTCTTTTGGCGACTGTCGGACTTGAAGTTCTAGTTCCGTCACCCAAATTAAGATGGATTTTCCGTCAATTGGTATGGAATCTTCCATGTAGATAATATTTTCTTTAAAAAAAATAAGAAGATAATTTTGAGTGTCTGGTACGATAATCTGACTTCTTTTAGAATGTTCTCGGGACACTTTAAGAATAAAGTTTCAGCTCGAGGAGATTATAATCGTATAACTGATAATTGATTAATATGTTGGGGGGGGGGTCCGTTTACATGTTGGGTCCTATAGAAAGGACCATAACAATAACAAACTGTCGGCTCGGGATTCTCAAAATTGAAATTCCAGGCCTAACTCAAGCTCGCATCATAATAATATATGCATGGGAGGATCTAATAATTTAGTTCAGGGCTGTTGTTTAAAACAAAATTTCGGTTCACGCTTTGCCCTCATATATATAGAAGCCCATAGGGAGATAAACTACCTGTTACGGCATATTTTTTGTTGGTAACTGCCCTCAATGCACCGCACGTTCTCCCAGTATATCAAAATTACACTCTTGTCATTGTCAAAAGAGAAGTACAGGAACTTTTATGATAATACATTTCCTTTTGAAATACAATTCTCGATCCTCACGGGTTCAATGTGGAAAATATAAATTACGTAACTATACTATACTTGACACGCTAAATGGTATACAGGCGAAGCCGGGACCCAGGGCTTTGGGCACCGTGCGCCACATTTGCAAGTTTTTGCAGGAACCCTGAAAGTGCCCTCTTTGAATAGAAAAAAAAATTGGCACCTTTTCTTACCTTAAAAAAATTTTTATTTTTACATGTAAAAAGGAATTTTAAAAACATATATATTAGTGTCCCACTTTTTTTAATGGAGATTCTTTATATTAAGATTACACAAATCCCAATCCTCGCAATAAGAAGTATAACAAGCAATATATATATATGAATAGTTAAAATCCAATTTTCCCCTGCTGCTGGGGGGAAAATTCTTTTGAAAGTGTGGGGTCGATAATTGGAAGAGTCGGTGTAGGCCGGGTGAGGGGGGGGGGTGGACTTTGGCCTACAGGACCCCATTGAAGAACAGTGGTATTATGGTAATACCGCTGAAATGGACTATCCGCCGTATTCTTATTCTATAATGTATTATGTATAATGTATAATGGAAATAAAAACAAACAAACTTCTCTCGACACAAATTGATTTTAGTTTTTTCTAGCGCTGATATACCAAACAATGTTAAACCAGAATATCTAAAATGTATAGACAGATCTTCAAATCGGTATTTTCAAAGTTCATTAGGGATCTATATATCTAGTCTAAATTAGTTTCAGAAATTTTGTCTACGCAAAACTTCCCTCTTCGTATTATTTAGCTCTTTTTGCCACTGGTTTAAGGTATCTTTATATTCAGAAAAGTGCCTCTTTCCCCTGTGCCCCTTCTTTTTTTAAGTTCGTTCCACCGCCCCTGTATCATACGGATAAACAATGCTGTTACCTTAGACATAAACAAATAAAGTCACAATTAATGAGATATATCTTTATTTAGCTATTGAGATACCGGATATGTAATTACATGATATTATGACTCATTATAATTATAGATGACCTAATTTTATTTGTATTTTATACATTCATCATTTTCTAACTTGAGGCCCAATTTTTCAGATGATTCCTTTGCATAATAGTATCAGAGGCTATTTTTTGAAACAAATTTCATTTAATTTATTATAGAAAATGATATTGTAATCAAAGTTGCCAAGGGTGAATGAAAAAGAAAAATTTCATTGCAGTCTGTGCATTCTAACTTTGAGACGTTCTTGTCCTGCATGGACATGCCATGTGTTTTGAAATTTTAATGTTAGGCCTACAGGGATGAAGGGGGTGATAATTACAGGGACCACAATGATTTCTATAAGTGGAGTGCTGCATGAGCCGAAAGTGGGGGGGGTGGCTGAAAAGGCTAAAAAAATCGAAAGTTTAAGGTCATTTTTGGCGTTTTTGTACACGTTGACTGCAAAAAAAAAGGGGGGGTTGGGGCTGCAGCTCCGCTTCATTGTTTCAATTCAACTCCCCCTCCTAATGCTTGAAATTAATTTAGTTAACTTTTTCTGTCCCTGGCGTTCCAATGGTTGATATTTCTTATTTTGTATTGTTTATACTGAAATGTATTTTTCTTTGTAATTTTCTTTGCCGAATAAATAATAATAATAATAACTAATAATAATAAAAACTCCAAACCCCAATTTCATATATTATTGCCTGTAAATAGAGTAATACAGCCTGTTTTTTAAGAAGATTAAATTAAATGCTGGTAAGTTGTTTCGACTGTTATCTGTCCGAAAATGAAAAAGGTTTCCTGAAAAGATATAGGGGTCCGTTAGTTCGAAAATGAATAAGGGTCGTAAGTTTGAATAAAATAGAGTTCGTCAGTGGTGGATCCAGTATTACTGGCGTGCGCTTTTTTTTTTGTTTTTTTTTCTTCTTCTTTCTTCTTCTCTTTCTTTCTTTTTTGTTTTTTGTTTTGTTTTTTTTTCTCCTTCTTCTTTCTCTTTTTTTTTTTTTTTTTTTTTTTTTTTTTTTTTTAACCACTTGGCCGTCATGTTTGTTCTGCTTTCTTTTTCTTTCTTGTCTTTTTTTTTTTCAACCACTTGGCCTTCATGTTTGTTTGTTTGTTTATTCATTTATTTTTCATTTATTTATTTATTTATTTTTATTATTTTTTAATTTTTGGGGGACTGCGCACCAGAACTATTTCATTCAAGTCCTGGATTTGCCGCTGAAATGCATGTCCAGAGGCAAACGGGATGCTTTTAGGGTGGTATTCTCAATTCGCAGAGAGGTCTCCCGCGATACAATACAAAAATTTCGTCTCCGCGACGGATAAAATGTATTAGAGAACGTCTCCGATATCGCGGAGACGTCTCGAAGACGTCTCGGAGAGACTGATTTGGGACTACTTCAGACTTACTTTTTTTCATAAATTGTCGCGGAGACGTCTCGGAGACGTCTCTAATACTTTTTTATCCGTCGCGGACACCAAATTTTTCTATTCTGTCGCGGAGACGTCTCCACGAAGTGAGATACCACCCTTAAAACGAATTTTGCTTTATCGACCATTCAAGAACGCACGTGTGGATAGTGTGACGTCACTCATAATTTGGGGAACCCCCTTTGCGCGCGCAAGGTTGGTCACGCGCGCGCATTACATCCTACGCGCCGCGCCCTCACCCGACCCACTTTTCTATGTTTACATGCGCGCCATCCGATGTAAACAATGGCGCAATGCATGGTGGGAATAGGGCGACGAAGAAGATTCGTGACGATAGCAGGCCTACAGTTGACTTTTTCTGCACACTGATTTAAACATGGGGGAGTAGGGTCAGAAAGGGGCGCTTTCTATCAGTAGCATAACTGAGAGCAAAATATTTGGTTAGGATGGGACTAGGGGGGGGGGGAATCGACTTTTAATTTATGCTGTTATGAATCTTCGTGGCTTTGTTTTTTACCATTTCTTTAGCAATGAAAAAACTAGGCCTCATGCGAGCGCGAAGAGCAAACGGGAAATTTTGAGCTAAAAATTAAAGGTAATTGTGCATTATAGGATCGAATTAATTACCGAGATGATGTTTAATTAGCTAATTTTGGTGATGATGATGATAATGGTGGTGGTGGTGGAGATGCATGATGGTGATGATGCATGATGATGATGATGATGATGATGACGATGATAGTGATGACTGTGGTGGTGGTGGTGGTGGTGGTGGTGGTGGTCAGTACTGGTGGTGGTAACGGTAATGATGATTATGATTTTCTTGCCAAATTATTGTTTACGAGGGTGGTAACGATGTAGTAACGATGTTATTGATGATGATGCTGATGACAATAAATATTAATCTTACACGTCACTATGTCGGTGTCTTAAAACTCCTATCCCACTGCTCGTGATAAGCTGATGATAGCCCTCGTGATGCAATATTATTACTTTGACCATGAACTTCCGACATCATTTTCGCGCCAAATTCAAGAAAGCGTGAACGACGGGGCTATGCGCCTCTCAGCGCGCTTCATTATCTTTGAGCGATATTCATGCTTACTGTTCGGAGCAAAAACACATCGCCTTCCATGTTAATCTATCCTCATTTCACGGCATAACGACTTCGCAAATTATCCTCCATCTTATAATTCATCCCTCTCACATTAGGAATCAGGTATTCTTCTCTCTATCACTTCGACACTGTCTAATTTGTTCCCCTTGGTGCCCTTCAACTATACATGGTGCCATGCAGGGCATTGGTGCATATTATACACAAGGGGAAAACAAAAACAGTAAGAATAGTGAACGGAACATCCAAACACCCAGTTATTGAATAACGACCAGTAAAATATATATATATATATTTAATAATAAAAAAATAGGTTCTCTTTCCATCTGAAAGTCTTCACAGGCATTGACTGGTGCACTTTTTTCTTCTCCTCCTATATTTTGTCATGTTTAAATATGTTATTATCATGATTGCTTTATAATGATTGCTTCATTTTTGTTGCCTGGAAATCACATAAATCAAATAAATAAAATTAATTCTCTATAGCCCCACAAAAGTTTACTGCCTGTGTATATATGAACTTATTATACTGACAACCATGACTAATGCATCCCACCAGAATTATCATATAAAGAATCTTTTAAGTGGATGTGTAGCAAAAACAAATATTTTCAGGTAATACACCCGCTGGTACTAACCTTTAAATTTATGTGTTTGCCTTTTAATTAATTATGGTCATTAATTTTTTATAAAATGAATTTAATCAACATGTAGCCTTTTCGTTGCCTCTTTCAGTATTTTTAAAAGTATATGATAAGGAATAATGAAACTAATAATTCCACTATCTTTTGTTTTAATTAGTGGTTCGTTACATGCAGAGTGTAAAAGTGTTTTCTCTTCATTCATAAATTTGCATAATATAGGTTTTCCCGGTCAAGTTTAAACTATCTCCGATCAATTTGACATTTCTTACAAGCACTTTCGTCCGAAATGTGATCGCGAT
>CALNVZ010002100.1:9439099-9470655 GCA_940671915.1 Paracentrotus lividus
CCCCCCCCCCACTCTTCGGCTTCCTTCGTTGTAAATTTATTCATGTTATTGGTGTGGCTGAACATTATCACGGGCAAACATTCACTTTTGCAAGACGTTGCATTGGGTCGTAACTTATTCTCACTCTTGGTCATGTTGGTGCTGGAAAAAGACCGGTTCGAGGCGATGGTATTGAAGTCAGACATGGGAGCATGGAACTGGTTCATTTGCATAAACTAGTGAAATGCGAAGCTACAGGAGACAATTATTTATGAACTATTTATAGACATAATCATTGCCATTGATAAAAATGATTAATCATGAGCCTGGGGATTAAATTACAGACAAAAAAAATAATGCAGACGGTGTATACTGAGCTTCGACCGACCCCCTGCGACCCATCGATATTACGGCATGAGTTTTGGGAGAAGAGGGAAGCTCGGCAAGGGATGCATGCCGAGCTTGAAAGGATGGAGGGTGGTAGGAAATAGGGAGAGAAATAGTTAAAACTTCAGAACAATAGGCTATTTTGTAAATAACATGAGTTCCTCTGAGGTTAAACCGCGAAATGCATTGGAGCTTATCAATTTTTTATTATTAAAAACAAAATGTTATCATTAATAGTCTTTATGAATAGCATGGTACCCGGGATTGTTTTTCTCTCTGAAAGTACGACATAAAATTTGCAAATCATGTAACACATTTTAACCCCTCCCTTTTTTCTATGTATTTTCCCCATTAAGATACGAAACGGAAAGAATAAATTCACGAAACAAAATCATTGAAAGGGAAATAAAAGAAGTAAGTGGGTGGTTATCAAGAAAAATAAAAATGAGAGTAAATAGCGCATAATCATAGTTCTTTATTACATACCGCAAAAATACTTATTCCTACCACATTTTTATAATTATATTGTCGTAATGGTTTCAGAATTAGAATTTTTTTTCCTCAGAAGGTTGGAGTCCGGTTGGGGCCCGGGGGGCAGAAAATATTTATTGGGCGCATGTAAGTGAGGCATGATATTTTGTAAAACGAAATCGTCGCGAAATACGCGTAGGGTACGTGCAGGTAATATGGGCCCCCTAAGCTCATGTGCCTAATTTGCATAAAATTACAAAATGACACACAGTCTAATCTTCGTTTATATGAATCAATAACTACTGCTCTAACTTTTATTGTGAAGAAAAACAATTATCACAAACCCCCCTGTCTGCAATATTCAAATGTTGACGTCATTACCAAAGTGCCCATATTACCTGCATGTACCCTATATAGTATGCAGCATTGATTTATAGAAATCTGTTGTTTTGCATTTTCTCTGGAGATATTTTCAGACATGATAACTATTATAAAGTGTCGGCTTTTTGCTGGGGGAGGACTGTCTTAGCTTGAGTGACCACTTAGTATGGATGTTAGCAACATATTTGGGATTTTATTGCCTTTACATTATGCACATTTTAAAATTATTTTAAACAAAGTTTAATTTGCCATGGGGGGGGGGTAATGTCTGAAGAAAATTTGAGAGATGAATTCCCCTAAATTAATGTGATGAACATTAAAATATCTCACAATCGTACAATACAATCTTGGGAAAACTGTTGTAATTATACATTGTGAGAAATTTGGGGATTTAAAGGCACTCGTGCTGTTTTGATGCACATATGCACGAAGAGAGGTTGAGAGATTTTTCATTACAGGTTCTGAACATATCCTTTTATTAAGGGGGGGGGGGCAACAGGATAACGACAGCCGAATGTTCAGCCAAGCAGCATACCTATAGGCTACATGACTGTAATCCATGAAGTGACATTGTCAATTTATCAGTCTAGTAGACCTTCTTCTTTACATCAAAATATAACAAAAGAGGGGATCAATGGGACCAGTTTGAACGATTAATTGAAAGAAGAAACCGTGATTATGATTGTATATTGTTCAGGTTAACGTCTCTGATAATAATCCTCCCAAGATTGAGTGAAGCCAATGAGGCTTCCATGAAGGGGAGTCTAAAGGGCCTGTCCCACAGGCGGCGATCGTTATGGCGACAACCTGATAATTTAATAAATTATTATAAGGAGTTAATCTTTAAAAAGGCGATTATAAACCTACATACGACTCTATCTAAGCTAGGCTACAACAACAACTTGCTACCACACTCACAACAGCAAGATCGCCAGTTGTCGCAGCAACGATCGCCTCCAGTGGGAATAATTGGCAAGAAAGAAACCAAATGTAAGGGACAGTTACAAAGAAGCGTCATGGTTTTGCAAAACATCCTGGGAACAAGCCTGAGACCTAGTTAGTGCAAAAGTGATTGGATATGCTGCATGGGACCATGTGTGTCTTGTAGGATGCTTTCAGTCAGTCATGCTTGGAGCCAACAGTGAGGCACAGTGGAGGATGTTTCATGATTTGGAGTTGTATGGCAGACAGTAGTGGAGAGATAAATTTCATTACATGGCATCATGAATGCTGAAGCCATTAGGATATCCTTGCCCCACAGAATGGCTCAGATGCTCCCATCTACTTCAAGTCTGAATGGTCGTCATTTACGGTCCAACATAACAATGACCCCAAGTAAACAGCAAACCATATTAAAGCAATATTGCAACAGAAAGAGAGGTCACCTCACAGCCCAGATTTAATCCCCATTTGCACATGAGAGGTGATCTGAAGCAACAGCGCCCTCTAGACTGACCATCCAACATCCAGCAGCTCCAGGACACGCTCCAGTGAACTTGGAATGGTTATTGGCCGTGAAATGAGTGCAAATTGGTCAACAGTAGCTAAAAGGCTGATGACTTCCTGGAAGCCAAAGAAAACCAAAATTTAAACACTCCTTTAAAAACCCATCTTCTGAAGTGTACAAATAATTTTTGGGCCATAAAAATTGCAAATGGCGGCCTAGAACTTCCGAGACTGACGGAACATTTGAGATGTAGTGTTTAGGTGATAGTAACATTACCTACCATTTGATATAAATAGTATTAAAATTTCAAAACCAACATCGATTTATTTAATTCCATTTTTTCAAAGTGTACAAATAATTTTTGGGAACACTGTATATGATCTCCAGTCACCTACGATTCTGACACGATTCTGGCAGGTTCTAGCATGCATAGGTTGTCGCCACAACGATCGCCTCCTGTGGGACAGGCCCTTAAGGGTGCGGTATCTCACTTCGCGGAACTACTTTGAAACTACTTTGAGACGGACTTGGGACACTTTGAAATAGTTTTGAAACTCTTGAAGACGGTTCTAAAACTTGTTTCAGAGACGTCTCCGAGACGTCTCCGCGACATTTCATGAGTTTCGGAAACTACTTTATAGGACGGTTCTTTGAAACTGCTTAGACAGTTTTTGAAAATTGTCGCGGAGATGTCTCCGCGACAGAATAAATTATCGGAGATGTCTCTAATACTTTTATCCGTCGTGGAGACGATTCAGTCGCGGAGACGTCTCCGCGATGGATAAAAATTATAAGAGACGTCTCCGATACTTATTCCGTTGCGGAGACGTCCCGAGATGTCTCCACGCCAATTTTCAAAAACTGTCTCAAAGCAGTTTCAAAGAACCGTCTCAAAGAAGTTTCTGCGACTCATGAAACGTCGTGGACGTGCTTGAGACGTTTTCGTGAGTCGCGGAAACTACATTGAGACGGCTCTTTGAAACTGCTTTGAGACAGTTTTTGAAAAATTATTGTTGCCGAGACGTCTCCGCGAGGTGAGATACCACAATGAGAACGGTGTTGCAAATAGGAAAGGCGCGAAATATACGGTAGAAAAGGGTCATTCAAGGGGTGGGAGGTGCGAGGATAGATAAAATCCCTTGTTTGGAACGAACTTAATTTTTCCTACATAATGGTAAAAATACTTACATAAGTTGAAACATTTTCTTCAGGATGTATTTGTGTCTCGTTTGTTAGCGTAAATTTGTCTCATTTGACTTTAACAAATGAAAGGGCGGGCCGCGTTATATTCGGCTCTCTCATATAGATGCACCTATATGGACATTAGAAGATCATTATTACAACAAGTCCAGGCTATTACATTCATACATAATTATTACATTACGAGACCGAAAATGGGCGCTAATATTGGACAATCCTCCAGATAACATGACAAACCTACAGCCAAGTATTAAAAAAATTTAAGTATCGGTTATATACTCCAATGATAAAATAGTTATTTTTTTAAGGGAAATAATAGCAATAATTATAAATCTTCTATTTTCAACCAGGGTTACAGATTCAACTTGGGAAGTGGCTTGCTACAGTTCGTCATAAAGGTGGATAATATTTTTTCGACTCCAGCGACATTATTTGCTCCGGCTTAATTATTTGAACATGTTTGTAATTTGAACATGTAATAATTAGTTAACACTATAAGCGCTTAGAAACACTAAGGTGGATATCGTATAAAGCGCTATATAATGTTAACTATATATATAAATGTAATTTTATTATTATGTTTGTCACCGCTTTCACTTTCGGACCCTGGCTTTATCTTGAACGTTCCCTCAACCATTCCCGGGATTTTTATTCCAAAAAAGTTTGTCTAACCCCCCAAGATGGCCATTTTGGTAATTTTTTCTTATTTGTGGGCCATTTTTGTTTGCGCGACCCACCAAGGCCCCCTCAGTTTACCCGAAGAAACACGTCTGCGGTGTAGTGTTGCTGTTGTTCTTTAAGTTAAATATAGTTTTATGGTCACATACTCAAGTCTTTTGTCTAGGGGAGGTCAAAATTTTATGATTGGGTCAATATCGAATTTAATTTTCCCAAAAATCTTCCAAAAAATGTATTGAAGAATCTCAGCCAAACAAAATTAAAAAAAAAAAAAAAAAGAATGTATAGGCCTAATATCATCATAACTTGGTCATCAATGGCTAAAAAAAAAAAAAAAGAATCGGGGAAAATGATAAAAATTGAGGGTATAAGGTTGTTTTTTATTTCTCTTGTTTTCAGCATAAAAGTGGAATAAAATATTCCGAATTTTTGCCAATCACACTTTTTACTTCAGCCCCCCCCCCTAGACAAGAGACCTAAACCTGTCACCATGAACCTAGATTTAACTTAAAGAACAATAACAAAAATAGACCCGCAGATGCGTTTCCTGGGGATAGGACTGAGGGGGGCTTGATCGGCCGGTTGAACAAAAAAGGGCCCGAAAATGACAAAAATGGCCATCATGGGGGTTGACAAATCTTGTTGGGAAAAAAAAATCCCCGTGAAGGGTTGGAAGAATGTCCAAGATATTGCCAGGGTCCAAAATCCAAAAAGGTAAAGCTAGGGACAAACATATTCAAGAAATTAAAGTCGGAGCAAAATCATGTTGCTAGAGCGCAAAAAAAATATTCCACCTTTATGACGGACAGTGTAGATTCACCTCACACTTTGAAAAGTGGGGAGGTGATAGGTACTACTCACACCCATGATAAGAGGGACCATGTAGGAAGTGTTTATTGAATTACATTATTGATGCCCCCTTTGAGAACCCCTTGACGCCCCTGTTTTCAAATAGGTATTTATAATATGGAAGTATGATCGACGCCCCTGCTACTATAGCTTTGATAAAAGCACAAGAATTAGAAGGAAAAAAATGGTTTATTATCAGCAATATCATGATGATGATCCACAGCATTTATACTGCGCCATATTTCTGTTGAGAACATTCAAAGGCGCATCAATAGTAATAAAAAATCATCATCATCATCATCATCACCATCATCATCATCATCATAATCATCATCAGCATCATCATCATCACCATCATCATCATCACCATCATCATTATATTATTATGATAATAACTTAAAAGTGTTATATGCATGTATAATATCATAGGGGCAGCGGAGTCGGGGTCGGGGTCGGGGGCTGGGAGAGACTGATCATATACATGAGATATTCAGCCCACACATTCGGCTCAGCACCTCCACTTTCAAAAATACCCAGTGGCCCCTGTATCACGATGTAAAATCATTGTTATTATTATCATCATTGAAGTTTTATTATTTTTCATCATTCAAGTTCTTTTGCCTATTGTAGTACTTATTGAATACTGGGAAAAAACCCCAAAATATTCTAGCCTTTTCTTTGATTTCTTAGACATGATTAACTATATGTTGCAATCATAATCATCCTATCATCACATATCTGACCAGTCTGAAACAGTTACGTAACACCAGGATACTAGTTCATGTCGAGGAAGTGATATGCCCCCTTCTCTAATTTACACTTTGTCTGTCCCTGAAGCATTACACATGGGCAAATAACAATCACAGTGCAATTTTATTGTTTTGTTTATACTAAAATGGCTGTATTTCTAAAATAGATTGATTGATGCGAAGTTGTTCGAAGTTATATTCTTCGTTATTTCATTATTTCATTAAATATAACTTTCCTTTAAAGTGGATGTAATTCAGATATTTTTGTCTGAACAAATAGTAATGAAAACAAAAACAAAATCACAACAATGCATGCCACGATGTATAAAGCATTTTTGTTAATTTGCGTAAAGGGGACGCTTTATGTAATTTGTTGTTCGTTATACAAACTTGCCCCCTAGGGCAGGGGCGGGGGCGGTATGCATACACTTTGAAAAGTGGGGAGGGGGCCTGTACAAATAAGATATACCGTAAAAAGGAAGGGAATATATTACACAACCATAAAATATAAGATATTAGAATTATACGTGTAACACTTTGTCTAGAGTGCACTAGAATAAACAGTTTCGATCTTAAACTTTTCTCACTCGTATGCAACCTCTCATAATAATACGTAAAATTCCTGTCTATCGGGTAGAGCGCCGAACTGAACGGCGAACGAAGGCGACCCAAAGCGAATTATTTAATGAAAATCTATATTCCGTTTCAAAAGGTATCAATAATGTCATGTTTTCTTTTGTGTAATGTATAAAGCAGCTAAAGAAAATGCGCCATGATGTTGATACATATTGTAAATGGGGTTGGGTAGACCTGAAAACAGGAATTTTAACATATTCTGAAAACCATCATGACGTAATGTTAATGAACGATTAAAAAAAAAAAATAAAAAAATAAAATCAATAAAAAGAGAAAAGAATGGAATAAATAATATAAAATAATGATTTAAAAAAAAAAAAAAAAAAAAAAAAACACATTCATTTCCATTTACTCAAACGGACGGGAGAGACGCTATTCTTCAGCTACTTTGGCTCACATTAATTTGCTCAAGTAAAAGTCTTTGTCTCGGCGTCGAATTTTGACCGTCAAAGGCCCAAGGAGGAGGGGGGGGGGGGGGGGACAGTAAATTGTATTTTTTTTCGGCCTGCAGCCATCGAGGGGGTCATCAGAAAATCAGCCATAGGGGTAGGGTTCAGTCGGTCACTCCAGTCGATTATCAATCAATTTCCTTATTTCTTAATTTCTTTATCTTGTTATCATGTATTTTTTTTTACTGGGAGTGTAAAATAATTTGATTTAGGCACTTCTTCTAAATTATGGGTTCCGGGGGTAGCCCTGGCCCATCACCCCCCCCCCTCCGGATCCCCGCTTTGGTATAATAATTTTGATTTTGATTGGAAAAAGGAAAAACTAACTTAACCCAAGGTAAACCATGTTGCAATTCTAACCCTAATCCTAATAGACCAAATAAAGCCCTGAAAGTTATCTACTTTAGATCGAGACCACTTTTCTTTTCTTGACAAGTTTGAAGAACAAGAATGTGACTTAACTATCCATTTAAAATTATAAGTCCATCCGCTATCCAGTTTACAGTACAGTGGTGAGCTCTTTTAAAAATTGTAGTACGGTACGGCGCCGCGTATTTACAAAGCAGGTTCACCGATTAAAAAACTGCTATCTGCCGCCGAAAGACTCAAGGAGTTTCCGGTCTCCAAAATGGGGTTACGTGGTAAGAAACTTTTGTTAGTATGTAAGGGTATGTGTCAATTATCATATAATAATAATACTACCATTAAATCAACCATTTGTCTTTCTTAATGTTAAAAATACTCCCATATTTAGATGAATGGCTGCCACCCGTGCCCATATATTGACTTTGGTGTGATGTAGGTATATGCAATTTAATGTTTCACTCTCAGAATGCAGTTTCTCAAGTAATGTGCATTATTTCAACATTCTCACACTAGTTTCCAACACGAAGTTAAGTACCTTGGAGATCATAAATCGAAACGCCTTGAAAACACTGAGCTTGAGGAGACAATTAATTTGGGTGTGAAATAAATCACAACAAATACTAAAATAGGCCCCTAAATTTTCTCATCAAATGAAATGGTGCAACTAACGGGGAAATCATTTAAATCTTTTCTGTATTAAATCTCTCAATCATTATGTGCATGTGGTGTTAAATTAAAAGATTTTTTTCTGTTGTTACACTCCATTTTGTATGGAATAGATCTACTTGCTTTTAAACAAGTAAAAGATAAGTTGAATTAAATTTATGAATATTTTTGAGCAATTGTAGTCAAATTACATTTATAAATCCAGTTCCACAAATCCACTCACTAATATCACAACAATTATATTTATACTGACCTTATACGATATTTTCAGATGCCTGATGATTCAACTAAGATTAGACCCAAGCTGGATGTCAGAACGTCTTCGCGGTCCAACACAGTAAAATAGTAAATAGATTGAGTGGTAGTGAAGATTATAGATTGAGTATGTAGTAAAATAGCCTCGATAGAGCGCTCCAATATAACCAGAACGAAACAGGTATTAAACTTCTGTAACTTCTGACTTCAGGATTAATCTTCTAAAGACAGCTTCGGTTGACCGGGATATAACTTTCTCTTGGCTTATCAAAATACAGACTGCCTCGCCCGGTAGATCCCGTCACGATATCACGTCAACTCTCACCCATCAAGGGTGCGCATGCGCAATATGCTAATATGAATATTCAATATGCTAATATGAATATTCGACCCGACGTAGTCTCCGTTCAGACTACACAATAAAGAAAATTCACCAATTTTGTCACAGTTTAAAAGTTCAGTGGATAAACCTGACCTTGTCTTTTTTTGTATCTTTTATGAATTCTTCTCCTACTCAGAAATGTAAAACTGCATGACAAATACAACTAAGGAAAATATTGCAGCCTAATAAACAATATTGATGCTCTAGTCTATATCCATTTTTTTTTTAATTGTGCAGTGTGTCACAGTGGCCAGTCACAGAGAACAGAACAGTATCCCAGGCTGTAGAAGTCTTAACTAAACGTCTTGATGCTTTGGGCGCTACAAAGACAGGAAACTTTGGTGTAGACTGTGAAACTTATCAGTCAGTTCCTACCAATGGTGAGATTTACTTGTTGCTTTGAAATCAGTCTATTTTTTTTGTGACTTTTTAATGTGACTTTCAAAAAAGCTGGTACTAGCTCCGATATATTAAATTTATTCATGCATTTTCAGGAATAATTTAGAGTTGACCACAAAGCATGCATCTTTGTAAAGGTTGCCAAAAGGGCAAAATGTAACAAATATATATAACACAACATCAAAAGTAAGTTCCCCCCTAAAGAACCCCATCAAATCTCCCAGTATAATAAATTGTTCATGTTGAAACCAAGCATAGAATATAGCTAGGGTGTTAGGAAGCAGATCCTCAAAAATTAGTGACATCCATGACTTGAAAAAAAAAAATGAAAAAAAACAGCAAAATCTTTGTTGAGGGATGGCATTCCATTGTTCTTCCAAAATCTGGACTTGGTCAGCAAGGTTAGTGTTTACATTAATGCATGGCACAGATTTGCTGTTTTTGAAAAAACTTTATTTTTTGTTAATGTTGCGCTCATTCAGTTGTTAAGACACGGATGTCGTTAATTTTCGAGGATCTGCTTCCTAACAACCTAGCTATATCCCATGCTTGGTTTTAACTTGAATAATTTTGTTATACTGGAAGATTGGATGGGGTTCTTTAGGGGGAACTTACTTTTGATGTTTACATTCAAATTTATCACTGTTGTGGCAAAGAAGCTTATTCCCCTCCCCTCATATTTTTAATGATTTCTGGTTTCATTTTATACACAGTCCCTCCAAAGTATATCCATGTCATGCACAACAAGGAACAGCCTTATACATGCTATGCCAGTGACAGACAACAGAACGTGTTTGGTCTGTGAGAATTCCTTTGAAGCAATCATGCATCGGCTTAATGGATTTTATGTACCCAAGAAAACAGCCAGGATTGAGTCTAAAGGAACTCGTTATGAGATGGGCGACTTCATCATCAAGATTGGAATAGTATCTCTAGGTCCCCATGCCAGAGGAGTGCTCGTTGAGGTAATTTTAAATTCAATTACTTCACCTTCTTTTATTTAGTTATGTTAAATGAAAGTGGTATTGTCATATTAGTTTGTTTTCATTAACAAGCTAGTTCATTCTAAAACCTGGTCGCTATTCATTTGTGAAAGAAGATGCTTGATTAAGGCCTTATAAAGCATTGGGTATAATGTACTGTAAGACTTTATAGATCGGTGTGTTCAACAAATATAATCCAAGTTAACCCTGACCTAAAGATATTTATACATCAGCCATTTCAACACAAGTTGTATGACATTTTATAAAGAAGTTATAGCTTTAATCTCTGGTAGCTCGGATTGCCTTGCCCTCGAAAAAAAGTGGAAACTGTCTTTTAATTGTAAGTGATTGATGTAATGATTTGTTAATTGATTGTTTTTAATCTGATTTTACAGGTAGAGTACACACCTTGTGTTATGATTCAAGATTGCTGGACATTAATGATGGAGTTTATGCAAGGCTTCATGGGTGCTCAGTACACACCAAACGCACATCCCCTGCATGCAAGCAAACAGGAGGCACCCTTCAGTGCTGAAGATACAGTATTTCAGTATCTAGAACAGTTTGAAAACTTTGTCAAAAGAGGCTCGAGCACAGCAACTGTCAGGTGATGTCAGCCTGGTATATGTCATTCTCCATGTAATACTCCGCCTCTCTCCATGAAGTACTCGGCCTTTCTCCATGGGATATTCGGCAATCATTCTAGACTAAACTTTGAAGAAGGTCAAGGGTTGACTACATTGTATGTGCTAAGAGGTTGACAACCTCTTTAAAGGAATTGTATAACTTCATCCACGATCTTCAAAAAATGACCCTCCTATCTCGATGTAATCATAATTGCAAACCTTTAGGTCGAAAGGAATCGCCTGAAATTTTGAAGCTTATCAATCATTAGCAAATATAGTGATGACTGAATATCACCCTTGTCATAAGCATACTTAGGTATGTTTAATGCAGTCAATGGACAGAAATAAATCATCCTTTTACTTATTGCGGGCATGTAATAATGCTTGTGAAGTAAAACTAACAAGGTTTCCTCTTGACACATTATTACATACACTGACAGCATGTAGAGTCCTACAGCTCAGATTTTTAAAAACCCTAACAAAGTTATTCAGTCCATTTAATAATGATTACTAAATAGTTCTTTGAACCCAAACTGTTGAATCTGTTTCAATGTCTGTAAATTACAAAAAGCTGGGAATTGGAAAGCAGAGTAAAAACATCAAGAGTAGCTAAATGGTTCTGAGTATTCATAGTATGAAAGATGCTGGTCCTCTTTTGCCAACTGGAATAATTTGTATTGCACTTTTATCTACCTCTAGGCTTAAAGATATTTCAGTGTTGGTAAAAAGTCAAGATGAAAACTTTAAAGATTTTGGTTTACCCCCGTAAAAAAAGGTTTTCTCTGAAATACCATTACCTGCATGTTCGAGAAATCACATCATAAGCGTTGATTATAGGGATTTATTGAATATCCGATAGGCAATAAATTTGCTTAAACGCTTTAAGCTTCATGATGAATATCTGACAGATGAATAAAAAAATTGATAAAAATTGAATTTCTGTAAGTATTGACAAGTAATTTTTTTTTCTTTTTGATATTATTCACCAATTGTAGTAGTCCTTTCTAAAGCATCCAAGACTATTTTTTCACAAGTGTACATGTCAACCCCTCATGAAGTTTTCATGCCCGAAATAGTAAACAGTTAATCAAGCTTGAAACTAAATACATCCCAATATATTCATAAATAAGGTATATTACTAACAATTTTATAGCATTAATGAGATTACTGTGTGATCTGTGTAGCATCCCCTCAAGGCTTTCACCTTTGTTATTATTTTAAGGAAATTAGGTATTCATATAAAGTATCGAATCAAGGATAAAAATGTTAACTTTTAAAATCAGAATGGAAAGGATCCTGTGAGCAGTATAATAAAAAAAAAAAAAAAAAAAACTACCAAAATGAGTGAATATTTAGTCTTACTCTTTTTATTTTTAATCTTTAAAATATGTGTACATTTGTAGGCCTCTTCTCTACTGTATTCTGCTTTCCAAACTTGCCACTTTTGAAAATTGCTTGACTTTCTCTTCTTTCTACATGTATGCTGTCATACATATTGCTTACTTGTAAATTGTAAATCTGTAAATAACTTCTCAAAATAAAGTGAAACTCAGTGCATGAAATAGTAGTTTGTCGTCTATATTTGATCTGATACTACATCAATACACTCTTCAAATCAAATTAGAATAAAGCATATTATACACACTTTGCAGGATCATGACAATTACTTTGTAAATACAATAAGATTTCAATATATCAGTGTATTTCTCCATCCAAATTTCAAACATGCACGCATGTGTCCCTTTTTGTTTAGTGTAACAAATTTGATATATCAAAGTAATTTGCTTGGTCCTGAGCATTTCATTATAACGGGAGTGGACTGCAGTTATTTCTCAAGCCAATGACACTTGACTGTTTATTAAATGTGAATGCATTCAATTTAGTCTTTACTATGTGACAGATCTTCACAGAACTTTGTGCATGATTTTGAGTCAAATATAGTCTACTCCAGTTAAAACTTACATATCATTATGACAAGGTAATTTCAATTTCAAAAATTGAAAACCTACAACATATGAGTTACAGAATTCAATATTGATAACATTTCAAAATTGTACTTCAATTTTGTAATGCTGCATATTCATTTCCAACATAAACAAATATTTAGGCATATTAATTACAGGCCAGTGGGGTGTAACACAAAGACTTACGATTGATAAAAAAGTTACCATTTATTTTTTCTTGATAGCCTCATCATGGACAGGATGCTCCAAAGTTGATGATCGTAATCCAAACTCTAGACCTAACCCTACTCTTATTCATATCCAAGTCCTAATCCATAACTGTACCTGGTCTCCAAATGAGGCTACCGAGAAAAAAAATCAATCGTAACTTTTAATCAATCGTAAATCTTTGTGTTACAGGGCACAGATGTTATTGCATCCAGTGTACTCCCATTATAACAAGTATGGATCAACAAGAATCTGTTTAAACAAGGCAATTCTGTTAGTCCAAGTTTTAAATGCATGTGTCAAGTAAAACCAGATTTTGTTAAAACAAGCTAATTACTTCGTCCTAAGCACCTCTTTATAAATGGTAGTGGACTGTCCAGGAGGGCATTTCATGAAAGGACTTGTCGGACGTTTTATCCGACAAACTGTTAAAAGCTACTGAAATGCTGGCATCTGATTGGCTGAGGGCAAATTTGTCGGATAAAATGTCTGACAAGTCCTTTGATGAAATGCTCCCCAGAACACCTTATTATGCATTTACCAGTACATAAACACAACATCAAAAGTAAGTTCCCCCTAAAGAACCCCATCAAATCTTCCAGTACAACAAATTATTCAAGTTGAAACCAAGCTCGGGATATAGCTAGAGTTGTTAGGAACTGGTTTTTCGAAAATTAGCAACATCCATGACGTAATGGCTGAATGAGCACAACATGAACAAAAAATGATGCTTTTTCAAAAACAGCAAATCTGTGGACGCATTAATGCCATCCCCCAGCACAGATTTTGAAAAAGCGTCATTTTGTCTTCATGTTGTGCTCATTCAGCCGTTAAGTCATGAATGTCACTAATTTTTGGGAATCTGCTTTCTAACAACACTAGCTACATTCCATGATTGGTTTCAACTTGAATAATTTGTTACACTGGAAGATTTGATGGGGTTCTTTAGGGGGGAACTTACTTTTGATGTTGTGTTTATATGACATTTGAATGAATTAAATAAATAGAATAATATTTCCAGATGAAACAAATAGGGTATCCTCATGAAATGAACAAGATCAAGAATGATCAAACAGCACTCCCAACAGTTATCAAGGCACAAATTCAAATTGCAGAACTTTCTTTGAGGGGTTTATATTCCAAAAAAATGGTCCCCATTATAATGATGAACTGTATACAGAATACTCCTGTTATAAGATAAAAGATAAGATAATAAGATAGGATAAAAGTAAACCCAGCTTTGAGAGCCTCGTATTAAAATTGTATTACTTAAGTGTCATTATTTCTTATATAATATCAAAGAGTAACTCGTATTCTATCCAGTGATATTGAGGATCCTATTGAGGAGGCAATGTAGCTCAGTTGTGAGAGCGCTCGTTTCGGACAAGATCGCATGATCACGCGTGGGTTCGAGTCCCAGGCATGCCGAAAGACATCTTGCAAAAAAGAAACTGATGCTATAACGTTGTGTGTATAGCGTGCCTCGCCGCTGTATTCAGTGCAGGTGTGAATGCAGTTGGAAAACACTCCGTCCATCGGAAGAGGACGCAAATGTTGGTCCCGTGTATGGGAGAGCTACACATGGCCCTATGCACGTTAAAACCAATACATTATTCGACAAAGAGAAGGGTGTTTCACCCGGTGTATTGCCCCTAGCCCGCCCCGGTGAAACTGCAAGAATCTTCAGAATTGAAGGAGGCAGTAAATAATACTAAGAAGAAGATAGCAAAATCATACCTGTACTGTCAAGGATGACTGACCACTCGAGTTCTATAAAAAAAATTTGTCAAAAACAAATTGCTACAAGTTTTATCAGAAGCAATCCTGGCTTTCTGATCATTCATTCTTTGTGTAAGGTCAGCCTTTCATTTCATTCATAAGGGACAATGGATTTCTTGGTCTATTGAAATGCAAGGGCTGCTTCTCCTCAAACTTGAGACATTTGAATTTTGACGCATGTTTTTTTTTAAAGCCCAAGTGCTCAGCCATCCATCACAACACTGGTATAAGTTTGGTTTCATTGAATAGAAAATTAGTTACTCTTTATCATGATAATATCAAGTTTACATAAGCTATAAAATTTAAATATGAGGCTCTCAAAGTTGGGTTTACTTTTTTTGGGACGCACTGTATAACAAGATTTCATTATAAGAATGCAGTTTACCCTGTGCAAATCCATGCAAACCCAGTTGCCTGTATTCTGAACTACAGTTTTAGAAATAAACTTGATTTCAGGTTTAATCAGACAGCGATTCTATTGTCCGATAACACATGAACATGAGTTAGTACACAGCTCAGATTACAGGCCACTTTGTTTACTGTTCAGTGTAAGGAGATTTTGTTATAGCATGGTGATTTACTTGGTCCCAAGCACTTTATAACAGGGGTTGACTATATGTTCTACGATTGGAAGTGTATGACAGCACACATAATGGTTGCATTGTCAATGAAAGGACCTCTATATCATGCAGCATCTCAACTTTTAAAAATTCCCATCTTTTTTAAACATTGACTGATTTTACTGAAAATTTTCCTCATTCTCCTAATCCTATTTTCTCTTAGAAAGTCATTCCCCTAGAAGTATAAACTGTTGTATACTGCATAGTTTCATGAAACAAAAAGCAACAGCACTTTTGAGAAATGGAAACCCTTGATTTCCAATGATATTTGGCGTTCTTAATTTATTGAACATTTCAAATTATCTCAATAATATGGCATCTGCAAACACACTTTCCCAAATTAAAATGTCTTATTCAATACTTTCATTGCTGACCTTTCTCTTGGTGAGGTCCTGTGCAACTGTTCACCTCCTCTTTCCTCTTTATACAAGTAATATATAATCTCTGAATTCAATATCCTTTCGGAAAAGGAAGAATGTCTCTGTACATGTTCAGGTATTGTACTTTGAAATCAAATCTTGCGGTATCTTTGAGGTATATTCTGCTTCATATACCGGTAGTCCTGCACTCAAGAATGATCCACACAGCTTAAATTCAGTTGCACAATGTCATTTCTTCTGTCATGTTTCCTCCTTTTGCAAAAATTGAGAAGGCTTTTTAGTTTCTTGATAGAGTTCATATAGCTGGCCCACCTGCATGTCATTCATTTCTTCCACTTGGTTTTCTTCAAGATGCAGGCCGACATGTTTAACATCATCCTCGGTCTTGACTCCCCCTGTTTGAGCTGATAACATTGCTGCATAACCCTGGAATAGGAAATAAAAACAGACATATTTTTAAATAATTGACATTATGGAAATAAAAAATTTAATTTGTAAACATTAATACAAAATATATCATTATAAAAGCTGAAATTTTCTAAAGTATGAAATTAAATCACATTTCTTAACTTATACTTATTAAGTTACTTCTGTGCAGGTCATCCAAGCCTCAATAAAAAATAAAATTGTTTTTGTTTTCATTAAGTTCTTTAATTAGTAAGCATAACTCATGTAAATACGTTTCTAAAGTTTGTCAGGGTTAATTTAATGTGTTCCGTAAGTTTTTGTGGTACATGTAGGTCCACCCACGCTAGCACCAAATCCATGTTGGGACTTTGGCGAAACTTGAGTGTAAAGACTAAACAAGTTCCCGTACATTTTTCCATTGCATCAGGAAAAAAATCAGGAGTGTTTTTTTTTCTTCTTGATATTGAAATCAAATTCATTGAAAACCTATTCTCTGAGAAATAGGCTATAACTACATATATGGGAGAGTCGATATCTATTACAAAACACAGAAAAACTTTGGGGAAAAACCAAGGGACAAAGATGTAAAACCTGCCACCCATAGTCCCACTTTCACTACGCGATCAATACTGTGTATTGACATCGTACCTATGAGTGGGTCCACCTAGAATTTAAATCTTGTCTTACTCACCCCCCATTCTCTCATGAAGTTTTGAACCTCTTCTGACTTGGCATCTTTATGTCGCCTGAATTCTGCTTTCACATATTCATCTCCAAGAGCCTTCATCTCCAGAGGAAGGCGGCGATGTAGCAGGAGTATCTGCTTGTAGAGTGCCCTCACAGTTCTGACATGTGATACTGCCATTTTGAACTTTGTTCTATGAAAAAGGAAGGGGAAAATGGCAATGCTTTAATCATAAATCAAAATTCTATTTTTCATGTAATTAATCTGCAAATCAAAAGATAATTTTTGATACCACAGGCTCTAGTTTCACTAAAGATATGTCTCATAATTTCCATTATTTCAAAAATGAGAGCAATATCATTTAACCTGAATGCCTACAGACATCTATATATTAACTTGACATTCTGACTTTGATCATTATTATTATTATTGTTATTATTATTATAAAATTGGACACAAAAATATCTCTATTTTGAATTACCGGGTATAGAAATCCTGCACAGATTTTCTACTATCTTTATGAACGAAGTTGCCATAAAAAGGGGAAACAGTGTGAATATGTAACAAAGAGATCCCTGGAATTTATAAGCTTTGCAAAAGTTTGCAAAAGTTTGTGCTACGACGAGGCAAGGTCAAATGACCTATCGTAGCTGTGAGTATGACGGCCTAGATGAGATACAAAGAACTGGCATCAATACATTAATCATTAACATAACCCTCGCAGGCATTCTATTAAGTACAATTATATGCAAGCAAATATTTCTGGTTTTAGAGTACGAAGTTAACTAGTAACATACATAACCTCATCGGTAGCTTTTTTACGACTAAACTCTCCGGCAGCGCATGCAGCCACTGACAGGGTAAGACTAAAGGCCTCGTCACACCGAGTCCGGTCCGGGTCACGGCACGGGCCCGTTCCGGTTCAACAATGGGCAAAAACGGTCGAAATGAATCAGCCGTGTACTATTGCAATGAGACTGGTCACAACAAACACGGGCTATGCCGTACTAGCCGGAACGGCAACCGGTACGGTTTTTATGGGATCGCTCATGGAGCGATTTGAGACGGTTTGCCGTACCGGTCACCGGACCGGACTCGGTGTGACGAGGCCTTAAGAGCGAAGTCCCGGGCCGTGGGGCTAGCTTTTGGCTGCAGGCTGCCGCATTGCTTCGAATATTTTAAATGAAAAATAGGGGTTATAATACAATTATCAAACAACGGCAATAGTACCTCTTTTTAGGATGAGCTGAACTGATTTAATCTGAGAACTTCGTATTTGGAAACAAGCCAGGCGCATTGGAAGCTGGGGGGCGTTTCACGAAACCGTCATAAGTCTAACTTCTTGACTAAATCGGAGATATAGTGAACAACTTGTCCACAAGCGGGTTCCACGAAGCGCCCTCTCTGACAAGATCGTGGACAACAAGCTGACTAAATACTAGTCTAGTTCTGGACTCTTTAGAAGTTTGTGTTCAATCCGCTAGATATGGCGCGTTTCCCCACTCAGGCCACTCTCCCCCACACAAGATTGTGTGGGGGAGAGTGGCCTGAGTGGGGAAACGCGCCATATCTAGCGGATTGAACACAAACTTCTAAAGAGTCCAGAACTAGACTAACTAAATACTTATGACAGCTCCGGACCTGTCATATCTTTTGGAGAGCGCTGATACGTCAATCAAACGCAATTTATGGCCAAGCGATCGGTTGGCGAATTGCATTTGCCGCGACAATCTCGATTTTCTCATTTTTGTTCATACAAAATGTGGCAACCTCAGGATTTTGGTCTAATATCTAGAAAATAAATGGTTGTTAACAAATAAGTGATTTTTATATCCAATAAAGAAATAATATCTCGTAATATATCCAATCAAGAATAATATTGAATAAATTGCAAAAGCATTATTCAGCTTACCGTAAAGCTAAATAAAGAGACCGCGGAGACTACGTTGGTAGTTAAAATCGATCTATTAGTCCCAAAATTAATAATTTTGAATAGATTTCTTTTTAAATTACAATGCACTATTAATTTTTTTTGTGAGCAAACAGAAAATTTAGGAAAAACCTCAATCTAGCTCCATTTTCAGCTAGCGTACTTTTTTTATAGTCTGATTTACGAACTATGAAATTAGCACATCCGGGGGTACCCATCTCATGTTCTGACGTGGTCTTATTAATTTCATGATTGACACCTTGTAAATATATGCAATAAGAAACATTGTGCGTTTTAATTCATATTATATAAATTATACATAATTTTATGAGCTTTCATACTGTTATTGACCGATTTTATCACTTCAATTTCGATAATATTGAAACTTTTGCTAAACAACAATGTCTAAATATCAACGAAACCGTGATTAAGGCTATTGCTCGATGACATCATCTTCGATATATCGATATTACAAATTGTCGAGCTTGGAAGAGCTTTGTGTAACCGACTTAGTAAGATTGGAGCTAACTAGCTGGTTGGTGGATAAAGATATGACTAACTTGTCCATGGTTTCGTGAAACGCCCCAGAAGAACGATTTGTGATGTAAGAGATTTCAACATTTCGTCCGCGATCCGAGAAAAGAATCGACCAAAACATATATGGGTACTATGATATCAAATCTACGAGGGTACGCTATTGGGCACTGTTAGAGCAACCTACAAGTTTAAGATGAATCATTGATATACACGTTTACTTCTCACAATTGACCATATCTGGCATTTTAGGGCCAAAATTACTGTCTCATTTTTCCCTTCAAATTCGAGCCTTCAAATCTTTACCATTAGAATTACATTGGCTTAACCCACTTTAGCATTTTTTCCCCCGAACTATTTCAATTATTAGGGCAATTTTCAAATATTCTAGAACAATCTTGAAATAGGTCCCGAATATGATCTAAACACCTTTTCTCAGTCATGCATCAAAATAATAGTGGCGGCGATTTCATGTAACGAGGAGGAGGGTGAGCCTGGGGGCCGGGGGGGGGGCGGAAACACCAAATTAAAGGATAATTAATTATGCACTCGAGCGGAATAGGCTAAAGCGTCCCAAAGATAACATGTATATTTTGTATACCTAAAATTTGAAAGAGAATGACCTGCTTCGCACATTATGCAGAAACTAATAACAATTTAAAAAATAAAAACATATTCCTCGAATACATTTAGCGATCAGAAGAAAAGTACTTAGTTTTGATTATTGTCTTATTGTCGAAATTTTTTCCTTATAATAACAGAATTTGACATCTTACTTCTTAGTTTGAAAAAATTATTCCACTAACTTATGTCCTTAGGATAATGCAAATGTGAAGCGCGAGTGAAAATCCATAATTAGGGGGGGGGGTTATAGCCAAATATAGGTAACTTTTGTTATAGTGCAATTTGGCTCATTTCTGAAGAAATGAAAAGAAATAACCTCCAAAACCATATATCAGTAGAGATGAAAAAAAAAAAAAAAAAAATTACAAAATGCCAATAGCATAATTTATGCAAATTAGCCCTTTTTTGCAAACAAAATAACTGAAGAATGGAATGTCTGTTGCTGCTCAAACTTTGCATGCTTAGTCTCGAAATGTGTCTCTGGGGAATGAATGGATTAGAATTTTAAATAAAGATTTAGTTTTCTGGTAATAATGTCATGAATATATAATTAGCTTTAAAAAAATACAAAAGAAAAAATACATTAAAAAAAAAAAAAATTCCAATCCATTCATTCCCAGACATAGGTTTAGAGAACGTCTGTGCAAAAAAAAAAAAAAAAAAAAAAAAAAAAAAAATAATATTGTGTTATTTGTGTGTATAACGTATTCAGTAGATCTTGTTTTGGGCAAAAAATACAAAATGTTAAGCTTTAAAAATCGAGGGGATATGTGCGTCAAGAAGAGCCTTATGCCCTAGACGGGTTGTTGCACTAGGGGCATTAGGCCTACGTTCTATCATTTTTAGAAGAACTATCATTATGCACCCTTCTCAAAATATTAATATTTATATATAATTAACAATAAAAACAAAAAGATGAAATATAGTTAAAATATATCAACCTCCGATGACAACTAACTTTGTTTCGTATTTTATTCTGGCACCTTCAATCAATAATTTAAATACATTTTATTCGGTCTCACCCATCAAATGGACGATATAACAAAGGACGAGTTTGTAGTGGTTTTGATGTTGCGCAATTTGAGGTATAGCCTAGTCTGCAGGATGCACTTTGCAGCCTGACCTAGCCTGCAAGATGATAATTCCAAATTTGATACAATGAATCACGTTTTATCCTTACTTACCCTAATAATATCACTTTTTAATTAAATACCCCTCTGATTTAAGCATCAAAATTCAAATTTGTTACAACATATTTAAAAATATTTATATTAATATTTTTTGTCTGAAACTTAAACTACGTAAAAAAGCACGAAAATAGGCGTGGCTCCCATAGCGAGTGTTGTGGGTCTATTGTTCCCAAAATAGATTATGACAGCATGGAACTAAATTGAGACTTGTTGTGAAGCTCGGTTTATAAAGAGGATCAAATGCGGAAATAGCTATCAGCAGCCTGTCATATAGGTCCTGGCTGTGGTACAGATACATATAAATTTTCAGTTATTTTACTATGTTTTTATAGTGCCAGACAGGGCAGCCGACTAGAGTAAGGAAGAAGTCAGAGACGGTGCGTGCAGACTGCGCTATCTATAATATAAGATTTTAAATTGATATATTTTTCATCAATCAGTGAACTCAAGTCTCAACTCCAGAGTCAGTCAGTTGACTTAGTTCCAATCCTGGGACTGGGAGCGGCAGTGCAGTGGACGTCGTGACTGTAAATTGCAGTGTAACTGTAAGTTGCATGATTTTGTCATTCAAGTACTGTGTAACGTTAGATCTATGCATGTTTATTATAGCATTAACACACGCCCGAGCGTGCGTTAGCGGTGAATGCAGTGCACCGCGAGATAGCTTTGGATAGGGGTCGCGCTGCAACGAGCCGCAGGCGAGTGCAGCTGCGCCCCATCCGAAGCATCGAGCGATCACTGCATTTACGTTTAATCGCACAATACAGGGAAGTGTGTTAACGCTTTTATAAAATTGCGACATTGCTCTAGTAGATCTTGAGTTACCAAAAAAATTCCAAGGGATTATCCCTTGGAATTTTTGGTAAGTAGCTCAAGATCTACGTCACGATCGTCATCCAAGAAAGTAAACAAAACACGGAAAAGACCCGGATGTATGTGTTATCACTTTTTTTGCGCCGCAAAATGCACGGTGGTGCATTGCACCGAAAATTCAGCATGCACACGTGACGCGTTTTGACCAACCACGATGCGTAAAATCACAGAGCTATTTTATAATGTTAATTGGCCTATTTATTGTTAATTGGCCTGTATGGAAAGATATGATGATTTGATGTGTTGTCTCAATCTCAAAATATAGAAGTGGGTAGGGCACGTAGAAATTGTTACTCCATAATGTACGCACGACGCTCGATATGAAATACACTACCAATACCATTGTTCCTTCCAATGAACTATAGTCACGATAAAATTTAGATTCGTCATTTATTTTTTTGGTAAGTCCTCATTTCTTTATACGTTTTCAACTGTCGGGCGGAGTCCGACAGTGTGGATTCGTTGAAGTTAATTATTATATTTCTCTTCTTTATTCTAAAAAATATTGAAAGAGTGGCTTTGCGGGCGCATGTTTTCTGAAGTCGAGTCTTGCAGTTTTTCTTGCGAAATGGGTCCACTTTGGTTATGATTGACAGCGCGCACGACAAAAGCGGTCTTTATCGGGAACAGCCGAATCGCGTTGTTCAGTTACGGTCAACGCACTTCAGTCATCGCAACCAGGAGGCGGAGCTCGACGCGATAGCTAATCAGAGCACCCAACAATCAAAATGCATTGTCCTCTGGCTCTGTACGAACAAACTTGTAGGCATTTCGATATGTAGGGCCTACAGCATGCCTGTTATATTTCTGCTTGCATGTTTTGCAGTAACCGAGCTCTTAATATTCTAGACAGGTATTGAAAGAGCAATAATTCTATTTCTAATCATGCATGTTGATTTTACAGGTGCCTTGCTAGTTCAAAGCCTATGTGAAGCACTTAAACTTATGCATGGTCAATTCATAATTGACCTTGCACTGAGAAGTACCTTTACTGCACATACAGCTGCAAACCAACATTAGTCAGTACTGTAAAATGGCTGTCTGTCGTCCTCTTGGTTGATGAGGAAACTTCTCAATAATAATTAGCGAAACCAGCTTTAAACCTACCTCAAAATAAATTAAGATAATCTATTGTCTCATTGCAATATAATTCTTCCATTAGATTTTAAAAATTTTGTTTAGTAGAATTTTTAGACCCTTTTTGGATAGGTCTATGCCACCTTGACTTGGCTGTAAGTTAGGTGCTCAAGACACTTTTCTGCATTGACTTTCCATTGGAAGAAAACTGCTGCAATAAGGGACTTCCCAGTGCAAGGTCAATTATGAATTGACCATGCATAAGTGTAAGTGCCTTTACTGCAGCAGTTTTCTTCCAATGGAAAGTCTATGCAGAAAAGTGTCTTGAGCAGCTCAAGCCCAGTCTAGGGGGCATATCCAAAAAAGGATAAAAAAATTCTACTAAACAAAATTAAAAATATCTAATGGAAGAATTATATTGCAATTAGGCTATAGATTATTTTAATTTATTTTGAGGTAGGTTTAAAGCTGGTTTCGCTAATTATTATTGAGAAGTTTCCTCTGCAACCAAGAGGTCGACAGACAGCCATTTTTCAGTACTGACTGATGTTGGTTTGCAGCTGTATGATGTGAAGTGGACTTTTGGATATCTTGATTTTTATTTTGTGAAGAAAATAATGATTTACAACTCAGATAATTTCTTTTTCCCCCCTTTGGTCTTGCAGTGATTCATCATGAATAATTTAAAGCTGCTAGTGGTTGGGGATGGTGCCGTGGGGAAAAGCTGTCTATTCATCTCATATACAACAAGCAGCTTTCCAAGTGACTATGTTCCCACTGTCTTTGATAACTACGTAGCCACTGTGATGTTCAATGGTACACCCTACAATGTAGGACTGTGGGACACAGCTGGTCAGGTTTGTACCTTTATTTTGTTTGTTTGTTTGTTTTTTGTTACATGTCAGTGAAATACTGATCTTTGTCAATATCAATACAAAGTTATACATTAGTAAGATAGGGTTTCGTTTATCTATGTTTAAGACACTCTCTCTGTTTTTGAACTTGTTTGAAGTTATTTTACAAAATTTGCTTTTGGAAAGCAAATAATTTTGATATGAAATTCTTGTTTTCTCCCTTGTCACCCTATTCAGGAAGACTATGATCGTCTGCGACCTTTATCATACCCTGGTACGGACATCTTTTTCATTTGCTATGCAGTGGACAGTAGAGTATCCTTTGAGAACATTGAGGAAAAATGGTACCCAGAATTGACCCACTTTTGCCCCAATGTACCCATCTTACTTGTGGGCACAAAGATAGGTAAGGCGACAAATAAGATCCTAGTATTACTTTATTGCTTTATTTCATCAATTTTCATTCTTTCTTTTATACTTTAACATCTACCGTTACATTGATATTGCTGTCTATATATCTTGCTTACTAAGTTCTTTAGGAGGTAGGGTAGGCCTATATCTCTTTTTCTAAAAAGCAGATTGTCCTTGCTTGGATAGTGGCAATTTTAAACATTCTTAAACTTTACTAAGTTTTTATCACAGAAAATAATGAAGATGATGTATATGGTGCTTAAAATAAAATGTAAAATGTTTTGAAATGATTTGTGTTATTCTTGTTAATGCATCTTTTCATTGTTATTAATCAGATCTACGTGGATCTAATACAACTGGTGGACAGTTTGTTAGCTATGATGAAGGAGCCAGACTAGCACGGAAGTTAAACTGCGGCTTCACCGAGACCAGTGCTCTAACTCATACTGGATTGAAGGAATGCTTTGATCAAGCGGTATGTTTTTATCAGACCTGTTATAATTGGTTCATAATGAAACTTTTTTGCAAGAAGTCTATGCAACACAGATCCTGATTGGTTATCATAACTGTTGCTATTACAAAACAATTAAATCAAAACCATTGTAATTGGAGAAATATCTCTCAATATAGTTAAGTGCAATGGTATTCACAAGATGAGTCAGACAAATGCAAAACAAGTATGGTAGAGGTACCTTAGTCCACGCAGTACATTAGTCCACGCACCCTCTAATACGCGTAATGCGACGCGATATGTGCGCTCAATTTCGTGAACAGTCGAGCAAACAACAAGCATATCAGATATATCACAAAAACTTTTGGGGAAAAATCATTGGTTTCTTGTATTTTTTGGATTTCATGAAATCATCAAGAATACACTTTTTTGAGACTGGAAATGAAAATTTACATTCATTTACTGTATGTGCCTGGACTAATGTACCGTTCATTTTTGCCAAAGCAAAATTGATATGGTCGCAGAATTGACTCAGTTTGTAAATGATCTTAGGAATATTCAACATTAGATAAAGAAAATTATTTTTGATAAAAACATTGAATTAATTGAATTTTTAGCAGTTGAAAACAAAGTGCGCGGACTAAGGGACCTCCATCATACTTGTGAAATGAATCTTTTTCTGTAATTGTAAGAAGCCCATTGTTACCTTTTCAATTTTATAAACAAATTTTTTTGCAGCAATGTTCATGCTGTACTATGGGATTTTTTTTGAAGGCCTTTACAAACATAAAAAATAGATTTGCATACTGTATAAGTGGTTATTTTTGCGGTGACTTTATTTTTCGCGAATTTCGCGAGTTGGTCATCGCGAAAATTTACTTTTCAATAAAAGGCTATTTATAGTAATGAAGTCATCACCAAAATCGCGAAATTTTGCTCTCGCGAATTTCCCCAACTAGTCCAAAATCGTGAAAATATCTGTATGCAAAAATATTGGCTTATACAGTAATTGCCTGGCATATTAACTTGTATTGTATATGTTTCTCATACAGATTGAGCTTGCTGTCAGTCATTCATCAGTTCAAAAGAAGAAAGGGTTCTTTTCGTTTGGAGGAAAGAAGAAGGTTATTCCAATACCACCTGTGATGCCCCCTACAGGTAAGATCTCTCAGCAAATACCTAATGATTTATTATTCATTCTACAGAAATTAATGTTTATTGAAGACCAGCTGGATATTTTGGTAAAGATTAACAAACAACAACAAAAAAAAATCAAGTACTTGCAAAAGTAGCAAAGTGTTACAGGCGCGGATCGAAGAAAATCGAATTGAATGCATTTCGGGGGCCCAATTGTCTGGGAACAAAAGCGGCTCATTGTCCCCAGACAATTGGGCCCCCGAAATGCATTCAATTCGACTTTCTTGGATCCGCGCCTGTGTTAAATGGATAAATGGAATGATTTTGACAGAAAATAAGTAATTGAAAACAAGCCAGAACCTGGATTAATCATGACAAGCAATATAAATGTTAGGACTTGAAATATCATGAATAGAAAAATTTCATCATCATGTTAACTTGGCTAATGTTGGAGAGAGAGATGATGTCCAGTCATCTCCTGGAAGAAAGTAACTATAACTCCGTCATGGTTGTCTTTGATCATTTCTGAAAGACAGTAGTGGTGACGAACATGGTGTAATCTAGTTTGGGATGAAGAGTGGACATGGTTGACTCTGTGTTTACAGTTCAGTAGAGCTGTGAGAACCATGTTGATCTGTTCACATTCATGATAGGAAAAACAATCAATGTCTTCTTTGAAGCGAACTGCCAAGCAATGCCACTTTATATTTGGGTCCTGTACAGGGATACCACTCGTCCTGGGAATAATACATGGGTTGTCTGTTTCTGTTCTGACGAACAATCATTTTCGTTCCAAACCAAATTCAGGATTAACAAGAAATTCCATTTACAGTCAGCTCTTTTGGAGTGTCTTGATCCAAGCCATGAACTTAGTAGGTACAAGAAAAAGAAGTTCCACGGAGACTTGAACAAGTGCAAGATATTGACACCCCAGAGTTGTTCACTTGAAGAGTCTTTGACCAATAACACTGAACTGTGCTTTCTAGCAAAAGATAAAAAGATGCCTGTGATGTGAAGAAAGACATGCTAAACCTCTTGGGCAATGGACAAACTCATTCCTTCTGGGATAAATACCTCTTCAAGGTTAGAAAGTCCCTTGCTTATAATTTAAATGAAGGATTCTGCCAAGTCAAAAAGATGACTGACTAATCATGGTTCTAGCCTGCTCTCTGATATTAGTAGAGATATTGGTCATCGAGATCTGTAGCAGCCATGATGGAGGTGTCCACAGATTGGTCAATAGCTGCCTTGCAAACGAATCGATGACAACTTCTAAGAGACACAGATAAGCCATCTCGTATAAGTTTTCCATTATTTCAGGATGAGTGGTATGCATACATGTACAGGACCCAAGATAGTAATACATGACACATAATGGCATGCATAATAATTATTGTGGCAGTTCTCATCCAAGAAGACGTTGTTTCTCCAATCAAGAATGTGAAATGATCAACATGATTCTCGCGGCTCTAATGACTAGTAAATAATGTCAACCACGTCCATATCAATTTATCATACAATTAAAACCTTGTTTGCCACCGGGGCGTCTAGGCATTAACGATCAAAGACAACTTGAAGAAGTTGTAGGCACTTTCTTCTTTCAGAAGATGAGATGACCCACTAGACATCCTTCAAGATCTTGACCAAATATTTGTGGCTCTCATTTACCTTAACGTTACAATTCATTAGTTGTTATTTTATTAATTAGTTTCCAGGAGGATATGTATTCTCCTCGCTGGTTGAAATGCTTTCTGAGAGGAAGGCATTGCTGGACTGGTTAAGGACACTGGACTCGCTCATGACACATGTAAAGCAACATAATAACTGGCTTTGCTAAAATGGTCAGTCATTGAAAGTCGTTGAATATACATTTTCATGACATTCTTAATTCGATTGCGATATTCCAAATCGTCATCAGATCACGGACGTGTGTATTTGAGTCATATGAAACATAAATCATTATATAGAATTCATGTTGCTATGGAACTACACTATTGGTCATCTAGAATTAGTATGATCAGCTTGGAATTTACTCTTACTGTGATGTGCTTATAACATCATGGTGATAACACGATTGTTTATTCTTTATATACAAATTTACAATATACGTTAGTGATTGAAATCTTATTCTATTTAGAAGTTAAAAAATGACACAAATTAGTGCTTAGGTAACTTTGACCAAAAAGCGGCCAAAGTGGCCAGAAATTTTAGAGTGGGAAAACAAGAAGTTTTAACGGGGCATAAAATCTACAAACAATTAAACTCTATTCAAGAATTGCGTTATAGACTAAATGGTAAATTACTTGCATCCACTTTGGCGGTTGTTACCATTTTGACCCACACTGACCATTTGCATATACACTGTTGCTCATAAAGGTTGGATATTGTTTGTGTGTGATCCAGCGACATCTATTTGCTTCCGGTTTAATTTCTTGATATTGTTTGTCCCTACTTTCACTTCTCTGGACCCTGGCTATACCTTGGACACCCCAAACTATTCCCGGGGAATGAAAATAAAACAAAAGTTTGGCAACCCCGCGAACGCCCATTTTTGTCATTTTTTCTCATTTAAGGCCCCTTTTTTGTTTACCGCGCTAAAGAAGGCCCCCATTACCCCACCTCACCAAACGCGTCTGATGTATAGGGTGGTTATTGTTCTTTGAGTAAATTTAAGTTTATGATCACAGACTTAGATTTATTGTCTAGGGGAAGGGTCAAAGTTTACTTTGATTCGGGTTGAAAATTGAATTTATTCATTTTTACAACATAGAAATTCTACCTTCTCAAAAATGTATTGTAGAATCTCAGTCAAACATAAATCATAATAAAAAAATAGACAATGGTTACCGTTTACAACCTTGTAATTAAGGCTGAAACAAGATTTTGGGGAAAATGACAATAATTAACGATTCATAGTTGTTTTTCATTTCCTTTGTTTTGACCATAAAGGTTGGATAGAATATTTTCCGTTTTTTTACAGATTTCACTTTTTCCTTCAACCCTCCCTAGACAAGAGACTAACGCCTGTGATCTTAAACCTTGATTTATCATAAAGAACAATAACAACGCTATATTTCAGACGCTTTTCGAGGGAGTATGACGGAGGGGGCCTTGGTCAGACGGGTAAACAAAAAGGGGCCCCAAAATGAAACAAAAATGGCAAAATGGGCGTTCTGGGGTTGATAAACTCTTTTTTATTTTCATTCCCAGGAATAGACTGGAGAGTGTCCAAGGTATAGCCAGGGCCCAGAAAAGTGATAGTAGGAACAAACAATTTCAAGAAATCTTAGCCGGAGCAAAAAGATGTGGCTGGTTCACACAACAAATATCCAACCTTTCTGAGCAACAGTGTACATGATATAGGAATGGACAGTGCGGGCAAATGGTAAATTATTTGTATCCACTTTGGCGGTTGTTACCATTTTGACCCACACTGACCATTTGCATATAGGAATGGTCAGTGCGGATAAAAATGGTAAAACCGCCACAGTGGACCGCCACAGATTTTCAGGCTTGTCATATTTGTGCATGCCTTTGTTTGTGAAAGCAAATATCAAACATTTTTTTTTCTTTAATAGTTCATGGTCTGCATGCTAAGTAGGGAGTGGAGAAGTGCACATATTGTGTGCGGGGTAAATTCTGTATCTGATGACCGGGATGATAAAGAAAAATGTCTGTTAAGTGCTTATAGAGACACAGTCTATGTTTTAGCACTGTATTATTGTAAATCGTATTTTTTAATTCATTTAGGCTAATGGTCAACCTTCGGCCAATAAGTGACCAATAAGTGACCAGAACCTTATGGGTAGGTTAATAAGACCTCTATTTTTTAAATCAGCATCAATTGTTGCCACTTCTCCACCACTAGCCAACTCTTTAGTGAAATGAGTTGACGAAAGGATAATACATCTACATATATACACGTGTATACACTAATCACTATACATAGGCCTGTATAGCAAAAATCCTGCAAAATGGCAAAATGGTCACTTTCGGTCAACTGGCCTAAATGACCAGGGCTGTAAATATTTTAGGAAAATGGTATGGGAGTATTGTTTTAGACCCAAGGAAGTTTTTTAAATGGTTTGGGGGTGGAAAACCATCACTTGGATGACTCTGATGGTCATTTTGGTCTAATTTTGGCCCCCAAAATGATAAAAATGACAAATTTGGGCCGAAATTGACCAAATAACCCTTTTAATGACCCACCGAGTCAATAAAACCACTTTTTCTAGAATCAGCGCACATTTTTACATCAGATAGGTTTTAAATATCCCATTTATCGGCAAAAATTATAGAAATAAAATACCCTTGACCACAAGTGACCAAAATGGTCATTTTTGACAAAAATTGGCCAAAATGGCCGAAGTGTCATGGGTACGGTCATAAGGAGGACATTTTTGGAATCAGCGCAAAATTTTACTCTAGTTAGGACCTTCAAACCTTCCCCAGCAAAAATGCTGATTAAAGGCCCTTGGCTCCTAGGTGACCAGCTTCATTTTAAGATTGGTGATGAGCTAAACTAAAACTTGACCAAACACCAACACCAAAAGGTCAACACAGAACTTGAAATCGCCCAATGTTACAGAAATGATATAGAGGTCAAATTTAGAGGTGAGAGTTAGGCACCCAACTCTGCAATATGAGGAGAGCTTTGATCATGTTATCATAAATTCTAAGAGTAAAACGTTCGTTTACAATTCTTTCATCACAGTTCATGATGGGACATGACTCTAGTACATTTCTGTTATAAACTACTGAAATGCTTGCATCTGATTGGCTGAGAGCAAATATGTCGGATAAATTGTCCGACAAGTCCTTTGATGAAATGCCCCCAGCATGTGATCGGCCTATAACACTAGTCACAGCACATGGGAAATCATCAAATATAATGGAATGCACATCCCATTATGCACTGCGCTAAAATAACTAGAAATGAACCATAAATGCGCATACAAATATTTAGTCTAAATATATAGAAAAAAATTAGTATATGTAAATGTACCTTTGGAAGCTTTTGTTCAAATACTCTGCAAAAAGAAGTCTGATGCACTACACAGAACCATTCTATGAGCTGCCTGACTCTTGCCGTCATCTAGGTGGAAGACAACATCTGTTTCGGAAGGGTCGTCAAGGATACTAGCCATGTCTGCTCCTAAGGTTGAAGTCTTAATTTCATATCCATGGGCTAGGCCTAGAAGAAAGATCAACAGGTTTATAAGAAAATAATGTAGTAAAATATTGATCAGTCATTTCTAACAAATGTACCACAGGTGTAAATACACATAAATTTCTTTGTAAGTGGGGGGGGGGGGGGGGGGGGGAATGATGTATTATAATCAGTGGAGCGGAACGCACTTTCTTTTGTTAGTGGGGGGGTATGCTCTACGCCAGTAAAATGTAGGCCTACATTCAACCCTAATTATTGCACAATGTATAAAACATTAAAATTTATTATAGAAATTAAATATATTTGTTGCATTTTCCTGACGATACAAAGTACAGACTATTATAACTCCCCTCCCCCCC
>CALNVZ010002100.1:9470680-9491213 GCA_940671915.1 Paracentrotus lividus
CTCCGGGCCGCTAGGTCACAATAGAACCGTAAGATCCAACAAGGTTCCTAATAAAAAACATAATGTAGTAAATATTGATCAGTCATTTCTAACAAATGTACCACAGGTGTAAATACACATAAATTTCTTTTGTAAGTGGGGGGGGGGGGGAATGATGTATTCTATAATCAGTGGAGCGGAACGCACTTTCTTTTGTTAGTGGGGGGGTATGCTCTACGCCAGTAAATGTAGGCCTACATTCAACCCTAATTATTGCACAATGTATAAAACATTAAAAAATTATTATAGAAATTAAATATATTGTTTGCATTTTCCTGACGATACAAAGTACAGACTATTATAACTCCCCCCCCCCCCCAACATTAGCCAAGTTAACATGATGATGAAATTTTTCTATTCATGATATTTCAAGTCCTAACATTTATATTGCTTGTCATGATTAATCCAGGTTCTGGCTTGTGTTTCAATTACTACTTTTTCTGTCAAAATCATTCCATTTATCCATTTAACACAGGCGCGGATCCAGAAAGTCGAATTGAATGCATTTCGGGGGCCCAATTGTCTGGGACAATGAGCCGCTTTTGTTCCCAGACAATTGGGCCCCGAAATGCATTCAATTCGATTTTCTTCGATCCGCGCCTGTAACACTTTGGATTGAAATTAAGACTTCAACCTTAGGAGCAGACATGGCTAGTATCCTTGACGACCCTTCCGAAACAGATGTTGTCTTCCACCTAGATGACGGCAAGAGTCAGGCAGCTCATAGAATGGTTCTGTGTAGTGCATCAGACTTCTTTTGCAGAGTATTTGAACAAAAGCTTCCAAAGGTACATTTACATATACTAATTTTTTTCTATATATTTAGACTAAATATTTGTATGCGCATTTATGGTTCATTTCTAGTTATTTTAGCGCAGTGCATAATGGGATGTGCATTCCATTATATTTGATGATTTCCCATGTGCTGTGACTAGTGTTATAGGCCGATCACATGCTGGGGGGCATTTCATCAAAGGACTTGTCGGACAATTTATCCGACATATTTGCTCTCAGCCAATCAGATGCAAGCATTTCAGTAGTTTATAACAGAAATGTACTAGAGTCATGTCCCATCATGAACTGTGATGAAAGAATTGTAAACGAACGTTTTACTCTTAGAATTTATGATAACATGATCAAAAGCCTCTCTCATATTGCAGAGTTGGGTGCCTAACCTCTCAAACCTCTAAATTTGACCTCTATATCATTTCTGTAACATTGGGCGATTTCAAGTTCTGTGTTGACCTTTTGGTGTTGGTGTTTGGTCAAGTTTTAGTTTAGCTCATCACCAATCTTAAAATGAAGCTGGTACCCTAGGAGCCAAGGGCCTTTAATCAGCATTTTTGCTGGGGAAGGTTTGAAGGTCCTAACTAGAGTAAAATTTTGCGCTGATTCCAAAAATGTCCCTCTTACTGACCGTACCCATGACACTTCGGCCATTTTGGCCAATTTTTTGTCCAAAAATGACCATTTTGGTCACTTGTGGTCAAGGGTATTTTATTTCTATAATTTTTGCCGATAAATGGGATATTTAAAACCTATCTGATGTAAAAATGTGCGCTGATTCTAGAAAAAGTGGTTTTATTGACTCGGTGGGTCATTAAAAGGGTTATTTTGGTCAATTTCGGCCAAAATTTGTCATTTTTATCATTTTGGGGGCCAAAATTAGACCAAAATGACCATCAGAGTCATCCAAGTGATGGTTTTCCCACCCCCAAACCATTTTAAAAAACTTCCTTGGGTCTAAAACAATACTCCCATACCATTTTCCTAAAATATTTGGACAGCCCTGGTCATTTAGGCCAGTTTGACCGAAAGTGACCATTTTGCCATTTTGCAGGATTTTGCTATACAGGCCTATGTATTACGTGTATTAGTGTATACACGTGTATATATGTAGATGTATTATCCTTTCGTTCAACTCATTTCACTAAAGAGTTGGCTAGTGGTGGAGAAGTGGCAACAATTGATGCTGATTTAAAAAATAGAGGTCTTATTCAACCTACCCATAAGGTTCTGGTCACTTATTGGTCACTTATTGGCCGAAGGTTGACCATTAGCCTAAATGAATAAAAAAATACGATTTACAATAAATACAGTGCTAAAACATAGACTGTGTCTCTATAAGCACTTAACAGACATTTTTCTTTATCATCCCGGTCATCAGATACAGATTTACCCCGCACACAATATGTGCACATTCTCCACTCCCTACTTAGCATGCAGACCATGAACTATTAAAAGAAAAAAAAATGTTTGATATTTGCTTTCACAACAAAAGGCATGCACAAATATGACAAGCCTGAAAATCTGTGGCGGTCCACTGTGGCGGTTTTTACCATTTTTATCCGCACTGACCATTCCTATATGCAAATGGTCAGTGTGGGTCAAAATGGTAACAACCGCCAAAGTGGATACAAATAATTTACCATTTGCCCGCACTGTCCATTCCTATATCATGTACACTGTTGCTCAGAAAGGTTGGATATTTGTTGTGTGAACCAGCCACATCTTTTTGCTCCGGCTAAGATTTCTTGAAATTGTTTGTTCCTACTATCACTTTTCTGGGCCCTGGCTATACCTTGGACACTCTCCAGTCTATTCCTGGGGAATGAAAATAAAAAAGAGTTTATCAACCCCCAGAACGCCCATTTTGCCATTTTTGTTTCATTTTGGGGCCCCTTTTTGTTTACCCGTCTGACCAAGGCCCCCTCCGTCATACTCCCTCGAAAAGCGTCTGAAATATAGCGTTGTTATTGTTCTTTATGATAAATCAAGGTTTAAGATCACAGGCGTTAGTCTCTTGTCTAGGGGAGGGGTTGAAGGAAAAAGTGAAATCTGTAAAAAACGGAAATATTCTATCCAACCTTTATGGTCAAAACAAAGGAAATGAAAAACAACTATGAATCGTTAATTATTGTCATTTTCCCCAAAATCTTGTTTCAGCCTTAATTACAAGGTTGTAAACGGTAACCATTGTCTATTTTTTTATTATGATTTATGTTTGACTGAGATTCTACAATACATTTTTGAGAAGGTAGAAATTTCTATGTTGTAAAAATGAATAAATTCAATTTTCAACCCGAATCAAAGTAAACTTTGACCCTTCCCCTAGACAATAAATCTAAGTCTGTGATCATAAACTTAAATTTACCTCAAAGAACAATAACCACCCTATACATCAGACGCGTTTGGTGAGGGTGGGGTAATGGGGGCCTTCTTTAGCCGGGTAAACAAAAAAGGGGCCCTTAAATGAGAAAAAATGACAAAAATGGGCGTTCGGGGGGTTGCCAAACTTTTGTTTTATTTTCATTCCCCGGGAATAGTTTGGGGGTGTCCAAGGTATAGCCAGGGTCCAGAGAAGTGAAAGTAGGGACAAACAATATCAAGAAATTTAAACCGGAGCAAATAGATGTCGCTGGATCACACAAAACAATATCCAACCTTTATGAGCAACAGTGTATATGCAAATGGTCAGTGTGGGTCAAAATGGTAACAACCGCCAAAGTGGATGCAAGTAATTTACCATTTAGTCTATAACGCAATTCTTGAATAGAGTTTAATGTTTGTAGATTTTATGCCCCGTTAAAACTTCTTGTTTTCCCCACTCTAAAATTTCTGGCCACTTTGGCCGCTTTTTGGTCAAAGTTACCTAAGCACTAATTTTGTGTCATTTTTTAACTTCTAAATAGAATAAGATTTCAATCACTAAACGTATATTGTAAATTTGTATATAAAGAATAACAATCGTGTTATCACCATGATGTTATAAGCACATCACAGTAAGAGTAAATTCCAAGCTGATCATACTAATTCTAGATGACCAATAGTGTAGTTTCCATAGCAACATGAATTCTATATAATGATTTATGTTTCATATGACTTCAAATACACACGTCCGTGATCTGATGACGATTTGGAATATCGCAATCGAATAAGAATGTCATGAAAATGTATTTCAACGACTTTCAATGACTTGACCATTTTAGCAAAGCCAGTTATTATGTTGCTTTACATGTGTCATGAGCGAGTCCAGTGTCCTTAACCAAGGCTCCAGCAATGCCTTCCTCTCAGGAAAGCATTTCAACCAGGCGAGGAGAATACATATCCTCCTGGAAACTAATTAATAAAATAACAACTAATGAATTGTAACGTTAAGGGTAAATGAGAGCCACAAATATTTGGTCAAGATCTTGAAGGATGTCTAGTGGGTCATCTCCATCTTCTGAAAGAAGAAAGTGCCTACAACTTCTTCAAGTTGTCTTTGATCGTTAATGCCTAGACGCCCCGGTGGCAAACAAGGTTTTAATTGTATGATAAATTGCATGGACGTGGTTGACATTATTTACTAGTCATTAGAGCCGCGAGAATCATGTTGATCATTTCACATTCTTGATTGGAGAAACAACGTCTTCTTGGATGAGAACTGCCACAATAATTATTATGCATGCCATTATGTGCCTGTATATACTATCTTGGGTCCTGTACATGTATGCATACCACTCATCCTGAAATAATGGAACAACTTATACGAGATGGCTTATCTGTGTCTTAGAAGTTGTCATCGATTCGTTTGCAAGGCAGCTAGTTGACCAATCTGTGGACACCTCCATCATGGCTGCTACAGGATCTCGATGACCAATATCTCTACTAATATCAGAGAGCAGGCTAGAACCATGATTAGTCAGTCATCTTTTTGACTTGGCAGAATCCTTCATTTAAATTATAAGCAAGGGACTTTCTAACCTTGAAGGGTATTTATCCCAGAAGGAATGAGTTTGTACCATTGCCCAAGAGGTTTAGCATGTCTTTCTTCACATCACAGGCATCTTTTATCTTTCTGCTAGAAAGCACAGTTCAGTGTTATTGGTTCAAAGACTCTTCAGTGAACAACTCTGGGTGTCAATATCTTGCACTTGTTCAAGTCTCCGTGGAACTTCTTTTTCTTGACCTACTAAGTTCATGGTCTTGGATCAGACCACTCCAAAAGAGCTGACTGTAAATGGAATTTCTTGTTAATCCTGATTTTGGTGGAACGATGAAATGATTGTTCGTCGAGAACAGAAACAGACAACCATGTATTATTCCAGACGAGTGGTATCCCTGTACAGGACCCAAATATAAAGTGCATGCTTAATTGTGGCAGTTCCTTCAAAGAAGACATTGATGTTTTTCCTATCATGAATGTGAACAGATCAACATGGTTCTCACAGCTCTACTGAACTGTAACACAGAGTCAACCATGTCCACTCATTTCATCCCAAACTAGATTTACACCATGTTTGTCACACTACTGTCTTTTCAGAAATGATCAAAGACAACCATGACGGAGTTATAGTTACTTTTTCCAGGAGATGACTGGACACTTCAAGATCTTGACCAAATATCTGTAGCTCTCATTTGCCTCTTCACATTACAAGAAGACTTCAATATTGTTTATCACGAACGATAAGTTTCAAGAGGACATGATTCTCCACCCTAGTGAAATGTTTTCCCGATAAAGGCAATGAGGACATTGGTCATGTTGGTTTAATACTGGACTCGCTCAGGACACATTCTGAACATGAAAACGCCTTTGTTATAGGTTATGTCATAGGGTAACATGCAAGGTAATATGACCCCCTAAGCTCATTTGGATTCATGTTGCTATGGAAATCATATAATTACTGGTCAGCTTGGGTCTTTCTGTGTTTTGCTTACACGATCATGCCGCTTTACAATTTTATTCTTTGCATACAATTTTACAATACAGACTGAGTGATTGAAATTGTATTAAAATAAAATTTAAAATGACTTTAATTTATTGCTTAAATTTTGACCCAAAAAGTGCCAAAGAACCAGACTTAATGTTGTGCGACAAATAATCAGTTTAACGCGATTGACATTAACAAACATTGAAATCAATACAATTAGTGCTTGTAGACTAAATAATGGATTACTGTATACACTTTGGCGGTTGTTGCATTTTGCCCACATGACCATTTGATATAGAAATGGTCAGTGCGGGTCAAAGTTGGTAAAGAACCGCCACAGTGGACATTACAACGATTAAATCACAGTAAATACCACAGATTTTGGCTTGTCATATTTTTGCATCCTTTTGTTGTGAAAGCATATATCAAACATTTTTTGGGGGGGTTCTTTTTATAGTTCATGGTCAGCATGCTAAGTAGGAGTGCGAGAATGTGCACATATTGTGTGCGGGGGAATCTGTTTCTGATGACCGAGATGATAAAAAAAATGTCTGTTAAGTGCTTAGAGACACAGTCTAGCTATGTTTTAGGCACTGTATTTACTGTAAATCGTATTTTTTTATTTCATTTGGGCTAATGGTCAACCTTCGGCCAATAAGTGACCAGAACCTTATGGGTATGTTGAATAAGACCTCTATTTTTTAAATCAGCATCTATTGTTGCCACTTCTCCACCACTAGTCAACTCTTTAGTGAAATGAGATGAACGAAAGGATAATACATCTACATAAAAACACGTGTATACACTAATACATGCAATACATAGGCCTGTATAGCAAAATCCTGCAAAATGGCAAAATGGTCACTTTCGGTCAAACTGGCCTAAATGACCAGGGCTGTCCAAATATTTTAGGAACATGGTATGGGAGTATTGTTTTAGACCCAAGGAAGTTTTTTAAAATGGTTTGGGGGCGGAAAAACCATCACTTGGATGACTCTGATGGTCATTTTGGTCTAATTTTGGCCCCCAAAATGATAAAAATGACAAATTTTGGCCGAAATTGACCAAAATGACCCCTTTAATGACCCATCGAGTCAATAAAACCACTTTTTCTAGAATCAGCGCACATTTTTACATCAGATAGGTTTTAAAAATCCCATTTATCGGCAAAAATTATAGAAATAAAATACCCTTGACCACAAGTGACCAAAATGGTCATTTTTGGACAAAAATTGGCCAAAATGGCCGAAGTGTCATTCCTTCAAACCTTCCCCAGCAAAAATGCTGATTAACGGCCCTTGGCTCCTAGGGTATGGTCCTGGGATAAATGCAACCAGGTGTTGATTTCACTCATTTTTGTAAAGAAAGGCAATCTAAATTGTGCTTCCAAACCCAACACCAGCTCCAACACCAAACTTGAAATCACCCAATCTCATTTGTAACAAGCCTAAATCTTTGGGAGTCAATATGATTTGCTACACATCATGCCTGTTATTGTTGACTATACAGAGTTCTCTACAAATTGTGCCAAGATAGTTGAGGATTTAACTTATTGAGGGTGTTCACTGGTATCCTGTAAGGTGTACTCAAACTGATATTTTATGTCCTTTATAAATACTCTGAATCATTTTGGGTTTAACTTCAGAAACATTTTGTCAGCATCATGTCTTTTAAATACATATCATAACAACAATAAAAATAAAATGAAACCTTTTTAAGAAAGCCATTTGGGATGGGTTGTTAAATTTGGATCTGCAAGGTTTGAACTTAGATCATTTATGGTTTAGATATCAACTATCAACTATCAGTATGGCTTCTAAGTCTTTTTCATGTCTTTATTTCTGGTTTATTCATCAATAGATTTTTAGTAATATGTGAGTAATATTCTTCAATTGATTTTATTTGTTTTACAGGATCAACAAGAGAACAGACCGGTGCGTGTTCCTGCATTTACATGGGATGAGATTAACAGTGGTAGTATTGCTGGTTTATCAAGCATCAAACAAGCTGAAGAAGGGGTTGGACACCAGCTCGATGTTTGTCTCTCTGCTGATATCTCTTCTCAAACATTCACTCACATAGTCAGATTCCTGTATGCAGGTGAGTAGTCCCATTAACTCATTCTTATGTTAACTCCTTTGTTCATCTTTGTTTTTATTGTAATCAAACTGCTTGCTGTTAGACACCATGTACCATGTTTTACCATAGGGTCATTACAACAGGTTGGGGATTTTTTTCCCCCTTCACATTCAATTATTTTTAAATACTAACTTTAACTTTTGCAATCGATCGAAAATTAGTCTTGATCTCATGACTATCACAAAGTCACATTCTTCTTGAAGGGTAGGGGAGAGCGGGGTTATATGGAACATTTTTCACAAAAATGGCCGTAAAACAAAAGCTGATTTATTTCAAGAAACAATAAACAATCAGCTTGAGTGTATATCTGTATGCTACAAATGTACCCCATAAAATTCTTAAACTTAGTGATGGTTCCGGAAAAAATCCATCTTCAACAAGACCATGTCAGGTGTTCCAACTAACCCCAGACACGGGGTTAGTTGGAACAAGGTATGGGGTAAGTTGAAACATTGTGCATTACATCATATAAAATTATATTTAAAATACCTGCAACATTATTGCATGGGTTCAGCTAACTTGCTCTATTGATTCCAATTCAAATATCAAAGATTGGTGTTCAATATTTTTTTTTAAATTCATGTTTTGTTACACTTGATAGCATCCACTCACATACAGATATTCTGAAGGCCTGTGAAGTAGCATTCTGCAATATATTTTGTTTAAACCAAAATAAAATTGTCCAATGTGCAATAATATACATGTATATGAATATTTCGGAACACTTCATTGAATTATATGGTTTTTATTTTTTTATTCAGCTGAAACCTATTTACTTAGAAAATGTTCCAACTAACCCCGTTCAAAATGTTCCAACTAACCCCAGAGGCCAATTTGACATTTGTAAGCTTACAGCACAAAAGAGGGACAACAACATGCCATATATTTAACCTTGTTTTGTAGCTTGGTATAACCGTTTGTTATAATCAAAAACTGGCCAACTTAATTTATGATCTTCTCTGAGATAATAAAACATTTTTAAGAATAACAAAATTTACTCAGAAGGTGAAAAAACAAACATTGCTTTCTAACTTCACGAGGCTTGAAGCATGTGTGCTGTCTAAAATGTGGTGGATTGCAGTTGCTAATAGCAACAACCTGAGGGTAGATTTGTATTCATAGTCATAGATGCAGGGCAGGCCTGGGTTAGATCAAAGTTAGATATCTGGAGTAGATATCGGCCTCTAACGTTAGATTTCTAGAGATCTAGAATCTTTTATTTCCGATGACGGATATAAACCAGTTATATACAGCCTTCAGAGGTTTTGGTGAAACTATAGTCCCCTCACTGACGCGAATGCGACTATTTTCCTCAGGAAAAATAGTCACATTCTTCGCGTCAGTTCGGGTACTATAGTTCCAACCACCCCCTCTGGTGGCCGTATACTGTTCACTGTGTTATGCTGTCATGTAACACTTGTTGCATCAACCCTATGGAATGATCCAATGTCAATTAATCTTAATCATGAATTGAATACTGCCAACATATGATTTATATCTGTATGTGTTTATAGATTTTTAAATCTACGATCCAGTGACAGGATTTGTAACACTCCTGTTGATCAGAAGGATTTAGTCAAAGATTAATTAAACTCTGACGAAATCTCTTTCTCTTTCTTTTGTATTTGACAGGTATTCCTAACGTTGATGAAGACACTCCCGAGGCTGAACTAGATGCTGTCTTGAAGGCAGCAGATATCTTCTATCTTCCTAGACTTCGAGAGATCATCACCAACATACAAAATAGTGAGGAGTTTCTGAACCCCAGCATCGGTACATACCTCAATGACCTAACAGGTCAAAGGTCAAAGGAGATGTTCTTCAACAAGCCAGTGTTTTCAGATGTACAATTTGAAGTAGAAGGTAGGTTTTCTATTGTCTAAGGACCTTTAAACACATAAAGCTATCTCCAGGGACAGCTACCCTTCAGTAGGCCTAAGCTACTTTCAGAACAACTTCTCTCGTGGACAGTTACTCTCACCACATTCCCCTACTATACTGCCCCAAAACAAGTAACTACCTTTGGACAATATCTCCTTAGGAAATTCTGTGGAGGGGTGTGAGAGTTAAGGCTACCGCACACCTTACGACTGGTCTACGATCCGATTTTGGAACAAATCGCATTTTGCTTATTTTCCGAAAGTATGAATGAATAGAATCTTAATATTAAAGGTTCAAATTAACTGTAAGAATACTGATATTGAAATTTCAGAAAATTGCAAGCCTTTATTTAGGAGTAAAGGGCACATTGGTTTGAAATCATAGCCAATCGTGCGATTGCTATGACGTCATTACGATTAGATATTGAATTCGCTTTTATTTTAATAGGGAGGTTACCTAGTCACTGATTTGAACATATAAGTATTCCCGCGATGATTTAGAACTCCGCACAGTATGATGTTCTATTTCTAAATATACACACCCATGTTATGACATTTTATTACACAATCAGGTTGCAGACCAATCGTAAGGTGTGCGGTGGCCTTTAAGCTTTAAAGAATATTTTGGCCTTTTTTGGTTTTAAATTTCAGCTTTTTGAGCTCTTTGTGCAAAAGTAATGCTCTTTCGATTTCAGCTCTTTTCATGTTTTTAAAGCTGACACCTTTCTAGTGAACAAAATAATTGACATATTATTGGGTATATTAATATGAGGGTATTTGTCAGAAGGGTAGTAGTGCGAGTGCTAATTATTATGGGGAGGGAGAATTATACAAGAATAGTTTTCCTAGGGTACTCTGTGGAGATAAATGGGAGATGAAATAAAAATTGTTTTGTATATTCGGTCTCCTTCAAAATTTATTCATGGTTCTTTCATGTCAGTTGCTGATGTTTCTATATAAACATTATAAAGTATATTTCTTTTCTATTCAAGTTAGAATTCACCTTTCTCAACACCTGTGCACCACAATTAAGAAAAAAACAAAAATTGTCAACAAAATTAAAACCCACAAACAACAACTGTATAATGCCAAGATTACAAAAAAATAAATTATTTCTCATTCTTGATTCTCTATGAGATTTGAGACAGTATAGATTATTTTTTTTTAAAAATTATAACACAAATTGTGTAAATCAATATTAATTTTAAGAGAAATTTGTTTGATTGTTTGTACGACAGGTCAGATCATGCATGCCCATAAGGCTATCTTGAAAGCTCGCTGTTCCGTCATGGCTGGAATGTTCAGTGGTGTCTTTGCAGAAAGTTCAACATTAAGTAAGGTACGTTTCTTCACCATTGGTATACCATGAGTAAAAAATCTTTGATAATGATCTGCTATAGACATGGGTAGGATGTAAAGTTGTCTATGATGAACTTCAGAAATTTCTAATGTTTATCTGATCTATTAATAAACAAATTATCAAATGAAAGAGTCTCAATAATTGCGAGGTGCCTTAATGATGAGCCACATAAGCTCTGTAAAACCTAATCATTATTTGGATTTCATTATTATCAGTAAGGCAAAAGTTATGTCACTTGTATGGATACATTTTTAGGTGTATATAGATGACCATCATGATATACAATGTTGTTCCATCTGAGAAAAAGTCATGTGTAATGGTTTATGCTAGAATATTACTAGTTCTTGAATATTTTTGATGCTTATTTAATTTTCCTTTTGTTTTTTTGAATGCCACAAACCATTTCATTATTTATAAAGACTTCCCATATTACAGCTTGAGGATTTCCTTTTGGAATTTCAGTTCTATAAGTGTATAAGTCATATGTCTTTATCATTTTCAAGTATCGGTAATGCATTTTTCCTCCAAATCAAACATAATCCTAAATACGTCATTGATTGTCTGACGAAGCATGCGGTCAGTACGGGAAAGCCTTACAATTTAACTAAAAATTTGATTGTGTACTGAAGAATTCTACTTTATCTATAATCCTAAATATGCACAAAGTCGTTGCATTAGAGCTTCATAAAATTTAAAGAAAGAATGTCTTTGACATTTATCACTGTCTTTACTCCTGTCATCCCAGATTTGTAGTTTCTTTCTGTTTGGTGTGTTTGACATTCGACAATCCATTCCTTTTCGACATGGCAGATTCGGAGTGTGCGCCTCACAGGCCGTCCCTCTCTTCTGTTTTATTAAGAGAATGTGCTTGTAAGTGTTTGTAGTTCAACACTTTCATCTTGTTTTACAATGCACCTCAGAATAGTTAAACTAGACAGATGGCGCTTTATAAATGCGTTATTATTATTATTATTTTTATTATCCCAGATTCCAATTCTTGAGACGAGTATGGAGTGTTTCATGGCCATCTTGGAGTACATCTACACCGATCACTCCCCCATAGAAGAAGGTGATGCCGTGGGTATCCTAGTCACAGCTGAAAGATTTGCACAAGACAGACTCAAGAATCTATGTGAGCTCTACATCACTAAGGAGGTAGACGTCAGTGTCAGGGATCAGATTGAGAAAGCTGATATTGATGTCATTGGTCTTCTTCAAACAGCACAGGTGAATGTGATTTTTGATCAGTTATTAATACAAGCTATAATTTTTGCTTACATGTATTTTTGTGATTTCGGACCAGTTGGGGGAATTTAAATATTGAAGTGGAAATTTTCACTAAAAACAGACTCGCAAAATTTGCAAAAGTAAAATCACGGCGAAAATGACCACTTTATATAGAGTAGTTAGCCTTACTTCAATTATGTGAATAAGAAGTCTTCAGAATTAGACGAGTGTCTATTAAAAACTGTACAAAGCTGTACTGTAAAATCAGTACAATGCATAATCATCGTCAAGGCTGTTATTGAAAGATGTGCATCTCATGGTCAAACAAGATCAAGGTTGGAGCTGTTTGAAAGTTGTCCTTTAAAGATGACATAGATTGTCACTGGAGTATATGTCATGGAATCATTATTTAGATGTCAGAATATGTCATTTATTTATATATTATTTATTGCTATACTAGCTTCCTTGTCATTAATTTTTTTTTTTAAGTATACAAAATAGGACAGGAATATTTCATGTATAAATATAAGTAGTGTAATAACAAAATGGTATCATTATTTCTAGTAAATGATGGAGGCTGTGATGTATATAAACGGTTTTGCAGTATTCTTGTTTATCTATCAGTATTTTAAACTGTTTTCCTTTTTGTGTATTCACACAGTTTCACAATGCTGACCAGCTCTCTGCCTGGTGTCTTCATTTCATCTCATCTAACTACCTTGCCTTTGAGAAGCGTGCAGAGTTCAAACAGTTAGAAGGAGATAATCTTGCTCATGTCACAGAGAAAAGATGGCCACCAGTCTCCTACCTGAATGACGTCGAGGTTTGGGAATCCAAATATGGGGAAAAACATAAGAAATCAGAGGAGAAGTGCTCTGTGATGTGAGCAGGAGGAATGGTTGTCATGACAACATCCATGGAGGCTGATGCACTGCCAGTTAACCTTTAGGAGGGCTTTTGTACTTTATATCATAAATGTTATCTCTGTGAACGATGGACTTTATAATACAGACACTGACATTCGACACATATATTTCAAAGTGCAAAGTTCCCCAAGACTGAAGCATTGAATACACGTGTGGATGTGATACAAAAGGGTGATTCCCTTTTATTGCATACATTTTATTCTGAACTCATTGTACCTTTGAAGTTAAGTGGTTGTGAGCACACATGAATGTTTATCAAGAGGCATGTAATTATCATGAAATGCAAGCTGGGTGTTTCAGTTGCCATATACATCAATAAGCTCTCACATTTTATATTTCAATGCAACTGTTCTATGCCATGATAAAAGTAAGCAGTGCTTTGACAATACAATGAAGGGGGAATAAATCATTGTTGGAAAAGTGATTCAAAGTGTGATGGGTATCGGCTAACATATTTAGAATCTAAACATCACATATATGAGTTACAGTTATGATTTATCAATCTGAGGGTCTCATATTGAAATGTGTAGGAGAGGTGATTTTAACTAGTAAAAAATCTGAGCTCTTGTTTGAAACAATATCATTTTTATTTTCATTCATAGCCATTTTATTTCCCTTAATTTAATTTGGTTACTTGAAAATGGTATAAACATATGACCTACAGTTTTAAAAATATGAATCTAAGTGTCTCAAATTGTAATAATTGTAAGAAGTATTTTATGAAGTTCATGGGGGTGTAACACAAAGACTTACGATTGAATAAAAGTTACGATTGATTTTTTCTCGGTAGCCTCATCATGGACAGGATGCTCCAAAGTTGATCATCTTAATCCTAACCCTAGCCCTAACCCTACTCTTAATCATATCCAAATGCTAATCCATGACTGTACCTGGTTTTCAAATGAGGTTACCAAGAAAAAATCAATCGTAACTTTTAATCAATCGTAAGTCTTTGTGTTACACCCCACTGAACCAATGTTTTTGAAAATGACATTTTCACGATCGCTTCTAGTTACTTCCTTTAATTTATGTTTTGGTTTGTTTTTTGAGATTTCACTTCTTGAAAAGTTTTGATAGCTCTTCAAAATTAAATTGTATGATTGAGTTTGATAGGAATGCAATCTTCAAAAATTGATAGTTTCATGTGTACATTCAATGAACATTTGATGCAATTTTTGTACACTTTTTTTTGTATTGTCCTTATTTTAATCATATATACATGTCTATATCTTTTATATATAATCATGGATCCTACAATATATGGTATACTGTTTATAAAATGGCTATTGTCATTTGTCATGGTGTACAAATTCTGTCCCAATGATTGTTTGCTTTTGCCCAAGTATAGATTAAGAAAGTATTAAATGCTGTTTGTTACTTGAGTTTTATTCTAGGTACTTGAGCATCTCTTGTAAATACCAGTTTAGTTACTTTTCTATGTCCTTATACTGGCAACAAATGACATTACATACAACATTAGTGCAATCCAAGGAACTTTATATTTTGTCCATTTTTGTTTTATTTTGTATTTGCATGTGTATTTAATGCTAGAAATATTTTTATACTTTTTTTTTAATAACAAGTTTTTATATAAAATGTATGTTTTTTGTTGATTGTAGATAATAAACGTCCAAGTATTGATATGCAGATAACATGTTTTGAAAGTTTGATAAGGAACCATCTTTCAACAGATAAAATGTAGGAAATTTCAAGCTAAATTTTGAAAAAAAAATTATGTACACAGTATTGTAAAAATATGCACAAAGATAATTCATGAATGTTTATATGTATTTGTGTGTATATGTATACTAATATCTCTTGAATTGTACTTTACTGGTATAAAGATTGAAACATATTTTTTTCTGAATAAAATGCCTGTAAATCATGTATGAAGACATGAAAGATAGTATGATTGAATGTGTAAATACACCATTTGGTTGTCAATTTCTGATAGCCTCCCCCAAAATAAGAACGGTCAAGTTCATTAAACTTTAAACCTAACCATTAAACTTCCATTAACCATTAGACTTTCATGCATAACAAAAAGGACATCTGTAATTACAAGATGAAAAAAAAAGCAACTATACTAGAGATATTGTCATATTTTTTGTCGAAAATGTATATATTTTGCGCCAAGGAAACATTGCCATTTGTATGAAAATAAATGCCAAGGAATTTAAAGACTGTTTTGAGGTGGATATTAGCTTATGTTATCCATTATGAGATGAACATGGTTTAAGAGATTGGTAAATCTTATGGGTACTGTTTCACAAAGGGTTAAGTTTGATAAAAGAGAAGCAAGTAGATTATCACGGGTTTATCCACTTGGTCTAACAGCATTTGGTCCAATTCTCTGTTTTTCTTTTTTCTTTTTTTTTTCGTTTTTTGCATTTTTGTCTAATGCCCAAATTAATATTTTGTCTATTACCAGTTTGGAATTGACCAAGAGGTGATAGACCAAGTGGAAATTAGACGAACTGGGCATTAGACAAAATGGGAATTAGACAAAATGGTAAATAGGCGAAGTGGTACTAATACAAAAAGTAATTAGACGAACTGGTTATAGATAAATTGGAATTAGACCATGTTGGATGAGACCAAACAAATAGAGTGGGTTTAGACCAATTAGCAATTAACCACGTATCGCATCCATTATCCATCCATCCATGTAGTCTCATTGTTTACTTTCCAATAGTGCGTGACCCCTAAGTATGATACGACCAATGAGGTGATGTGTAACATAGCTAGGCATGGAACTAAGAATTAAAGTGAATCAAACTGAACTCTTCGTGAAACATGCCCCTGACTGATAGGAGAGCAAGTATGTAACAACCATTCTGATTGGTTCACAGTGAGACTTTTGTGCAAGAAGTCTATGCAACAAGGATCCTGATTGGCTACAATCAATTTGCTATTGACCATAACTCTTAATGTTACAGGCACATATGGCGTAATGTCCGATCTGATGGACTTGTCATTGGGGATTAAATATCTTACCAAAGGGCACTAGCACTTCAAAACGTCTGTATAATAATTTGATTATCATGTTGGAGTATCAATACAGGATTAATATGAGTTAATTATCAGAGCTGTCGGGACATGCAACACAGGGTGATATATTTGAAAGATAGTTTTATTAAAGAAATTGTAATGCATCTATAGGTTTTATTCATTTGTTATCTTTTTAAAAAGAAGCATAAAGAAAAACTGACACAATTTTCAAGACTAACAACATTGAACTAATATTACTAGGCCAAGATAGAGGCTCTTGTAAAGTACAAAATAAATATTACTTTACAGTATACACAAAATTCCAGCATATGAGCAAGGGAATGATACAAGGGGCCCATTGCGAGGCAAAATAGTTTGAAATGAAAGTTAGCTATTTAAATGTATATTACTGATACACAGGCCTACAACGTTTTAATTACGTAGAAGAATATATTCATCATGTTTGGTTTTACTGATAACAGAATAGGATTGGATAGGGGCACTACTTCTAATAATTTATATTATGTAAAAGCCTTAAAGGGAATTACAGTTGGAGGTTCTTAAACCTTACTTCACGGGAGGAGGGAAAGGGGTGGGGGGGGGGGGCGGGCTCTTATAGGACCCCTCCGCATTTTCAGGGATTTCATCTCGACCACTTTTGAAGTGATTGGCTAAGAATTAAGAACAATAGAATACATAAAAAAATTCACGAAAACAATAAGAAACATAGCAATTAAAATAAGACACTGACAGATTTACTACATACATGTGCATTTAAACAAAATAATACCCAGCTTATCAATATTTAAAATTGAATAATTTCTATAAAAGCTGTACTTATATAATTTGCATAAAAAGTAACTTTATTGATAAAATAATAGCAAAATAAAAGCGATTTTCTTTTTTTTTTCTCCCAAAAATTTAAGGCAATATCTTGAAGGGGGAATTCAGGGAGGTGCTAAAATCGCCCAATTAAGCAAGCTTTATACAGTGCGTCCCAGAAAAATAGTATAAACCCAACTTTAAAGAGCGTCATATTGAAATTGTATAGCTTATGTGACATTTATTTATTTTTTCATGTAAAGGAGTAACTCATATTCTTTCCAGAGATATGAAATTTATGCCCAAGTTATTAACGGATCACTGAGCACTTTAGCTTTTAAAAACCTCTGTCAAAGTTTGCTTTCTGATCAGTTATTCATTTTTTTAAATCACGGGTAAGCCTCCATGATGAGTTCATTCATACGAGACAAAAAAGTTACATAATCTAATATACAGTTTTGGTATGAGGCTCTCCAAAAATTGGTTTACCATTTTTTTTCTGAGACGCATTGTATAATAATATTTTTTTTGTGAATTTTTTAAATAAATTATCTTTGAACGAATTTCGTTACTGAGTTTACACGATTAATCTTATGTCAATGCACGTAGAGGTCGGAAATAATTATTGAAGCCCGGAAATGAGATATGGAATGGAATACTCATAGTCCGTTCATGCATGCATAATAATATTTGTCCTCCTTCATGAATATACGGAAGCCACGGTACTCGGTACAGTATAGCACAAATGTATTCACGTTTACAACGATAATTAGACAATTGTATGTGCCATCTTTTGCATTTATGGGCGTATGCTTTTCTAAGTGTGTACGCATCTGACATTGAATCATGTCTAATTACATTGGATTAAATGTTGGTGGTAAGATATATCGGACTTCTCGTACGACCCTGACCAGTATCAGCGGGACATTCTTCCATATAATCCTTGAATAACGAAATACCATCGGCTAAAGATGAACATGGAAACTATTCTATGACCGTGATGGTGATATCTTCAAACACAATCCTCAACTACATGAGGTGCAAGAAACTGGTGCTTCCTTCTGGATTCAACGAGCTCCATTTACTAGCCTGCGAAGCGGACTTCTTTCAGCTCGAAGAACTCAAAAGAGATATTCTTGGTGTGATTGGAGATTCTGAGGTGATGGCCTTAATGTTGGTGGAAGATCTACCAGACAACCAAAGAGACACTTCTCAGAGAGTCTGGCTCGTACGTAGCAGCCATGGTGAGTGAGAATGGCCCAGTCAAGTCGAGAGACAAAGATGGGAACTTTGTAATAGACAGAGACGTGAGATGTTCCACTATATTCTCAACTTTCTACGTGAAGGGGCTTTGATTTTGCCAAAGGCATGGGATGGGTTCAATCTTCTTTTGAACGAGGCTTTCTTCTTCGCATTCCCACACTTATTGATGCACTATCAAGAGCTTGTATAGCTTTTGTGAGAATAGCAACACTCGCCATCCTACGCCTATCTTCCATTTGTACCACTGGCATGGTCATTACATCGCTTATACAAACCAATCGTACAAGCGCAGACTACAAGATATATTTTCCTTCAAAGTAAAGTCTTGTAAATATGTGGAAACGACCCTGGAGTCCACGTGATGTCTTTGAGACTAGATGATTCGCTCGAAGGCCAATATCTGAGTGGTTCTATCCCAACAGTTCAGGTCAAAGGTGTCGGAAATGCATCACTTATCCCGTGTATGAAAATGATATCCTCAATATGCTTGACATAGGGAAATACGACATCCATCGATCGGTTACCTTTGGTGAAGATTCTGCAAAATATGAAGTCTTCATTTAATGGTCCACAGTACACGACCGGAAATTTGGTATTCATTAATCTAGATGTAATTTACGATCAAAATGTTATTCGCTCATTTCTTGCAGAGCTGGGGAGCTTTCATGAAAGGGCTTGTCGGACGATTTATACGACAAGTCCTGTTTTTTTCCGACATTTACCATAGTAACAGTTCCTCTCAGCCAATCAAAAGCAAGTAAAGATGTCAGATCTGATAACTTGTCAGACAAAAATCTTGATGAAATGCCTCCAGGTTGACGATTCAGTCGCTGTCAGGATTTACACCAGTATAACCAACAATCTTTCTCTTATGTTCTCGACCCTTCTTTCCAGCTTTTTTGTGACACTCATGACACCACATAAGTGCGACATGACAAATGATGATATTCGCGATGAATGCTACCAAGATGCCCACTTCGAGCAGTGTAAACTTTATCTTTGCCTTCCGGGTCTAAAAGCAAATGAGAAAATAGATTATCTTGTTTAATGTTTGGTTCAGATCAAACTAAGAAAATATTTTTCTAGTGAAAGGTAGACTATAGGCCAGGAATGAGATTGACAATTCAATTACTTTGTAATTATACTTTCATAACTCGTGTCATAAACGTGATACATGAATGATGAAGCATTCGTTAATATTCCAAGGTTAAAACAATATAACAGTAAACGTGATGCAATGAAGGCGTATGTCAACCATCTTCCTTTGGTTCATTTACGACTTGTATTTTAATTCTAATATGTGCATGTGCAGTAATAATGATATTATGTTTATCTGTACTTTGAGTTAATGGATGTATCTATCTAACTTTAATGGTTTTTGATGCCCCCTTTTAATTGTCAGTGCTACATCTGTGGGATGACATGCTTCCGAGCAACAGCTATTTATATTATGCATGTAGCACTGTTTATTTCTGTCTTCTCTCTTTTTGTTTTTGTATATGTCATGCTTTTACATTGATGCATCTCTTATTTTGGTCAAATTAATAATAATAATAATAGTAATTGAAATATATATTTTCTGCCTATTAAACGAAAACGACCGAGGATATTATTAGCAACTAATACAATACAGGGTCTATGTAACTCAAGCGTGTAACATACATTTATTATATTTGTTTATAAACCCATTCTCTTAAAATCTGTAAATAAATAAAGCTTCAATAAAATAATAGGAGTGATATTGATAAGGACGTGAACGAATTCCTAATAGAAAGAAACGCCCAGATTAATTTAAATTTCATGTATATTGTGTACATAACAGGTACATCAGTGGCGGATCCAGGATTTCATGAGAGGGGGGGGCCCAAAATTGGAATTTAAGATTGTGGTACACTCAATTTGTTTCCCATCACACCGAGCGAGCAAAAAGGTACATCAAAAAATTTTCACGTTACGCTGGCATAATATAGGTTTTCCCGGCCAACTTCATACATTTATCATCCGTTTTCATTTAATGTGTATTCAAATTCGTATGTTTCATGCGACAGACTGACTTTAGTCAAACAATTTCGTGTTCATGCTCTCAAATTCGTTTTTAGGCGTACAAAGTAATGGTTGCAAAGTTCAAATTCGGATATAGGCATTTAATTTCATTATGTGTGCATTCAAATTAGTGCGGATTTGAGTATACGG
>CALNVZ010002100.1:9502617-9524349 GCA_940671915.1 Paracentrotus lividus
TTTTTTTTTTTGTTTTTTTTTTTTTTTTTAATTAGGTTCTTCACCTGGCATGGTTGACTATTGCCTCTGGCCGTTCATCTACCGTACCCATCGCATAAATCACTTGGTGGAAGGAGTATCCCAGACTCGTATGTCTCATTGAATCAGTGGATAGAACTTATGACGAAACATGAGATCGTTGCACCTAGAATAATGGAAGATGAAGCACTCGTTGATTTCATAGCTCATTATCGTACACCGGGGTCTAGATTTGATGAGATTCAAACCAAGAGTGTCAAGTGATATGTCACAAAGAACAATTAATCCTTAATTTAATTGAGGAAATCAATAGTGAACTGATAGTCAGCACCTGTTTGACATTGGATCCTGGAAAATTTTCTTGTTTAAAACGTGAATGGCACCAGGCTATTTCAGACCGTGCTGGACCCTGGGGGTCATTAGTCCCCCCCCCCCTCCCCCCACATTTTTATGTAGAACTCAGCTGCCAATCTGTGTTAATAGGTTGCGATGTCAGTATAGTGTATAGATTGTTTTTCTGAAATAATATCTTTTCATTTTACATTAATGAATTATGCTAATTTAAGCATTAAATCATACTTTTTGCCCAAAGTCACAAAAATAAAGCTCCTAAGTGCTATTTTTATGTAAATTTTTTTTAGCATTTCTCACAAAAAATTCTGGTATCAAAATTAACTTGTTATGTATCTTCTTCTTGTAAGAATTTCTTATACATGTTTCTTGTTGCTATTAATTTTTTTTCAAGATTTATTGCAGAACCTTTTTGAAGCATAAATATGCTAAAATTAATTAATTTCAGCCAATAAAAGTGGAAATTATATGAGAAGACTTGATTTGCATTTTTGACTTTGTACACAAAGTCAAGTTTTTAAACCCTTTTTGGTCCATTTCGTTTAAAAGGTCGTGCAACGTTATGATGATATGCTTGATTTTTGCAAAACGGTATTAAAAATATGAACGAAACTTGACAGTCAAATAAGTTGTTGTTTTTTTCCTCAAAAAAAAATTCCAAGTTTGTTTTAGAGTTTGTATACTATTGTGTTGCGAATATCTTAATTTTGAAAACAAGTTAAAACTATTCTAAATTGTATTATGATGGGTCTGTAATAGGTGGTACATACATCAATGATTTATATCTTTTAAGTTTTAGACAATTTTAATCAGCGCATATGGTTGTCATGTTTTCTTGCAGTTTCCAGAGGGTACGATACCACTTTTCAAAAGATTTATTTAATCAAGACATTGTAGGGTAGCAGAGTAAACTTGAATGGATAAGTGAATTCTTAAGTGGACTAAGTGCCAGTACTTTAGTAATTTTGACTGAAATTCAGTTCAAATTAAGAATCACCATTCTTCAAATTGTATGTGGCTAATGTTTACACAAAATTGTAATCCCCTATCTTATATCTACAGCGATGATATATTAAAAGCGTTTGGGTTATGATAATGGTCAGTTTACTTTCATGTAATAATAATTCAATGATTACTCTTTGCACTATACCTCTCTGAAAACCTTACGGTTTACATTGTGTTATCTCAAATAAATTACTACTCTAGAAAATTATAAGAAATTAAAGGGAAATTTACTGTTTGTAATTTGTGTTTACAATTGATTTATATCCAATCAGCTGAAAAAACTACAATAGGCAAAAAAATGTCAAAACAAATAAATACATATGGGGCCTATAGATAAAAAAAAGGGCCAATATCGACTGAAATATAACAGTGTAATTTTAATAATGACCTTGAATTTTTGCCTTCTGCAGTATTCAATATTGATTTAATGCAATATATATAATTAAATTTTAAATATGTTTGAATAAAGAAGTGTCTTAAAGCCTTTTTACCAAATTGCTCTGATGGAGGATATGTCAAAGTTATATTATCTTGCTTATTTTCAGTTTGTCAATTTCTCACTAAAATGAATACATGTTTATATTGTGTAAAATGTCTTTGTTTTCATACAAAAATATGTTCATTATTACGATATCACCTCATTGTTGTATGACAAATAAATCTTGGTAAGATATTACATGTACTTCTGGGAAATATTTATGTATAAAAAGATACATTTCTTATGATTGCAATATCAAATCATAATTTATTGAGTTTTACTTTGATTTACTCTTTAATTGCTTATAAATTGTAGCTGTAAAGAGACATAAGCCCTTTCATAGTGTTACATGTGATTTTACAGTATGTTGACACATGACTATTGGTTTCATTTGAAAATTATGATTTTATGTACCGAAATATTCTGAAATAAATTTTACGGCTCTGCATCTATCATATTTTACAATATAATACATTTACAAAATAAAAAAAAAACTGTCATGCGATAGTGTACTTCAATTCATGTACATTGAATGAGCGCCACTAGAGCTTTCAGAAGCTCATGTCAGCCCATCCATATTTCGATGTGATTCATTGTATGGTCAGCATAGAATCAATGTATTAAATTGTGTGCATTTCCTCAGTTATCAATCAAAATTATTTTTCTTTTTTCTTTTTTTAATGAATCGTGTGAATTACAAGTCTGTCGTCTTTACAGGCCGCGCATTTTCATACTTGCTAAAAACTTTCAACTTTTTTTTTTTTTTTTTTTTTTTTTTTTAATATGGTGGGGGAGGTGGTCTTTGCCTACCAAGACCGGAAGATAAGTAACCCTGTTAAGACCAAGGATGTACAATGTGGCCCCTCTACCAAACTTTGATGCTCCATTTATCAAATGTTCAATTATTTTCTACCAAACTTGGTTACTTTTCTTAAAATTTAATCACGAACATTTAAAGACATAATTGTGAGTGTTGATTTCATGTTTCCACGGCAACCACAAAACTGGCAATGACGTCACTCAAATTTTGGGTCGTTATCTATATCAACAAACAAAATTGATGATGAATCAATCGGGTTTCTTTCTTGAAATCGAAATGAAATGACATTCCGAACTTAATTTTACTATGTTTCATTTAATTTTCTTACTTTTCAGTGTCAAATGGCACCAAAACAATCCCCCTTTTTTATCATGCAAACGTAACTGTGACTGTGCAAGTAGCGCCCCCGTATGGTTACATTGAGAAATTTAAGTCAAGCAAAGTTGTAAAGTTTGAGTTGCTCTATCAACATCACGCAGAGGCGGTGGAACGGGGGGTAGGGTCACAGTGCGCCCCCCCCCCCCCCAGTTTTTTCATGGACCCTAAAAGTACCCCTTTTTACGACTAAAAAGTGCCCATTTTCTTAGCTTAAAAAAAAAACACTTTTACACTTAAAAGTACACTTTCAAACTTTTAAAAAGTCCCATGGACAAATTCTTTTTCCAAAGGGGCTCTTTTAACACTAAAACGGGCCCATTTTCACTCCATATGTCATTTAAATACCCCAAATTTTCCCTCACTAGGTAACAAATAATTAGTATAAAAAGGTTGGAACCAATACCCTCTACTAGAGACAACCCTTGCAAAAGGGTGTTGTCGACAATCAGAAGCATTGGTGTACTTGTGTGCGGGCTAGGCCGGGGGAGGAATTGGGGACAGCAGCCCACAAATTTTCCCAGCAAAGATTGATGATCTGTTTTCTAGTGTTATTGTTTAACAAAACCTGTAAAGTGTATCTCCTACGTGGATACTAAATAGGGTTTGTAATGCACAATCAATTCAAATTTTATGCTACAGTCACACAGACACTTACGTTTAGTTACGTATTTGTTGTTTTATCCTTCTTTCATCTTTTATTCTACAATTTCTTATATATTTCTTTGTTTTATTGGATGTACGAAATTATCACTATTTCCACTGCTTACTATGATGGGACGGTATCCGTCAGATATCAATAATTTTTCAACCAGGAGGAATTGAAAAAATCTAATTATATGTCTATGTAGGGAATTTATTTAGCTACCAGGGGAGCGAATCATCTCGAAAATCATCAAGTCATGCTTCAGTGAGCAATGGTTGAATGAAAAATTGTCATTTTTTGAAGTTCACAAGCCTAAAAGCACAATTTTGATTCAATGATACCGGACCAATATTCAGATGTTAAACATTTTACACAACAGAATATCTGCAAAACGTGCTTCCAAACATACGGACAGGAAATTTCTGTCAAATTTCACGGTTGAGTGAGCATGCAGCAAAAATTGCCCAAACTGCGATCTTTACTTCTTTGCCATGGTATATTCGATCAAATATGATGACATTGCTGCTTTGGAAGAAGAAAGTTTAGGGCTTCGTCACGGTTCAGTGACTTCTCGAATACGTAATTTGAATCGGGATGTTAGTTGGACATCAGTTGAAGCTATGTGCCAAATTTCATGACATAAATCAACGTAGAATTGATAATAATTCAGGCAGATCCAGGCCCTCGGCCCCCCCCCCCCAGCAAAAAAAAAAAAAAAAAAAAAACGAAGGAAAATGGACGAGCGGGCCGATTGACCCCCTTACCGTAACCCTATGGCTGATACATGATGACCTCTTTGATGACCGAAGGCAAAAAAAAAGATAAACACTGGATCCGCCACTGGAGGGTATTTGCCTGTTTGTTCGAAATCAAAACTTTAAAAAAAAATGATGAATATAACCCCCCCCCCACTCCGGCCTACTTTGACCTATCATACATCGGCTCTTCATGCAAATAGTTTCCTTTTATCAATTGTCCGTTTTATTATATGCACCGGCCTTCCCTTGAAAAGGATCTTGATAGCGTTTATTGATGAGCTCCCCAGGTCAGTGGTTTATATCAATGTGAAATCTGTTCTTGTTTTTGGTATATCATATCGTCATTCTACTATTGTCTCTACCGGAGACGTCAGTTTATTTTATAGGTATGTAGGTACTGTGCACGTGATAGCAGTGGGATATAGGCCATAATCCATTAATATTTGAAGCTCTTCTGACGTCGGAAAATGGATTTCAGTTGGTGGAAGTGGCGATACCTGGTGCTTTTAGCTAAATTTTCGAATCACTTTTTACAGCAAGGGATAATGAAGTCCATGGGAGTGCTAATCCCTTCTCTTGTCATCCAACTCAACATCAGCTATGCAACAGTTGGTTTTCTTCTCTCGCTACAAATTACGATGAACTACATGGCATGTGAGTCTCACCAAAACCCACTTTTATGCTCCTTCCAAATGACAAATGCTTTCAAAATTATATTAACGATTAATTTCATACCGTGTTATCTCAATTTATGTCAAATTTGCTTTGGAAATGGTGTTTATAAATACATCAGTGAAACATCTCTTGTAAATAGATTTTATCTCAAATTAAACAATGTTATCAATTTTCAGTGGCAGACCCAAGGGTCGCAACAAGCGAACGTGCCCCCATTTTTTTGTAAAACCACTCATTGACTGTAGGCCTATATGCAATGGCGAGTCCAGGTGGGGGGCGCAGGGGATCCGCCCCTCCTACGATTTGGAAACCGCTTGTTGACATGTTAAAATCAGACAATTTCGGCAGCGCCCCGTCCCCCCCCCCCCCCCCCCCCCCCATCACCCGGCCCATCGGGCCTGGCGCCCCTCCCCCATTTTAAAATCTTGTATCGGCCATTGAACATGTTTGAAAAATCGGGAAAATTCTCGACTGCACCCCCCCCCCATATTTAAAAAAAAAAATGTATTTTATTGATTTAATTACCCAACATCCGTGTAATGTTCAATACATTTTATTTCAGACATTTTATACTTTTGATCTTTTTTATTGAAATATCAAATCGTACATAATCAGTCATAATTATTTAAGCTGTACCATGTATAAATGCATTTTGATGAAATTTATGGTGCATTATTTTGTGTCTGTTTGATATAGGTCCGTTTGCCCAGCTCCTTTTAAGAAAGTTTGATGTCAGAAGGGTTGCTACTCTAGGAGGCCTTGGAACTGGTATCTGTATTATCAGTGTTGCTTATGTTAGGACGGTGCCTGCATTGGGAACTCTCTTCTTTTTAGCAGGTTCGTTAAAATATATACATAACGTGAAATAAAGCGAGCCAAAATAGGTTTGGGATCTATAAAGCTTGTTATGTTTTGTTTTTTCCTATCTGATGATCTTGGTTTGGGGCATAAAATGATATTGATATTTGGAGATCTGGCCATTTTTTATCCGAAAACAATGACTGTTTCCTCCATACGTGTATACTATGATGCCACACTACTTTTTTTTTTTTTTTTTGCCAATTGTAAGCTGCAAGGCAATTACAATTATAGGCAATTTTCTGAAACAGTTAAATTTTGTTTGGGAATGCGATATGATTTGCTTTTTTGATTACATAATAGTCATGAGAGAATTTTTGAAGGCTGTAGCTGCCCCTCCCGTTCACTTCGCCAGACCCCAATGGCTAATATTAACTTAAAATTTTAGTGATAGTCCATTACTATAGGTATCCATATCATATCTTTTTTGTAGGTGTGTGTAGCTCGACGATATGTCAGGCATCCTTGTCGTATTGCGCCATCATTTGGTGACCACTTCGGAACAGCAAACTCCATTAGCTACCTCGGTTCTCTAGTAGGCGGAATGACCATTCCATTTCTCACTGATAAGTTATACGAAGCGTATGGATTACAAGGAACTCTGTTGTGTCTTGGAGGACTCTTCTTGAACAGTATACCAATTGGTGCTATATTCAAACTTACCCCTCGTCAAGATACATCCAATCCTGCATCGCATCCACTGAGGAATACCCAAGATGATCTCGAAGATGAAGAAGATGCATGTACGAGCGACGAATCGAACCAAACGAATCGAAATCATGTTGCATGAAGTTCTGGAGTACCTCGCCTTAGCATTTGATGTCGGAGCACTTAGACATGAACCATCATTTACAATCTTCTTCCTGCCATGTCAGATTATTTTGACATTGTCTTTATAGGATGGGCATGTATGGTGTCATACGCTGTTGATATTGGTTATAGTGCTTCAGTGGCGGTTTTCCTTCCTGTCACTGCAGCTTCGGGTGGATTCGTAAGTCGAGTCTCTCTTGCATCATCATGCACTACTCACCCCATTGGAGTCCACAGCTGTACGCAATGGATGTTGCTATCTCTGTGGTGGCATTGATGCTCTATCCTCTACACTCCTACTTAAACCATCTTCTATTTGTTCATTCTTTGCTGGTTATGGGTTATACGGAGACTGCATCTACTTACTATGCGTAATCTCTGTAACAGTCTCGGAAAGAAACTTCCCTGGATCATTGCCATATCTTTTTTCATTTCTGGAATTGGGGCCTTATTATCAGGATTAATAGCAGGTAAGATCCTTCGGATGTTTACTTTTCTTTCATGCTAAAGAGTTAATAATCAAAGGATCATATTATTTACAACAACTTTTCACTAATTCATTATAAGGACTAACTTATTCTAAAGCAGTATCTCAAAGATATATTACTTGATGATGATGATGATGATGATGATGATGATGTATAACGCCGGTATCGCCTACTTTCCGTAGCCTCACTGATTCTAGACTCATGTTATTGCATGTATAATGACGAAGGCTATTTGATATTATTTGTTTTTGGCACTCCGCACTTATTAACGTGCATTGTAAAAAAAAATATATATGTATTTTACAGCAAATCTGCTGTCGGCAGAATCGCCATAAAATGTAATTCAAAAAACATTTTGTTGTAAGTTTCCCCTGCAAATAATTACTGGAGAAATACAAAAATAACATCAGAGTAACACATTTGTTCCGTTTCAAAACTATAAAACTCTAACGATATTTTTCCTTCTCTTTCATCAATTCTTAAGGGAGAAATACGACAAAACTGTATTTTAAATTGCATTTTGTATGGCGACCTCTGACATCACTTTGCTGTATTTTGTCTGTATTTCTTTTTTACAGTGAGGCCTCTGTACTTGCCATAATTATTCTAAAAGAACTTCCTATATATCATGTCGCCATGAGAGAGAGAGAGTCGTTTGATTATCATTTCTTAGGTCTTCTTAAAATATATATTACCGTATCAGGACAACTTCCCCATGGACAATTACCCCCAGCACAAACTACCCCATGGTTAGCAGGTTAGGTGTAGAGTTACGGGTAAGATGTTTGTCGCGGGTAGTTGTCCGTGGTAATTTTACAGGGTAGTTGTCCTTATACCCTGCTTTACATTGAATTCAGGCATGTAAACGACATTAGTGTCAAAAATAACTCTTAATAAGATAGGGCCTACAAGTTTGTTGTATATTTTCATTCCAGGTATCATCTTTGACGCTACAAATCCTTCATGTCGTGTTTCGTATCTTTGGACTCATGATGGGTGCCATCTTCCTTCTCGTTAACATCCATGTTTTTCATCATCATTGTCGGAAAAGCCGCAATGGGTCTACAACATGCGACACTACCTCATCATGATTGCATGGAATAACATTACAAACGAGTTCGGCAGGGAATCATATTTCAGTAATGTTCCTTGATCTCTTCTTCCCCCCGGCAGCCAAGTATGCTATTCTACTCAATACGGTGTTATGACAGCCTTACAAACATTTATTTAAATGTTTGTCACCATGATCACATTTTGGTGGTATTTTTATTTGAAATGTGAAGTTGCTGAATGAATAAATGATAATAAAACCCTGAATACAGTACAATAACTGTTATGGTAGTGATGAATGTCGGTCGTTATTTCAAAAGGCACTGGGCTCCGTTACACAAAGTTTTTGCGATCAATCGTAAAATGATTATCCAATCAAGTTCGTCGGTTTCATGCGCTGTTCGTTCAAAAAGATTTTTTCTTCAATTTTGCCATTGATCGCCACACCTTTGTTTTACAAACACAGGTTGATTAATATGAATGCAAAATACTAAAAAATGGAAATATTTGGTAAATCATGTATAATTTCAAAAACTATTGTGATTGATGTAATGTGATGTTATAAATTGTAAACTTGCCCAATTTTTCCATTGGCTGCATGACATTGTTGAAATAAGACCTTGACTGAATTGAATTGAAATGAATGGAATTAATTAAAATATATTCCAAGGTTTTAATTTGCCGGCTGCCCCTCCCATTTCCAAATCCTTTATCCATGCACTGTTAGGTCAGTAGGCCTACTGGCTATGGTCAATTAAAGTAAAGTTGTGAAGTTGTACTTTAGACTGTAAATTGACAATAAATCTGGCACTGAGTAAGATAGATTCGTATCATAAAAACTTTTATTTCTTTTTCAAGGTAAGAAATTAAGTCGGGAATTACTAGAAATAAATAAATTGCAAAAATGAAATTAAAATGTTTGGGACATTATTTTAAGCAGATTCCTAGGCCGACATCAAGTTAAAGGGTTTAGAGTGCCAAAAGAGCAAGTATTTATTTAGTATACCTTGTTGGTCTTTGAAAATGCGAACGGGAAAGGTCGCCTATTTGATCCAGTAAATGCTAGCCTGCATAACAATGGCCCTCCCCCCCCCCCCCTGCCCCAACAAAATTCTGGATGTTCTACCGTTTATTGAGGGGAGCTTTATCGTAATTGTGAACTTTACTAAATTCTCTTATTACTCGTGATACTTTCCAAATTCTTTATAACACTTTTGTAGATGCTTCTATATACCCTGCCTATCTTCAAATAGGTACAAACGATAAGGTATATAAACAGAAAAAGATGGTCAGGCACAAATCTTCGAACAAAATAGTAAATGAAAAAATAAAAGAAAAACTTGCTGGCCTTGGGTAAGCGTAAAATGAAAGACAGAATTGGACTTTGCGTTGTATAGAAAATATGAGAGTGTGGTCAAGATGTTTACATTAAAATTGTTTCTATTTGTTCACTGATTAAAGCTTTGTAATAATGCTCATGAAAATTTCCAGTGTTCACTTATTTCCCATCTCTATTGTAAACCCTTGTGGGTGCGGATCTCTTAAGGTGGCCATGGGCTGCTTTTTACCACTTATGGGTAATTCTTTTTTCTTTTTAATTTTTGGGTTTTAGAAGGGGCATTTTTAAAAGAATTTTTAATTACCGGAGTAGTGGTTTACATTTAGAATAATTACAGAATGGACTTTAACCCCCCCCCCCCCACCCCCGGCATGCCCGATTTCAAAGTACTTTAGTCCCCCACCCCCACCTCTTGCCAAGGCCTGTCTACACCCTGCATGCCTATAGAACTTCGAGACCAACGAAACATCAAAATAATACGCGTCTGAGTAAAGACAGTTGCGAATTTTAGGTTATTTTTTTGCCAGGGGCCGCCAAGCCCCCTCCCCCCCCCCCAAACAATTATTATCGACTTTTTTATGTTCAGCCGCCCCCCCTTCCCCACTTTCGGCCCAACCCCAACCGCTTTAATAAACTCTCCGCGGCCCCTGTGTCTTCATGGTTATTGGGCTAATGACCGGGATAGGCCTGTGCATGAAGGAAGTAGATATGCCTGTTTTTTTTCTGGTAAGCAGTTAAGTAATAAAACAGCTCCTTAATATATTAACGGTTTTTCTTATCAGGTTTTAAGTGCTCGATTATCTTTCTCCCAACAAAACTTTTAGTAGTTACTATATACCTTGGCATGACAATGGCCCGTATGCATAAAAGAAGCAATTACTTTTACTAAAATTTTGGTCATGCATTTTCTATTTTTGTGACATTTTGGTAGTTTCCGCTGTTGTTATACGATTGTAATAAATTGTTCAATTTGTCACTTAAAAAATATATTAAACTGAAACTAATCAAATTCAAAAGTAAATGCATTGGCAAAATCAAATATAAAAAACAAATTACTTTTTTTAGGAATACGGTCCTATATCTTCCTTGGGCGCCAAGGTTGTGGTTGAATTAATCAAGCTACACTCTAAAAACTGAAGTGCTCTTTTTAGCGCTTCAGAGGCTGAAATCAGCGCTTTTTAAGAACTTGCATAGTTACTGCACTCAAAGTGCTGTTTTAGCACTTTCACATGAGCTTATCTTTCAGCAAAAATGGCGTGATTTCGTTGGCAGTGGCGGATCTACGGGGGGGGGGGTTATGGGTTTAGCCCCCCACCCCCGTAATAAAAAAAGATCCAACAATAAAAAATGGGGGGAGGAGGCTACTCCAATCCTACCTTTAAGAATTGTAGAAATGATGACTATTATTATGTATGCATCAGATTGCACCATTTTAAATGTCAAATTGAAAAAGCTCCCTACCTTGAAGGGCCCCTTCACACCTTGCCCCTCCCCCCCTCGGGCGCTTCACCTGGCTAAAAAATTTCACTCCGGGTACCCCCCCCCCTTAGCAAAAAGCTAGATCCACCCTGGTTGGGATTTGAACCTGGTTCCCCTGCATGAGAAGCGCTGACGAGCCCGTTAGACCAATTCACATATCTCACGATTGATAGCAGATCATTTTGTTACACGATGAACTTCTTTTCAAATTTGCCATAATCATCTACTATGCTGCAAGTTAGGCAGGGGCCTCGGAGCCGGGGGCTTTTTCAGCCAACGTGTACAAAAATGCAAAAATTACCATACATTTGTGATTTTTAGCCTGTTCAGCCCCCCCCCCCACCACACACACTTTAGTTCAGCCCCTCCACTTTCAAAATCGCTCCGCGGCCCCTGTTAGGGAGATCTTCGTTGGTCTATTGGTACGGTCAGCGGTACTCTTTTTATTTTAGTTGGAACCCGGTTCGAATCCCATACCGACATTGAACATTTTTTGCCTTGATAAATTATCACTGTGCAAATGCTAGAATAGCACTTCAGGTGCTGCTATAGCACTTCAAGTGCAGTTACTATACGAGCACCCATAAATTAGCACTTCAGTTTTTTAGAGTGTATCCTCAGAGGAGCTTCAACAACTTTACTAATCGTTTAAAAAAAGAAGATTTTCTCTGCATTCTCGAGTATCCTGACTTGGCCCCGGATCAACCAATGTTGTGCTCGGGGGGGGGGCATATATAAAAGGAAGAGGGGAGTCGATATTTTTGTTTCCTTTGCACTCGTGATTTCTGATATTGTCGGCGTCTCCCATGTAATGCCAAATGGGGAGTAAAATCCAGGATAAGCACACAATTATACGAAAATAAAGGCGCAAAAATAGTTTCGTTGAAGCGCATTTCACACATTCCAAATTTATGCCATTAATAATCATCATTTTTTCACAAAATTTAGTGTCAAATTCAATTCAGATGACGAGAAGAAGCGCTGAGCTTCTCATTATTAATGCGCGAATAAAAGGCCGCGCAAGCAACGCGCATGCACATTTAGCTGGCTAGCTAGCTCATATGCTCGCAAAATTGCATATTTCAAGTTTTTACTGTTTTTAATTCTTGGCGCGAAATATCATCATCATCCTTTCTTCGTCCTTAGATAGGTGGCGTTACCAGCATGCTCTTTGTTCACACAAACGGCCGTGCTTCTTATTTCCAGTGTTGCGGTACACTACCACAGTTCTTCATATTTTTCTTCTCATAGTTATAGGTGAGATGTTTATGTTTAGGTCTTGTGTTAAAGATAGGTCTAATGTTCAATTTTTTTTCAACAACAAAAAAAAAGCAAACAACAAACAAACAAAATCCAACAAGAATACAGTGCAAATAAGCACCTAAGGAGATTCTCAGCACTATATAATTATCCAATAACATCTTTATTTATGGACCAATGATCCATGCTGATTGTTTTCATACGGTAGGATGGAGGGGTCCGGACACCTAACAAAATGAAGCCTTGTTTTTTGTTTGGTTTTGGTTTTTTGTCTGAGGAATGAGCTAAAATATCATTTGAATATAATTAGAACTATCACAAATTTTTGTTCTCTATAATATTCAGGTGCTGGGCAGCCCCCCTCCCCTCCCCTCTCCCCACTTTTTCAGGAAACGTGTATAAAAACGCGAAAATGACCAAATAGATTTGTGATTTCTAGCCTGTTAAGTTTAACCCCCCCCCCCCCCCTCTTTCTGCTCAACCCCTCCACATTAACAAATACTCCGCGGCCCCTGGTATTTCCGGAAATCCAATCTGTTATAGGCCTACATGTAAGTTCAGCATAACTTCATCATAGTAATAACTTTATAAGTTCAGCATTATAAGTCATCAAAATAATGAATTGACTAAAGGTGCACATCGACCAAATACCCTTCTTCTTCAGGGTGTTGTATAATCATATCAAAGTTTGATGTAATGGAATAATGAAAACTTCTAGATCTAAAAGATATTCTAAAATTGCAGTCCAAATAAATTGTTTTCAGGTACCATTTCTCCAACTGGATCGAGTGAAAGTGATGAGAATGTACCTGAATCTGTAGAAGATGATAAACCAGAATCTCAAGGAGTCCCTCCAGACCACGTCATACCATCAACAAAATACAGACCATATGTGAGAAGCTCCTAACTATAATAATAATTCTGAAAATGGATCAGGGTTGTGTTTTACTAAGTCGTTCTTAAAGATACGAACGACTTTACGAACGACTACAGCATCTTTTTGGGTGCTATACTAATCACATGCTTTATAAATGTAGCGCCAGAACAGATCATCGTTCGTTCGTAAAGTCAATCGTAAACATACAAACGACTTGGTGAAACACAGCCCATAGGCATTAACTTTTACTTTTGAATCGACGAACAATATGCACTTTTTGTGCGAATTTATTTTAGTACCAGATTTAAAAACTGTAAAACAACTTAATTGATGTCGATTTCAATTTGGGAGGTCATATTCAAGTGTATTGGTAGGGTTGGGCGAATCTCAACTTTTTTTTTCAAACAAGTTGTTTCTATAGTAAAATTCGACGTAGAAACTGAAAATGACAATTATTTTTGCATACGATGACGTCTTACGTCGCTAAAGTGCAAAAAACCAAAATGGCCGCCAAAATAGCGTATTATGCCCAATTATCACACTTTTTATACGTATAAACCACTTTTATCGCGTTTTTATATGGCTGTTGGGTGTCTGGGAACCCAACATGATTAATCCAACATGATTAATCCAACCTAAGTTGACTGTTAGTGTAGAGCAAAAATCACCTCATATCAAAATCACTAAATAACAACTAGAACCATACTAGGTACATTTGGTCATGATAAAATTGTCAGATTTGAGCTTTTAAACCATCAAAATCCATAAAGAAACAAAATAAAACGTTTATACCTATAAAGTGTGTGTAATGAATGGGCAAAAATACAATATTTTTGGTTTTTTGCACTTTTAGCGACGTCAGACATCATCGTAACACAAAATCATTGTCATTTTTTGGATTCTACATCAAATTTGACTATAGAAGTTAACTTGTTTGAAATAACTTTCAGAAAAAAGTCATTATTTGCCCAACCCTAGTATTGGGCGATCACAGTACCATCCGCGGGACCCTGACGCGTACGCGTATTGTATCAGTCGTTTTGATAAATTCTGCTTGAGCTGCACGCGATTTATATTTTCCGTAACCGTTTACAAATTAATTACTTAAAATAAGCCTTGAACGTGCATCTAATATATCCTAGTTTGGTTCATTTAAATTAGGAATCAAGTTGTCGCTATCAGTATATAGCCGAGTGGTATGAGGAACAGACTCTCAATCTAGAGGACTTGAGTTCGACTCCCAGATTTTTTATTTTTTTTATTTTTTATTTTTTTATTTTTTTTTTAGATGCTCTAAATGAATAATCTTACATTAATAAATAAGATCCATTATAAAACCTATAGTTCAAAGACAGATTTTGATCCAAAATATTATTTTCATTTTTGTACACCATCTACACCCATAATGAGAGAAAATTACACTCATTTTGAAAGTGATATTGAGGGTCCATGGATTGGGAACGAATATGAGATGCTTAAGTCTAGAATAAACATCTAAAAAGACCAAAGTTGGTCTTCTCTCCTGCGACAGCCCCCCCCCCAATATAATTATTTTATTAATAAAACAAAAGTATATTTCAGGACAGAGCTTGAGATCTGACCCTGACAGTAGGCCCTATAACTTCTCGTATAGTCTCATCAGGAACCTTTTAAGGGGCCCTGGCGGGGGCCGCAGGAAAGTCACGCACGGAACCGTGTTTGCAAGAGGCCTGTCAATATATTATTTGGAGGACTCAATGAAAAACACGGGCGGAGCCCGCTCGGCTACCAGCAGAAACCCGTACGGCACCGGCAGATCGCCGCTTGGGTCCCTTTGGTGACTCCACTGGTTTTCTAACGGCCTACCGGGTGAGAAAAACGCCGGGAAATCGAGAGCACGCAGTCGATCTTCCCGCTCCCCTACATTTAAAGCATAACTACTGGAAAATGTTCTGGTGTGCACATAAAATCGTAAGGAGTCGGCCGGAATCGCACGTAAAGGTTAAAGTGTCTTTCCTCTCACCGTACGGACCCCGGAATAAGAACTTTTTGGGAAGGAGGTATGACACAAAAGTGGTCTCTATCCAAGTCGCCCTGAGGGTAAATCTCGTGCGAAAAAAAATGGAACCGCTCTGTTAGAGAAATTATAAAAACGACCTGATTCCCTAGTCCGTACGGTCCCCGGCTACGAACTGTGATCGAAGGCATTTGCTAGATCTTCGATAAAAGCTATATAATTGAATTCGGCTGTGACCTTATTATATGTGTTACATGAAACTATAAAAAATATTTGAACAAGATTCAAATTAAATATAATAAAATTAAAAATCTCTTTGCTAGAAGCGACATCTTCTCTCTTATCATGCTTTATAATACGCAAATAAAAATTGTAAAGCAACACTTTGGTCATACGTAAACCCTTTTCTGTTCTAATATTCTCTATGATTTGAAGTCAATTGTGACATGTAGTGGTACTATTACCATATTTTTTTGCTCGGTCACTTTAGGTCCCTCGTGAGATGCAATAGAAAACACACTTTGAAATAATCCTAGGTGTTAAAATCTTTTAAAATTTAGGTTTATTATTTAGTATTAAGTTTCCTTTCTTTCTTTCTTTGTTTTTGCTTTGTTTTTTGTTTGTTTGTTTTGTTTTGTTTGTGTTTGTTTTATTGTATCGAAGTATGCCAAATGTCTTGAACAGATTAGACCAGGTATAATTTCGCCGCTGATAAAGACTATCATTTCAACTGATGTATGACGATTCGATGTTCCTTCATCTGGTTTTCATTCTTTTGTGTAGGGAAGAAATGGAAAAATTCAAATTTCAACTTCCTGGAGATTCTGCATCTGCATTGCATTCATCATAAACAGTATAACAGTTAATCTGGCTTCTTCAAATGCTTCTATAATGGAAAACAAAAGCACGAGAAAGTATCTGATTTTAAGAGAGATTGGGAAGAAATATGTGGGAGTACCCGACCCATCAGAAGATGAGGAAGGGAGGAGGAGGAGGAGGGAGAAGACGACGATGATGAAAGTTCCTCTTAGCTATTAGAAAAATGAACAAATAAATCTTAAATGGAATTTGGATTTTGTTTTGAATTTGTTCGGATCATGCTGCGGAGTAAAGGTGACGTGATGCCATAACTGATGAGAATAAATGGGCGTTGTGAACATAAAGATTTGTACTTGTCGGGATGCAAAGTTGGGCAATGTTGGCGAAAGGACTGTGTACAATTATCAAAGTTGTGCGAAAATGTTGTGTACAGATTTATATCAAAAGTTACACAGTGGTATGAAAATTGTGTTCATGCCAGGGTCAGGGATCGTTTGTGAAAGTAAGGGGCTGACGCAAAGTGGGGGGGGGGCTGATTAGGCTATAGAAATCACAAGTTTATGATAATTTTCGGGTTTTTGTACATTTTTATTGGAAAGCGGTGGGGGCTGCAGCCCCCCCCCCGGCCCACGACCCTTGCATGCAATTATAGAAGAGTTTAGACAAAGATAAAACAATATTGCATTGATTTGAATTTATATTTTATTTATTTTTTATTTTTTTTTTTTTTTGGTCCTATCTGTTTCAGGAAAGTTTTCATAAATATTTCTAACTTGTAAAGGCAGACCCAGGTTCCCCTTAGGCATTGATTTAACTATAATATTTTGTATCGTTCATCCTTCTTTCACTAATGTCATGCGCAGTTGAGTAATACATGATAGAAAACTGCGCATACAATAGAATTTCCAATTGTTATATAATTATCATATTTTTATTTTGCATTGTATTACCAATTTTGCTCAGTTGCCCAGAGCAGCTACTACATAATACGTATAGCAAGAGCCCTTATCGAATAACGCACAAATAAAAAATGTTTTGAAGAAATATGCGATTTCTCCACAAATGTAAATGATTAATGAACTGAGAATTTGTCATGGCATTTCCGCCTAATGTAAATCAAGCTTTAGATTTTATTTATTGTTATCATAAATAATGCTCGTCTTTTTCATAAATTTAATCAAAGTGGTCAACCCCCCCCCCCCCCAATCTCCAGCCTATGAAAACCTGCATATCAATTCTACTCACTGAAAATGTTAAATCTAGACGTATGACATTAAATCTTAACATAAAAGACGCAAAGTCCATGTATATTGCGGTAGGGCGTGAGAGCAACATTACATTCGATGAGTTTATGATGAAATACATCATCTGAGCGGCGCAGAAATTATTACGGCTCTAACATATAATTTGTCAACATAAAACCCGCTCTGGCGCTAAAAACAGCGGGAAGCGAGGGCCGCATGACAACATGCTATTGCAATTATTACTTAGTCGTACAAAAACTCGGTCCTAAGAAAACTCGTCCCTGCAGGTTAAAATTTGCGGTAATTATCACGTTCGATCCGTTCGGATAAATCGTCATGGGACATAGAAAAGTAATAAGACTTTTTCATAGTTTTCGTAGGTAGAATGTAGACATGATTTGAGGGAAAAGACATATTTGGCTAAAGCCTATAATACACCATTTGTGCTAATATCATGTTGCTTATATCAGAATCTTTATTTCACATAGTATTCGAGTGTTCACTAAAAGGGCCTGTCCCACAAGAAGGCGATCGTTGTGTGCAATACTGCGACAGAACTACTTTTTAGTACCACATCGCCACCTGAATGCGCAAGATAACCAAATCGCACAAATATAAGATGCGTGAAATTAATCGGCTCTTGTCGCGCAAACAAATAAGTTAGTAAAATTCTGTTCGCGACCGTGGTTTTCTCAACAGTTAAACAATAGCCGGCGCAGTTGGCTCGATTTGGACGTCAGATGACCGTTAGACCTGTCTTGTCTGTCCGGCGGTAATCAATGTACTATCCGTAGATTGTCGCGCAGATAGAACATGTTTAGCAAAAGCTGGGAACGGCAAGGCCCATGTATGTAGGTATTGTCCGCGCTCCAGCGTACAGTGTTGCACGCATGCGACTGAAACCGAAAGGCCAGTGAAATTTAAAGCCGCTACGACCTTTGTCGCCACCTACATTCCACAAAATCATGAATCGGCCTCCCATTCAGATACTGCAGCAGTCGCCGCTGATTTTTGAAAATTTTCAAAATCTGCTCAGAACCAAATTATGATGCGCCGACTGAGAGGACTATCCACGAACCTAAAGGCGAACAAGCCGCCATCAGGTAGAAAACACTCGATCGCCTGTGTCAGTGCGTAGGATCGCACAGTGCGCAAGTTCATATTTAGTTGATTTTAAGCTGCGACAAGAGAAGTCGAGCCGCGAGAATTGTCGCAAAGGTCGAGGCTATTGTATTTCGGATACCACTATTGTTAGCCTATTTGGTTTGCGTGGAAGCAAGTCGTTGTCGTAGCCTATCGTGGACAGAGTCGTAGATACGTAGATGATCTTCGGTCCCGACATTCTGACACGATTCTGGCAGGTTTATAAGACTTAACAATAGATAGGTTTGTCGCTCACAACGATGTCCTTCTGTGGAGAAGCCACTTAACGATTATATTGATATATAGATAAGTGATCTATAGAGCTGCACATCTTGCGAAGAGACGCCGTCCAAGTGCGATGATTGCATGTGCATATGCGGAAATATTGACCCATCGAGTAAAGATTTCGTGTGTGATAATGTTCAAATGTGACAGTGACTTTTTTTTAACAATCGAAATGAACATGTACCATATTTTGGAAAGCTGAGAATTACAAGCTTTTAAAAACTGCTTGGATCATTAAGGTGATAATAATAAGTTATGCGTAATCGAGGAAGATGACTATAAGGTATGAGCATATTTAGAGACAAAATGGCCATATTGTAACAGGAATTTGGATCTTACTAGGATTTCGAATTGACTCAAGTGACAGGACCTTTTTTTCACCCTTTGCAATAAGTTATTCCTATTTTTGAAAAAATTCAGACTCTTTAGCGTACTTATCAAGTTGATCATTTTCTTTGAAAAGGTAGTTGCCTCGCCATAATCAAGAAAACAAAAGTGAAAAAAACTGTTGCAAATTACAAAAAAGTCTATGGCCGCGTTCGCCTTTGCGTAGCAGTTGATAGCGCCCTCTTCCCCTTAAAGGGATGCCAGTACATTTTAATGATATTCAAATCAGCCAATTTCTTGATTAGCTCATTTTGTCAACATAATTATAACTTATAGGTCAGTCTGGTATCTCTTGCAAAATTACAAAGTTAATTGCTTGCTTTAACTTTCGGGAGATATGCAATGATTTCATACTCAAATTTAGTAACACCATCTCAAATGGTGGAAAAAATTGCCATGTGCTTTTCAAGACACCCACTTCTGTCGTTGTTCAGCCCCCGACCCCATAGCGGGCCGGAAGGGTTTGGCTGGCAAAGGGGTTGAAAATTCAGCTCGCCCGGTTTTGGCTGTTACACTGTTTGTGGTAGTTAAATGACTTCCATTTGATCTGAAATTTTTCAGTAGTTTGTTTTTACCTATTTGAGCAATATAATTTTATTCATCTTGATCAATTGTGCTTGTTTTTGAAATTAGCTGTTTCCCTTTAAGTTTACAATTCTAGAATTGATAATGTCCTTTTTAACAACTGATACGGGTTCGAATAAGAAATGTTTACATAAACATAAAAAGTAATTTCCATATTAATATTTAGGGCTTATATGTTTACAATGTGCATCATCGGCTACCTATGTTTATTTTACAATACGTAGGCCGAGTTTACACAAATATGAGAGACAAAATCAACAAGGTTTATGGTCATTTTTGCGGTTTTTGTAGCACGTTTGCTAAAAGAAAAAGGGGGCTGTAGCCCCCCCCCCGGGTCCGCGGCCCCTGCCACTGCAGCGCGCATCTGCTAAAAAAAAAGTGTTCTAAATGCTACAGTCAACTCAGACATTTACGTTGACTTACGTCCGCGTTTGCGTCCAAAATTTCCCTCTTTTCCTGCGATAGCGCCACGATGCTTCGCGGCGTCATAGTCAGCAAGTGGAAATAATGATAATTTCGTTCATCCAATAAAAACAAAGAAAATACATATAAGAAATGTAAGAATACAAGTGCAAATAGGATTAACAACAAAAAAGCGTAAACTAAAACGTAGTGTCTGTGTGACTGGTATATAACTGGTCTCAATGATTGTGCAAATTTCTATTGTACTTTTTAAAACGCCTTTTACAATTCAAATACAACATTGATTATACATGATTATTGCATCGGAGATGCTTATGGATATATCTGCCATCATTTAGAGGCAAAGTTTTAGGTTTACGCGCCGCAGGGTCCGGGGAAAGGCAATATAATTTTTCATAATGAGAGAGAGCGGCGCGCGATGAAAATGACTCGTTACTGTATTTATTTGTAAATTAATCCTTTTTTAATAGGGTTCCAAAATTTTAGAGGAGAAGTATAATTACGCCTGGATCAGATATCCACCTCATATTGTTTTTTTGTTTTTTGTATTTTGGTTTGTTGTTGTTGTGTTTCTTTGTTTTTTTGTTTTGTTTTGTTTTGTTGTTTTTTTTTATTCGGAGAATGCCTCCGTGTATAGGCAGTCCAATCATTTCTGTAGGCCGCTTTTGTTTGATTCTCTTTGAGTTGCATTTGCTCTGAGCAGTCTTGAATATCATATCTTATCATCTTTATCCTGTTTACAAACAGTCTAGTTTGATAGCTAGTACAGATGGCGCTATTAAATACGTTATTAATTAAAAGTTTTTCGCGAACATTTTCGGAAAAATTGCTATTGCAATGTTTGATCGCAGGGAAAAGAATTAAACCCTTTTAAAAGGGCCAGGTAATGCGAAGGGCGAAATTTCCCTGCTCTTTGACATGAACAGGAATTTCTATCCTTTTTACCTTTTTCGCATTTTTTTTCCCCCCCTTCTTCTTTTTAACTTTCCTTTGTTTTAAAATGTTCACTGTTTCATATCCTTTTCACTTCATTACTTTTCTTTTCTCCCTCCTTGTTTTGGTTTTTTTTCTTTTTGCGCCGAGAGAATAACGTATTTGCCCCATTTTGCGCTGATGCCATTTTCTTTGCCGCATCCCCCCCCCCGATACGCCCGCCGCCCCCCGGCCCATATTCGCCTCTCTTTGCTCTTCGATATATTTTTGCGCGTTTTATTACATAACACGCAATCATGAGATAGATGCGGCGTCCAGTTTCACGCTTTGCAAATAATTATTGGTGGCTGCGTAGATTATCGGTCTAAAAACTCTTGGGCTGTCCTTCTGGCTATGATCTTGGGTTTCATTAAACTAAACAAGTTTGATCTTTGGAGATGACGTCCCAGCAATGGAAGTTCGTGGCGCCTTGTTTGATATGTATCGCTTCATATGGTTATCGGGATTTTAATCACGTGTTACAGTCTCGGTGGTAAGTTCTTGCATTATTTATAGGCTTATTTGTGCTTTCTAAATTTAACACCAAGTTGTTTAAAGTGCGATGTGTCGCGGAAGGATTGCGGTATGACA
>CALNVZ010002100.1:9544017-9567135 GCA_940671915.1 Paracentrotus lividus
GAGAGAGATTGTCGATAATGTAAGTCCGAGTTCTTGTGCTTACAGGCTGGATTACGGTGGCTGCTTGCTTGGTTGTATAACAAAACAAAATCTTGACAAGCTCCAACGCCTCCAGAATAGGTGTGCCCGACTAATTTTTCAAGAAGTCAAAATGGTCACATGCTACCCTCTCCTTAACGAACTTCACTGGCTCCCTGTACATGAACGTAATACAATACCGAATTTCTAGTTCAAAACCTTTCAAACCATTTTATCCACACTTCCTCAATACATTTCTTTCACTCCTTCAACCACAACGTACATCATATTCGCTCAGATCTGCCTCGGCTCCCACATTTGTTGTTCCCAGGTCCCATAAGCAGGCTGACTTCAATTCCTTTCAATCACTCGCTCCTCGTCTCTGGAATAGGCTCCCTTCATCTTTAAGAAATAGCAAGACACTTACCTCCTTCAAATCTAATTTAAAAACATATCTGTTTCCTTCATACCCCTGATATTTATTTTGAATTTCCCTGAGGGAGCAGTGACGCGCTTTGTGTCCATGGAAAAGGCGCTATATAAGTTTAATTATTATTATTATTATTATTCATGTCCAGTTTGGTATGTGTTGGAAAGCTCGAAACAATAACTTTAGAGTGAATACAAACACTATGGGTATTACTTGAGTTATTTATGAAAATTTGAAATAAAGTGAGAAAATCCAGTTTTGGGGGAGGGAGAAGTGCCTAGAAAAATGGCAACAGGACAAATTTTTTACAAATTAATGATCTCATTGCTTTTCAAGAAAAAGGCAGCTTTGAAATATTTTAAATCAAAATTTCGCAAGACAAAATTAACTCAAGTACCTTGACAGCCAACGTCTTCCTACTGTCAATGGTTGTATCTTTGTCTGGGTCCATCATCTCCTTGATGATGCTAATACAAGACAAAGACAAAAATAATCATTTACAAATGCATGTAGAGATGAGAGAGGAACAAATGATATTACAGTCCACTACAGTTAAAGTGAGCATGGGCAAAAGATTTTCCAGATGCAAACTTCAAACTTGTGATGAACGTTATCAATATTTCATATAAACAATGTCTGCCATTAGTTTTCAACTAAATTAAAAACATGTTGTGCTTATAGGACAGTCCAACTTACTTTGAATAGTCAGAGGGATCACAGACGACAGTTACTCTGGCATGATTTTAGCTGCAGCACGCAGTAAAGTTACACCACCTATATAAGAAATTGAGATATTAACAGAGGTTAAGAAAGGAATTAAAATTTCATGAGGATCAGACTTGGTAAGCTAGATTAATAATCAACAGTTTTAATTAGTGTAATCTTTTAGTCATCATGTAGCTGATATCACAGGAGCTTAAGCTAAAGGATAAATACTTCTCACCCTCTTGACTTCACAAAAAAAAAATAATAAATAAAATTTGACATAGTTAACCCCCCCCCCAAAAAAAATGGATTCAGACTTTTATCATTTAACCCTCTACTCCTGAAAATCCCCAAAGCGACATTTCGTTTAATTCCAAAGTGCCAGAAACCACTCTTCCAGTATTAACCTCTGTATCCCTGCATATAGCTCTATACTGAAACAGCTAAAATCACCCATTGGTCCTCCAGCGTGTCACAGAAAATCTGCTTGCATAGTTTTATATGTTTAGTTTTAACAACCTAAATCATTTTGACAGGTACATGCTAAAGGGTTCAGTTTTATCATTTCTCAGAACCTAAAATATTTGTTTTTTGATCAGCTGTAACATGAAACATGTAGACGAGAATTTACCAATATCAAATTTTCCACTGCATTGCTACGGCCACATCAGGTTTGGCATGGTCTGTTCAAAGGGATACAGATTGAATGCTACCACTCTGAAAGAAAAATCATATTCAACTTGTTAATACCACAATTCATCTAAAATCAGTGTAAACGCAGATTAATAATGCATTTGTAAATCCAACATTAATTACTTCCAAAGTACAAGTCTAAAACTTACCTAATGTACTGATAATTATTCTTGAGCAGATCAGCACATCTTCTTCCGTTTTCCTTGCCAAATACCTGAGGTTTTATCAAAAAATATGATTACATATCCCAAGAGAGAAGATGGAACCTTCACAAAAAAGTTACTTCCAATGTTCAACATACAGGCATCAACATGGAATTTCAAAACTTTTTTGCAGAGTGTCAAATGGCTTAAAAAGAGTTTGCTATATTTACTGAGCAACGCATACAAATATATCCTTTGATATATGGTAAGTAAAATTCATAACCAACAATAACCTTACTTTTCTGGTACAATATCACAAAGGTAATAATAATGAATTTAGCACTATGCCTATAAATCCACTCTGTGAATCTGGGTACTTGAGGCACAATGAAGAAGGTGAGAGAGAAATATAGTTAAGAAATAGATAAGACATACAAATACAATAATCAGGTAATAGAATTAGAAATAACAAGCATAAGAATGTCTTGAGGTGAAGTTTGAATGTGTCAACAGGAGTGTAATTTCATATCCAGTCAGTGGAAGCTTGTTCCACAAAGATCCCGTTTGGTTACTCAAGAGTCAGTAGGTCTCTTACCTCCATGGACGGCTGGATGAAGTGTTTTGACCCTTCCTCCAAGCATTTCAGCTACTCCTGTGATGTCACTCACATCTCTGTTATTAATTAAAACCATGTATTGTATTACATGATGATCCTTCATTTTTTTGAGTAAGTCTACTATAATCTGTCATTAAATACTGATTTTTTTTAAACCTTCTAACATACCAGCAATTATGCCTGAAATATAGTTTGATATATGTAATGTATCTTATTTGCTTTTTCTTCTCATTTTTTTTTTTTCAACCAAGGATACAAAGCAACTTAGACTGAATAGCAAATGATCAGTAATAGAAACTCACCACAATCTTGTGGATTCAAACATTTCATATTATAATACATCACATGCACTTTGAGCATTTTATCTTAAGGAAAATGGCATCATAGAAGTCCTATGTATTATCATTATTAATGCAAAGTTGAAAAGGCAATGAACCACCACAATGTGAACAAGGGTAACGCCTTGATATGCTTACCTGACAGGGAATCCAGCCCCCTTGATAGCCTTAGATGTACCTCCAGATGCTATCAGCTCTAGGCCTAGACGATGCAGCTGGGTGGCAAAGTCAATCAGACCATCCTTGTAAAAACACTCAAGATTGCTGTAAATAATGATGATGAAAGAGGAAGGAAAAGTTTGTTAATTGTGCCATAAAATCTCAAGAATCATAAAAAAAAAAAAAATTTAAAAAAAAAACCTAGATGAATCCTCGACCGCACACAGTCAAAATTTATGTCTCCGCCATTGCCAGATTAGAAATATATGGAACATTCATCTATTCGTTTTCATTAAACAAAGACGACTGTGACCTTGACCTTTGACCTTGTAACGCCAAATTCTTATCAGATTATTGTTATCCCGGTTTGCACACATGTACCAAGTATGAAGATGATCCGTCAATCGGTTCATGAGAACGAGCTATTTTCACATATTTATTGCCCTCTGGGACCTTTGACCTTGTGACCCCAAACGGTTCATAAGTTATCAAGAGAACGGACGGACGTACATACAGACGTACAACCCAAAAACATAATGCCTCCAGTGAGAGCACAGCCTCAGCACCGCAACTCACCAAACCCACCCAGCCCTAAAAAAAAAAAAAAAAAACTTGGAGAAACTTTTAGATTTTTGCCATTTGAGGGCCTCAAAACCCTAAAAACCAGCAGTCTTCTCACACATCAAGCACTGGCAGTGCGATGTTTGCATGCAGGCGATGATCATTATAGATTTCTATGACTATGTGCTACATGTTTACTCGTGTGTGTGCGCGCGCGCCTCCTGAGTAAACGTTCAAAATTACTAGAATCTACTATTGTGCATGCGCACCACATACAGCTGCAAACCAACATAAGGCTGTACTGAAAAATGGCTGTCTGTCGCCCTCTTGGTTGCTGAGGAAACTTTTCAATAATAATTAGTGAAATCAGCTTTAAACCTATAGGCCTACCTCAAAATAAATTAAGATAATCTATAGTATCATTGCAATGACCAATGTAATTATTCAATTAGATATTTTTTATGTTGTTAAATTAGATCTAGTACAAATTTTAGACCCTTTTTGGAAATGCCACCTTGATTGGGCTGAGCTTCTCAAGACACCATTTTTACTTTTTCTGCATTGACTTTCCATTGGATGAAAACTGCTGCAGTAAGGTACTTCCCAGTGCAAGGTCAATTATGAATTGACCATGCATAATTGTAAATGCATGCACACATATGTTATTATGCACGCCGCGTGCGAACTGCTTCCAAAAACGATGCAAAACATTTCACGCCTTGTTACTCTCATGCTGTTCAGTCATCTTCTTCTTCTTCTTCTTCTTTTGGATACTCCTCAACGTCCTGTCAGGAACACTTAGGCCTACACTTATGCAAGGTCAATTCATATATGACCTTGCACTGGGAAGTACCTTACTGTAGCAGTTTTCTTCCAATGGAAAGTCAATGCAGAAAAGTGTCTTGAGCAGCTCAAGCCAAGTCGAGGTGGCATATCCAAAAAAGGGTCTAAAAATTCTACTAAACTAAACTTAAAATATCTAATGGAAGAATTAGATTTATTGCAATGAGACTGTAGTCTGTAGATTATCTTAATTTATTTTGAGGTAGATCTAGGCCTAGGTTTAAAGCTGGTTTCGCTAATTAATATTATTTGAGAAGTTTCCTCAGCAACCAAGAGGGCGAAAGACAGCAATTTTTCAGTACTGACTGATGTTGGTTTGCAGCTGTACGTGTGTCAGGAACCTTACTGTGGCAGCCCGTACACGAAGTGTACGGGCTGCCAGTTATTAGCATCAAAACATGAGGTGCCTTCCCTTTTCCAGACAAGAATGTCAAAATTATGGAATAAAAGATGGACAAACCTATTTTATTTATTAGTTTGTGTACTTACAATACTAGCCGGATGTATAATCCTCATTTTTTATGATGATCATAAAGCAAAAAAAATGGCATCAGAATTGCTGATACAGTGCAGTTAAAATGAGTCACATTCGTGGTGATTAGTTTTGCAACATGCATGCGGGAGCTATAGGTCTATACTCTACACGCTAGTATTTTGACAGAGATCGGAGGAGACTCTGAAATGGACTGAAAAATACAAGATTTCTTGAAGTGCACACAATATTTTAGGAATATCTGATTTGTATCTAGTCTGTTTAGGTAAGTGACATTATATGAATTATATTTTTGCTATATTTTACCGATTCTTAGTGGTATTTTTAACCATTTCAAATCGCACTTTAAAAATTTTGAAGGGTTTCTTTCAGGACGCGCTGTTCGTGGCAGCGTCCCGGGGCTATCTAGCCTCTTGTCGAGGCCCTATTGTTGGCTGATCGTCATTTGCCGAATGATGCTGAGCGAATCGAGGCAAAAACTCGAACTCGCGAAGCGAGTTCGGCCTGTTGAGCGTAGTGAAACAGGGCCTCTTGACACCTGACTTGAATTTCACCGACTTTCTTTTGTCTTTTATTGTTTTGACGAATATTCCGACCCAAAATTGGTCGGTGAAAATCATCCAATGAGCGTGGGCTATAATGACGTAATGTTGAATATTCACAAGGGGAGACTGATACATACCTGCCAACATTGTGACTCCTAATATAGGGACAAAGTGGGAATACAAATTTTAAAAATAGGGACATTTCTGTATTTCCTATAGATTACTGTGCACAGATTTTTCAAAAAATAGGGACAAAGGGTTGTAAATGGTGATAATTGCTCCTTCTTTTCCCCAAAAATAGGGACTGTCCCTACTAAATAGGGACAGTTGGCAAGTATGCTGATATCTCGGTACAATGGCGGCCTATAGATTCTCCGCGATGAGAGACGAGAAAAGTGTAAGGAACATTTGAAAATGCATCATAATTCTTGAATATTAGCCAGTTCAGTTATTTGCAGTTTGGTGCAATAAAATCTGCACTGCAATGATAAGTTTTGTTTGCAAATACATCAATGGATTATGGTAAATTGTAATCTTTTATGCGCTTCCACTGAGCGAGGACTTCTAGTAATTGTCGAGTCGCTGCTTCGCTGGGCGTGCGATTCTACTATACCAGGCCGACCGTGCCAATCTCCTGGTGAGTCTCCGGGCAGCAGCGATGATGGAACCAGTCGCACAGGTTGCATTTAGCTGCTCTGCAGTACAGCAGTGTCTGTGTTAGGCGGTTGCGTCTATTGATGATCAAGGGGTGTTAATATACATACCCATTGGTTGAACGTTGAAATTTGTGATGCACTTTATTTTATTCGTTAGATTATCACGCTTCAATTTTTTTGAGGAAATTGTCTTAATGCACTTGTCAATTGATGTCCCGGCCCCTGGGTACCCGGGGATGGCCGGGACTTTTTACACACTTAGCCGGGATTTGCAAGCAATCATGCCCGGGTGTGCCGGGGTTTGTACCGGGATTTGTAGGAGTATTGCAAAGCCGCTCAAATAGCCGGGATGTTGGTGCGGGGCTTGTACCGGGATTTGTAGGGTGATTGCAACACTGCTCAAAAATAGCTGGGACGTTGGTGCTTTTTACCCGCATTGACCGAGCTTCGATGTTCAGTTGACCGGGCTTTGTTGTTCAGTTGACCGGGACCGTGGTATCACCACTAAACATGCGCCTGAGCGCCCGGGGCAACTAGATTTGTCTCTCGGGCCGGGCAACTCAATAAAGAAAAAAAAATATCAAAGTAGTTGCCTCACCTGAGCGCCACAATATTGTGGCACTTGAGAAATAAAGATGGCAAATATTATTGTGTTTTGTAGTTGTTGTCGTAATTACCTTTGCCGATACATTGGCAGCGTCGCATACCATTGATTGTGGCCAGCTCTGCTAGCTGCCTCTGTATGGGTATGGACTACATACAAGTACGTGTGTGTGTGTGCTGCAATAAAAGGCGGGTTGCGTTTGAAAATGTTGAAGTGAATTATGCGGAGGCTGATGAGTGAGAGCTTTCATTCAGCGAATCATTTTTACCGATTCCATGACATTTGCTGCGGCGACAATTGCCCCGCTGTAAATTCCATACACATAATCGCCGTATACAAGCTTGAAAATTCGGGTTCGCGGCCGGGGCGGGGGAGTGTACCGAGAAAGACCCGGGGTTGCATCGCAATTCCCGGCAGGCTGAGGCCGGGACTTGCGCGGGTTTGCACATAATTGTGCCCGGCCCTGCCGGACTTTGACCGGGATTTGACCGGGGAATGTCATTTTTTAGCTTACATTTAACGTGCAAGTCCCGGCCATCCCCGGGTACCCAGGGGCCGGGACATCAATTGACAAGTGCATAAAGGGGAAGTTCACCCTGGATTTAAATTGGTTTTTAAAAAGGCAGAAAAATAAAAGAAAAATATGAGTGAAGGTTTGGAGAAAATCGACCAAAAAATGATGAAGTTATGAAAATTCAAAGTTTTGATTCTGTGACGTCACATGCGAGCAGATCTCCTATGTGTTATGTAGTGTAAGTTCCATGAAATGTCATTTTTTTTCCAGAAGAAATTAATTGTTTCACCTGTGTGGTCGATATACCATCAAACATATGTTCATATACACGACTATATCAAATTGACCCATTCCTTTATCAAGAACCATGACAAAAAGACAAATTTATGGAATTTACATACACAACCAATGGGAGAGCTGCTCGCATGTGACGTCACAGAATCAAAACTTTAAATATTCATAACTTCGCTAATTTTTGGTCGATTTTCTTCATACTTTCACTAATATTTTTTAATAATTTTTCTTAATTTTTTAAGACTAACAAAATTCCAGGGTGAACTTCCCCTTTAATATCACATACGTATCTGTTATGAAGTTAAAAGCAGCTTGCCTTTGTCAAAGTGTGAATTATAAATGCATTTTAATTGAGCAAAGTTCTGCAGTGATGATAGAATCCCCGTAAAATAGTTGACTATTCTAAAACCCTGGGCGATATTGCTGGGTGGTCGTTAATTAGGTCATACATAATTATGTATACATATTCATGAGGAAGTCGTGTCTCATGAATATATAATAAATTCAACACGGCTGTCAAGAGGCCGTTTCGCTGGGTTTTTGCCTCTCTTCGGCATTATTCGGCAAACGAAGATTAGCCAACAGGGCCTCGACAAGAGGCTAGGGGCTATCAGGAACCATGTCTATTCATTCATTCCTTCCTTCACGTTCCCTTTCTTCATTCCATTTCCAGGTCACTCTTTCCCATCCTTCCTAAGTTTTTTCCTTCATTTCTGAATTTATTCATTCAATATTGATGTCAATTACTTAGCATGCACATATGCACTTACCAAGTTCTTTGGTTGCCATTACGAAAGATAACAAGTCAATGACAATGTTGCTCTCAAGGAAATTTGTCTTCTGTTCTGGTTCTGGCTAGCTCAGCTTTGCTTAAAAATTAAAATTACTGTTCAGCAGCGCTTTACGTATAATATCGCAGTGTCAATATGCTGCACACATATACACACGTGCATCGAAAACACCTCTTTTCGGTTCTGTAAAACAATATACGTCCGCTGGAAAGAAAATATAGCAAGAGGTATGCAATATTTTTTAGTCCATTTATGTTGGTGAAATCAGAAAATTTATCATATCATATCATTTTGAATGTTTATTTAACTATTTATAGTATTTTTGATAAGGTGAAATCTTCTAGATGCCACTTGCGTAATAATTGTTTTCGTAAAAATCGTAATATGCCGGAAGCTTCCTTTCGCGGGGGTATTTAATTTTGGGGGAATCCCCTTGTTGGAAAGAGTTTACATTGTTTACCGCTGCAATGTTGTGGGGTGGGGTTTATCGTTGTTGGAAACTTTTAAACTGGTTTCTACAAGTAAAACTCACATATAAAACTGAGAGATGTCATTTGAATTAAAAATATAAAAAATGGCATTTAATAATAATAATAAATAAATAGACAAATAATAAATACAAGGGCTTAAGACCCTACATAGGGGTGGTATCGTTTCACTGTTTTACTTTTGATGAGAAGCAAGCGCGCGGTACTTCATGAAAATGTTTATATCGCACTTGGTCTAACAGTTGGTACAATTCTTGGGTCTAATACATGTGTGCTAAACCCATTTGGTCTACTTGCAATTTGATATCTTTTGATCTAAGTTTTCCTTGGTCTAATACATACTTCGTCAAATTCTTACTTGGTCTAATGACCACTTGGTCTAATTGCCAAGAAAAAAAAACACATCGTCTTAGATACACCAAGGAGCTTCGGTACACAAAGCAGATGTTGAAGTTTTTGGAATGGCGCCCTCATGACATAAGCATACTAGTAGTAGATCAAGTACACTTCATTTTTGAAATTATTATTATTCATTTGTATGTCGGCCTATTCTGGTTGTATATGCCCTATCATTATATGCATTACATGTATTACTTTTCCATAATATGAGCTCCAAAGCCAAGACAAATACATTCATTATCATTATCATTATGTTTTTTTGTGTGTGTGTATTTGTGCTTTTATTCTATCATTATATAATTGGTATTCTTATCAGTCAACCAATTTCAATTCAATTACACTCGATCTACATATCCATTACAAAGAACCTCAGCGGTATTGGCATCATTTTGTGTCCGTCTCCTGTGCTGTCTAAAGTTTTAAAAAGATACCCATCAAAATTTAATATGAAGCACAAGAAGGAAAGAAGATAGGCCTCCTTACAGACCCCATTTAATTATCGGCAGTTGTCAAACCAAGGCTTCTATGTTGCAAATTAATCGGATAAATATTATTTTGCAACATGTATCATAAGAGCACATCAAAGTAACATTGACCTTTATATAAAAGAGAGGGATGATTTTCTTTACTACCAGATCGATCCTTTTAGGATGCGAAAAACTTAAATTGTGTAATTCGTTGTAGAATTTTAAAATACTTACACACACACGCACACACACACACACACACACACACACACACACCACACACACAACCTACCACACCTACACACACACGCACACACACAACACACACACACACACACCACACACACACACACACAGACACACACACACACACACACACACACACACACAAAATCATTTCGTTTCCCAAATCTTTGAGAAATATCCCGACAATGGAAATAGGAATTGTGGAATTTAATTCATATCAATATTTGGTGACACCGGAAAACCACTTTTACAATTGCACGGTCATTATGTTTACATTTGGAATAATTTCATATTCTTTATATACGAGTTTAATCCATCTCTCTGTTATGTCTATAAGAACCAAGGAAATAGGCCATTGCATACGCTCACCACAATCTAGGGCATGAAATTAACTTGATCAAAATCTTTTGGTTTGTTTAAGATTCGATGCAATGCAATCAGAACATAACTAGACCTTCAATGAGAATCTCATTTATGACAAAATGAGAAATAATTCAAATCGAGTAACACAAAATAAAAGGAAGTCATGGTTTTCTGCTACAAATTGATTCAAGGATTCGACTCAAGGTCTAATAGAGTAATATGCAATTGAAATATAAATTACTACTTTGGATTGGGAGGTAAATCTGTGATCAAATAAATAATTATGTTTGAATTATTCTCGCCATGATTGAAGTTGACACACAAAAAGTATTATTATTGCTTACATAAACAAATATATGCCACAGCTTAACCTAGATCTTAAACTGTGATGCCATTCACAATGCAACGGGGCTTTAACGGGATCATGTGCAATGAGCTGAATATCCGTGAGCGTAAAAGCGGCCTTCGAATTGACACAGAAAAAATAAAAAATAATAGAAACGTAATTAGCAAACTATAAACCATTATAAACTTTACCAATCGCGCACGGCGGGTTATTAAAAATAGAAATTTGAATTATTGATACACACATAATTAATACTGTTTGCTATCAAAATAAATCTGAAAAGTACCTTGCCCTACAATCCTCTACAAGTACGAACGCATTGATTACTACTCCTATTATATAGGAAAGGAAAATTTCCTTTTGGGACGTTGGCAATCAGCCAAGAAAATTTCCCGCTCATATTTTCCAAAAAATAACCATGGTATTATAACCATTAATTTGGGCAATAAAATTTAATTTGCCGAGTTTACAATACATATACATTAATTAATTAAGCTCTAAGTGATTCTTACAATTATGATAGTGCAACCCAAACTTAAGCCATAAACATAAATAATGATTTTTAAAAATGCGTAAATTTGAAGAGCATTGGCAATAATTAATCATCCAAAACTAATTTATCGAGAAGATTTTATTCATGAAGTGTATAGCTGTAACTTTAGCTATACATAATACTAAAAATCACAAGAATAAAGTATTAAAAAAAGTATAGGCCTACAGAATAAAAAAGAAAAAATATATCTACATCTACAAAATGTGTAACCGTTCCGGAAATTATCCTACTAAATTATCCGAAATCTTAATTCTTTATCAAATTTGTTTTAAATGAAAAATTTGGCTCTCATTAGAGTAACATTTTAACTTGTCTCTAAAGTAGGTATAAATTTATTTAAACGAGCAAAATATAGCTTTTGTTTCGTCCAAATCACTTAACAGTTAAAAGCCTCAATTCCTTTTTTTTTCCGATGAGACCGAACAAAATATCCACTTATGATTACTTATTCCAAAGTTAGTTCTACAGCAAGTCAGTAATACCTAGGAGGAACTTCTTTCCTCAGAGGTAAAACTTTCCTAGAGACCTTTTTTTCTCTCATTTCATTAAAAAAAAAAAAAAAAAAAAAAAAATGCACAGCCTCTATCGAGGTATAATAGGCCTATAGCAAATGTCAAACCGTGTTTTTTGAAGCACCCATTGTCATCACAATCAAAGCTTTATCTTTGAATTGATTAAGTTTACAAGTAGATTGTATTCGCAAATAGACCATCTATTTCTGTTGCCAGATCTTAATTAACTTTAATCAGCCTCCCTGAGTAATTTCATGTTATATTCAACGGGGGAAGGGGGGGGGGATGCAATCTCATCTTCAAACTTTAAGATTATGAATACACGAATTGACAATAACAAGCTACGGACCTAAATGACGACACAACACAATCATTAGACATGTAAATTGTATATTTGAGCATTTACTTCCTAACACTTCCTAAAAAATGGAACAGCACAACACAAATATTTAATGTGAAATAAATAATTGAATATATTATAAAGCATGAACTCAATTTAACCTCACAATACGTTAAACTTTAAAGCTGTGGTACCTAGTTTTGGCCAATCTGAAAATACAAACTTTCAAAGATTGAAGTAGTTGTTATTGATATGATATAACACATAGGGGCCTAGTGCGTGAAAATACGATTTAAAAACAATTAATGTTTGTATACAGAAATATCAATAAAATGTCTTCAGTCAAAAGACGGGGTCCCGGATTAGGTATTTTCTTCTTTTTGTTATATAAAACAAAACAAAAACAAAACAAAACTTTACAGACACGAAAGGGGAGGACAATTCCGTTTATAGAATAGCCATGCATAAGTAATTACCGATGCATGGCCAGCCATGCATCCGATGACTTTGCCATGCGTTGGTGATTACTTATGCATGGTTGTAAAAAAAAAAAAAAAAAAAAAAAAAAAAAAAAAAAAAAAACAACAATGATTTTCACCCCCAAAAAATCCACCATTCTATAAAACAAATTAATGATACACAGGTATGTTCGTGCATCATTTGTATAATAATATCTTCATATAAAGCTTTCTGACATACACTGCTAGGTAATAGTTCAGAAGAATATCATGTAAATATCTTTACCGACATACACTGTTACAAAAAATTAAACAAGTTGTTTAAAATCTTAAACAACTGCGTGTTAACCGGTGAATCGCACAACGTTGTTTAAAAATTAAACAACCTGTAGCTGTTTAAAACTTTAACACTCTTGATGTTTAAAAGTTTAAACAACCTGTTGTTTAATGGTTGTTTAAAATATCAACAGTATTGTTTAACGCTTCTCTCCAAAAATAAAAACGCTCCAACTTCTGGATAAGGCAGCTGGGTATCGAACTCACGACCTTTCCATTATAAGGCAGACGCTCTATCCACTGAGCCAACATATCTATACAATAATGTGTGAGGCTTAAGTCCTTCGCCATGATTGAAATGTTGCGCAGATTTACCTTTCATAATGTAACAAGTGATGCCATTAGCTCATAACTATCACGTGACATTTCTAAACTTTAATCTCTAAACAGGTCTTTTTAAGGCTATAAAACCTCGCTTTTCCAGTTTTAAACAACAATGTTTAAATATTAAACAAGAATGTTTAACTTTTAAACCAACATTTTTTTAAACAGCGAAATTTTTAAACCGCGTTCTAACAGTGTATATCATCTAACGGTCAATTTCAATTCAAAGATGTAAACAAAATGCAATGGTTATATTTTGCAGAGTTGTTGTGTTTCAGAAGAAACCAAAATAATACATTCAATATCAGTATGTATTTTATACCGAAACCATACCAAGATTTAATTTTTTTCATTCGATCATTTCCCGATGGTGATAACAAGATATAAATTCATAACTGACAATAAAGGGATTAACTGCGTGGTCTCGTATACGAAAAGTAATATAAACCACCTGCACAAGGAATCAAGAAATCTTGAAACGTTATCAGACCCAGTACTTCTATCTATAGAAGAATCTTCAATCAAAGTAATTAAACTTCCCTCGATTTAATCAACTCTGTATGATTAACGCACGTATGCTCAAATTCGTCGATCAATCAAGCTCTCTCTATACGGTCCATGCAATTTCAACTTCTTTATTCTTTTAATAAACACCTCTGATAAACTTCAGATAATATCGAAACCATCATCAGGTTGGTACCTGAAGATACACTTAGTACGTTTTATGCTATCCAAAGGCGGGCTCACACGATGCGATTTGCTGCGATGCGATTTTTTTAAACAAATGGTAGTTTGCATCATTAATATGACATTTGGAACATGCAAAGTTGTCTTATGAGAGGTTAAAATTGTAAAGGAACAATTAAATCGAAATTTTGTTCCGATGCGAGCCTTTAATTAGGAGTAAAGGTCAAATTACTTTAAAATCGCAAGATCGCTGTGACGTCACTGCGGTATGGAAACAATTTGAATTTATACAGACAAGGGGGTTCGCAATCGCCTTGAATTTCAATTTCGGTATTCATAGGTTCATAATACCCACAACTTTGGACAGTATGAATTTCACAGTTTGAATATTTGTCTCAAATAATATTAAATCCTGCAAATTCGCACCGCAGCAAGTCGCATGTGTGAGCCCGCCTTTATGATATTCAATACAACGACTACTGACAACTACCGTACAATCAAGTGTGCTATTTGGAGTTACAGAATATAGTGGCGGATCCAGGCGGGGGCGCAGGGGACATGATTGGTAAATGTTGTAATAACAGATACAACTTAATGTTTGAGAACAGAAACAAACAACACAGTTTTATAGAATAGTAAAAAAAGTAGAATCCAGGACAAGACATATTTGGTCCACAACTTAATAACTCTTATAATCGGTCTGTTTGATTATGGGTGTCAGTAAAACGAAGGCAAGGACAACAGAGGAAGAGAGATCGAAAAAGAGAGCGAGAGAGGGAGATGGAGAATGAGAGAGAGAGAGAGAGGGAGAGAGAGAAAGAGAGAGAGAGAGAACACGAGGGAGCAAGAGAAATAGAGAGAAAGTGATAGAAAAAAAGAGAGCAAGATATCGATTTATGATGCATGCAATTGCAAATGATTGGTAACAAAATAATGGAGTCTGCACTTTGGATCATTTCGTTATTTGTATACTATTCTTTGCTAAAAACTTAAATCTTAAACTTGTAAATTAGGAAAATACTAAAAACCACGAAAAAAGCTTGCATAAGAGACACCCTGTTAACAATATTAAATCTAAATCTCTTTTATAACCTCAATATCTACAGTAGATGAGAATGTAATATCGGTGAAACCATGCATAAGGGTAGATAACTCTGCATTTGTTCATTTTTGGTTGTTTTTATTTTGTTTTGGACATCTATATAAATAAGATTCACGTCATACGATGTGCATGGTATTTATAAATGCGCATTGTCTAATGACGTTGTTAATATTGCAATATAATCAGGGGCCGCGGAGCGGGGGGGGGGGGCTTCAGCCCCACCTTTTTTCAGCAAACGTGTACAAAAACGGAAAACTAAACATACTTTGTCATTTTTTTTTTTTTTAGCCTGTTCAGCCGCCCCACTTTCGGCTCAGCCCCTCCACTTTCAAAAACGCTCCGCGGCCCCTGATAATTAATGAAGGCAAAATGCTGTTTTTACCAAGTGAAAATTTAAATCTGTAAAAAGTCTTTAAACATAAGGTATTTGTATTATCGTTGTTCCATTCCTCTATACTAGTATTGCATCTCATTTCATTCCAGTTCTCCCTCTCTCTCTCTCTCTCTCTTTCCTTCAAACTATTTTTGTTTGTTTTGTTTCTCTCTATCTTATACTTCCCATCTCTTTATGCCTTGTTTTTCCATGCCACTATCTCTTAGTGCTCTAAGCCAAAGGCCCGGGTTCGAATCTCGACAGGGAACTTTTTAAAATCTTTACATTTTCTAAAGTTACGTAAATAAGGATGAGCTTTAAGTCGAATTGGCAATCATTATTATGATTATGCTCTCAATTTGTTAAATCGTATTGTGAGTTGAACGCACTGATGGGTGGTTATATCCGGAATGGGAGGTATGTTGGTGAAAAAAGGGATTCAGATTCAGATTAACATTTATTTGGTATAAAATCAAGATACAAAAATTGATATAAACAATAGTGCATAAATCACGTAAATACCAGGATTGCTAACAAAAGTTAAAACTTGTAAACAAGCAACCCTTGACATACAAAATGATGAAATAACAATGAAAATACAATAAAATTAGATACAAAATAAACAACAAAAGAAATATAGAAATATAACAATAAATTCATATGAAAACTTAATAATTATAGAACATTAAGGAAATAATCAGAATCATTTTACATATTTCAATATATTAATAAGTGGCAAGTATTGTGCTCTTTAAACAATTTTTGAATGAGATGTAATTTGAAGTACCCTTTAAACTACTGTTTAGAGAATTCCATTTTTTGGATCCTTGAAATCTAATTGATCTCTTTTGTAAAAAGGAATTTGTAAATTTTGGAAGACGGAAGTCATTCTTTTTTCTTGTATTAAATGTGTGATAATCGGAGTTCAAACGAAAACTGTCATAAAAGGTGTCTGGTAACATAAAATATTTTAGTTTATACATAAATAAAGAGGTGCCTTGGGAAAGAATATCTGCAAATTTAAGTAATTTCAAAGATTTAAACAATGGAGAGGTATGTGCCCTGAAGGGGGCGTTGCAGCATAAACGCACAGCCCGTTTTTGAAGTATGAAAAGGGGTTTTAAAAATTTATCAAATGTCCTTGCCCATACAAGATTACAATACATTAAGTACGGATATACAAGTGTATAATATATAACACTCTTTCGTTAGTCCATCAGCTGGAAGGTCAATGATCGGCAGATCAGTCTAAAAATGGGTCAAATTTGGTTGTTACCATAAAGAATATTGCAATATCATGCTTGTTTAATTTTCCACAATGCCGCCACCACCATCATCACCACAAACACAACCACAAATACTATCTATACTCTTTATGAATGGAAACATATGGGATGACAGAAATATCAAAACCCTGAATGAAGAGGAGATTAAACGCTTTATCATACTTTGTATGAGGTATGGATAAAAACTGCACTAGTAAAATAAATGTCAGTTAAATATTTCAGGTTTTTGATTAATTATTGGTGACCTACTTTTATACCGGCATCAGTGGTTATGAGAAGAGTTGAACTAACGTACATTTTCGACGATTTTTTTTTTTTTCTAATAAAATATTTTTTACACAATCATGAAGAAGCCAAAAATATTCATTAATGTCGATGCCCTTAGGAGAAAATAATAAAAAAAAGAAAGAAAAAAGAAAAACAAGACAAAACGAAACAACATAGAACATTAAAGTTTCCCTATCCTAAAATGACCAAAATGGACTGCTAGGGACCCCAAATTTGAAACAAAAAACGTCCCCCTAGAGAATTTTTACTGGCCGGTTTTGACAAAGTACATTTTTGGTCTGCCAAAGTCGACCGAATCTTTAACGTCTACCCCAAGGGCCCCACTGAGAGCATTATAAAAAATTTAAAAATAGGGTTTTACCTAAATCGGAAACTCATCTCTCTGGGTCCCTGACGAATCCTGGAATTATTGCTACATGCAACATCTTTCTATATTTTTAAGGAAATGCTAAAGCCGCGGGTAAAAAAAGTATGGAGTGACAAGAATGGCCGCTCATTACAAGGATTTTTTTATAGTTCTAAAGTGTAGGCCTCCTTAGAATACACCAAATGATAGCCTGTCATTGATACTTGGATTTTTAATGTTTGTTATTACAAAATAAGCTTAATTGTTAAACATTGATATCTACGCCGCTGTTTTACGTAAAATCTTACGTTCATGGTAAATTGATTACAAATGGTGGTGATGAGTGGTCGACACATCGGAAAGCTCTAATTCCTTCGATATAAGGAGAAGACATCTTATTGTCTCCTACTCTCTATGGATTAAATCATGAATACTGACGTCACTTGTGACATCACCAAGCATTCGGAATGTCGGTGAATCTTCATCCCAGGTCAACAAAATAGACAGACGTAATTTGGATGTTTTGATGAAAGGAGGAGTGGCAGGTAAATAACACTTAATTACTTTCTGTAAAAGTAGTAATTCTTAATTTGAGTTTGCATTGACATGAATTATTAACACGTAGACATGCATATTATTGTACAATGCCAGATTTAAATATTACGTTATAGGGTTACAATTATGTTCAATTATTACTTAAATCCCGTATGGTTATGATACTACATGCACATATAACTTTTTTTAATGAAGGATAAGGAGTCGAATCAAGCTTTATACAAAATCAGAGAGACAACACTCATTCACAGACAACGACATAAAGCATGATCTTGCAAACTCTCTGGACTACTTTGAGCGTCAACATTCAAAATAGATTGAAGTGCATTGACACAGTCAAATAATCAGTTTGTTGTGAGCTGCAAAATTAGCCAGTACCAAACACGTCTAAATGAAATGAGGACACGAGTACTGTTTAGTCGGTCCGTTTTGAGGTATCAAATGATTATTCATGTGTTTACTGGAGCGTGCCATTGCACCGTATCCATTAATAAATTTCTGATATCAACCCCCGAGCGATTGCAGTCACTTCTTCTTTGCCACCTTGTAACAAATATCAAGTGCTATTGCAGCACGGACACTGGCAAATCAATTTATAAGACACGGCCGAGAATCTTCCAAGGAGGTAAAAAGTGCTGATTTACAATAGAATCGCCGCAAAACAAGATTTGGTACAGGTTGAATAAAAAATTATACATAGCTATCACAATCACCCTTTTCTTTCTCAAAGAATGTATTTCCCTTTAGTTTTTTTACTAAATCTTAGTAACCATTTAACATGTTTAACAGACAAGATTATAAAATACGTTCTGTTATTTGATCGTAATGCATTTTAATTGCTTCTTGACGAATATTATGAAAAACGACTTAAAAAAAAACGTGGCTGGAGAGAGTAAATGAGAAAGAGAGACACAATACAGAGACAAGGAGACAGACAGACAGAGAGAGAGAGAGAGAGAGAGAGAGAGAGAGAGAGAGAGAGAGAAGGGGGAGGGGGAAGAGAGGGAGAAAGAAATAGAGAGAGAGAGAGAGAGAGAGATAGAGAGAGAGAGAGAGGTAATATACATGTAATATGATGACACTCTATAAGAATAAAGTCGAAAAGGGGTAGAGGAAAAATAATAATTCACCTATTATTATGTATAAAAAAGCATAATGCACTTGGCCTACTTTATTAATGTTAAAATGATCGACCTTTCATGACATTGCTAATAAGGGGTTTCTATAAAAGTAACAAAATCATTCACAAAATATTTCAATAGCAGTATGACATTTTGCCTTCTTGTTACGTATCTATTTCCATTTCTTGAAGCATCTTGTATTATAAGGAGTCGTTTTTGATAGATAGATATGGGCATGTTAAATGTCAGCTCGTCTAGCTACAAATCTAATCGATACGATTGCTGTCTTATTTACATGATAATTGAAGATATATGCCACTCTGTGATTCGAGGTGTGCCTATGAAATCAGGGCAGTAGAGTCATCTGATTTCTAATGCATTCTGCGACCAAACCAAACCTATTATCTCATTCACACTTCCCAGATATAGAAGACCTTTCAAAGGGAAGTGCATGCGGAAAGGAAGAGAAATTGGAGAGGAATAAAAGAAAAGGATTGAAAATAGAATATTGATATTCTTTCATGAATAGTACAAAGGCTATTTCATGTGCAGATTTTCTTTCAAAAATAGTTTTTCTCCAACAATCTCCAAAATAATGCATAGTGTTTATTTGTCTTTGAATTGAACGGTAACGGTAATTATGTGCATTGAATTTAGTAAGAGTCCATAATAAAAGTCGTGAGGGATAACATTTTTATTGTAAGAACTTGCAGAGGGGGGGGGGGGTGAATATGAAGGGGTGTTGAGATTAAGGGAATTTTATCCACGGGTTAAACAAACTGATTTAGTTTATACTGTTCTATTCATGTCCACGCTTAACCTTTACTGTTTGTATTTTCTCGTCTCCGCTTCGTCAAATCGAATTACAAAACTGACCAAGCAAACATAACTTGGACGAATCCTGCTAAAGTTGATCTAGATAGCCATGGATACTGTATGGCATAGCCACGTGGTCCGAAGAATATTATACATGGCCATCTCCGAAAGTGTATTTTCTGCTCTTCTTCTTCTTTGTTATTCCTGTATTATTTGGGACATATTTAGTGTGTGCAGTGAGTAAACTACTTCTAACAAAATAAAATAAAATGATATATCGACCGAAAACAGTGGCATAATCTTATTATGTTCGTTTGGTATCATATGCATTTCCTACAAATTATAACTTGATATGATTCCAATTCAGTTATATTTTATTCTCGTTTACAATATGTTTTGTTGGAACTGTATATCTTGTAGGCCCTATCATCTTACGGGAGAGTAAGTAAGTTAAATCAATTATATACATATTATATGGAAGCCATCAGAGTGAGTTACATATAGCAGGTCATCAAATTTATTCAGAATCAGCAAGAATCAAGTAGAAGCAAATGAAATTTACAAATGCGTTCCACATTCCGGACGGAAGTTCATAATTTGGCTATCGATCGAAACTTTATCAGAACGCAAAATGCAATCAGAACGCACGAAAATAGGAGCTTAAAGCTTGTACTTTGAGGATACTTACACGCTAAAAAAATAAAGGTGCACACATAATATGGTGCACCTTTCAGAATAGAATTTGGTATCTTTTCAAAAAGGTGCTATCAGGTACCATACAAAGGATGCAATATTGCACCTTATAAGGTGCAACAATTAAAGAAACTCGTTTCGCAGCATGAGAAAAACACGAAAAGAAATAAACGAACACTTCGTTGCACACAAAAACTAGCTCCGCCCACTTTCCCACCAAGATACAAGGACTAACATACTCTCCATTCTTCTTCTTCTCGAGTCCTTTCTCCTATTCTTCTGTTTGATTTGTAAATATACCTGATTACATTTTAAACATCATATTATGCATTGTATATATATATATATATATATATATATATATATATATATATATATATATATATATATATATATATATATATATATATATATATATATATATATATAAATATATGTGTGTATTGATTCTATTATATTGAACGCAGGCGATCCCATTAGGCGAAAGAGTAGTAAGATCAGCTTGGGAGCAGGGAAAGGGGAGCAGAGGGCATTGTAGAAGTTGACTCATGGTCTCCTCCTCTCTGCATTCGCATACTGGCCTTCCTTCAGTGTCGATGCCCCATTTGGCCATTAATACCTTGCAATGGCTGACTCCAGCCCTTAGGCGGTTCAAACAGAGCCAGAACGGCCATTGATCCACGGGGATGTTGGCGGCATTACAATATCATTTAATTGATCAGTACATCGTCAGTTCACCATCTTCTTCGGTATAGTCAATAGCGTTCATTGGAAAATGACGAGCAGTTGATGTAGTCCTTCTGCTAAAACGTTCCAAATTGTTATAAAAACTACCGCTCATGAAAAAAGTGACCTTTTCGGTATCTATTTTTACATTATTTCTTGTTAGGTCTACTTAGATTTTTAAAACAAGGAAATAACAATTGCTTCCATCAAATTATGATAAAATCTTACTCAATATTATACATTAATATATGTTCCTGATTTCTTTGTCAATGGTAATGCAGAAGACAGTCACAATTCCATTGCACCCATACGGTTGCATAGACTTTTTAAATGTTTATAAGACGGCGAAAATTATCAATTATCAATGGTAAAATCAATGTTTTTATTATTGCAAGTAGATAGGCCATTTCCAACTTATTTTCAACATGCATAAAAAAGAATAATTGATATGACTCATCAAACGATTTTAGAAAAAAATCTTTGTATCTATACCGGAGAGAAATAAAATGACATTATCAATCACGGGAGTGAAATAAATGCATAACAAACAAACAAACAAACAAAATAGCAAGAAAACAGTGAATGCCAAGAATACAGTCAAAATAAGATCAACCAAACGTATTTGGATCACCACTTGGGTTAAAAACATCTGGACCATGATTAATTTAGTCTCATCTCAAGTCACTATTCTTGGTATTAAAGAAAAGCAGGTGTCGTAATAAACTAACATTAGAAATGGATAAAGGGTCACTCAACGTCTTGACTCAAATCTAGTAAACCATCTACCTATCATGGTCAATGAACGTCGTATATATCTGTGTTTACTATCAGGTTGACATTTCTGTGATGTCAGTGGCTTTAATTCGCTGATCCCTTCGGCACTTTTAATAAATTGCCCAAGTGTTTGACATTTTAGGAGAGCGCCTCTTCAAATATAATCTGTTTAAGCCAAACCAGCTGATTCCGCCGGCGGTGAACACAGTAGAAACTAGAATAGAGAGAGACAAAACTAACAAAAAACAAGTCATTCTGTTTGTAATTACCCAGATGAATCAGAAAATGGAAAAGGAAACTGAAGCAGTGTTAAATGTGTTTACATTACAAGACTATTGTGTAAGATTCTATTTAAAAAATGACACAAGATAAATTGTAACTGCGGTAGTTTGCTACTGTAAAACCTTTCATTTTCAGCAAAAGGTTATTTTCGCAAGTGTCATTCAATGAATATAATTCAGGCTTAGAACTCACGGACAATCTTACCTCAGAATACACCAAATATAAATGTAGGCCTACATGCACGTTAACAAGACTTTCTTTAAAAATCCTTCTATTGTACGTACGCCATCTTGATTAATAACAATATCAAGTTTGGTTTCATATTCAAAGATATGGATAGTTTGACACGTAATAAACCAATACGAATAGAAACCAAATTCGGCAAATTTTGTTTCTGTAACATACAAGTTTAACTTATCAAGTACAAAAGTGCCATTGAACCTTCATCCAACGAACATGACGAAAGAACAACAATCAGGAAGTATGTAAGTTGCAGATTTGTTAATAAAAAAATCGACTGACTTTAAACGAAGTTTTGATGAAACAAAAATATGGTCCATTCTATATTAAACCGGAAATACTACATATTAATTTTGCAAACTTATAAAACCATGAAAAAAAAAATCATAATTCATTCAAATAATGCAAAACAATGCAAATAATGTATGGTAGGGGTTCATAAAGCTACGCGGTTCATAAAGCTACGCACTGCAAAATACGCGCTAAAATGAATGGGGCCAAAACAATGCACTCGCATAATACAGGCGCCGTCATAGCAAAATAGTGTTTCATTTCAAATTTCAAAATTCCACCTTTTACGGCTAAAAATAGAAG
>CALNVZ010002100.1:9572941-9606769 GCA_940671915.1 Paracentrotus lividus
TGCAAACTAAAAGACACAGATATAAGACTAAAGTATTTTTAGCAGCAGACGAATAAACTATGAAAGAAGTTCTTTTTAGACAGAAAATGATCAGATTCACTTACCGGTAATAATGTTGACTAGGTTTGCCATTCCTTTCATAGAGTAACAAAGCACACACACACACACACACACACACACACACCACACTACGCACACACCTACTTCCACACAGTCCATGCACACCCGGCTCTCACACTCCGTCAACCCAATTCTCTCTCTCTCTTTCACACACACACACACACACACACACCACAAGCACTACTCACACACATACCCACCCTCACAACACAACACACAACACACACACATACACACTACACCACACACCCACACGCACACACACACACACACACACACACCCTCACACACAATAATGTAGACGAACTGATTTGTAGGAATAACATTTTTTTTCCAATAAAATTCAAAAAATATTATGTTAAACATTTTAAAACATACAAAAAGGAAAATTGAAATTTTAATATAGAATTAAATGCACAGCGGTTCTTAGTCACTCCAGTTCTGAGACACCCATTGACAAAAAAAAATGTATATTGAGAGTAGCAATATTATGATTGATTGAAAAAGCCCACACAATAATTGGTTAAAAGGTCAGACCTCTTCTATTACAAGAAAAGAATTGTGCATTTGTAGCTATAAGAGCCCTACACCGTTACATCCTATTTCATTGTACCCTAATATATGTCATCATAAACGTGATATATAACATGTATAATTTCCTAATTTTGAGTGCTGCGTCAAAAGATGGAGATTCTGAAAAGAGATATAAAATTTAATGATCGTAGTGTACAAAGGACTAGTGCGAATTATTCTTTAATATTTGTCAGGATTTTGTACATTATACATACTTAAATTTGTCATTAGAATGGCATTTATTATGAGATTTCCCAGAACATTGCACTCATGTATATCACAAAATTCGAGTCTTTATTTATATCTTATTTGAAATAGGATTTCCAAGAACACATTCCATAAATTGAAAAATTGCTTTGAAATGGTGTGATAGTCTGGATTTGATTAATACGAACACTTCGCCTGATCGACAACCCCTCAATCTTGAATGGGTATTTTTTGTATTTAAATCAATACTATGTAATTATTCACCCTAATTTTGTTCAATTCTGAGTATTAATTTTGTTCAATTATGAGTATTAATTTTACTAAAATAATGTGTCATAAGTATTTGTCTGTGGCGTAATAAAACGTTTAATAAATAATGATGCATCTTATTTAACACAAAAAAATAACAAAACTATTTGCTTGTCTACGTAAAATTCTGCATTATGCGATCTGAAAAACGTGAGGAAACAAAGAGTTTTTTAAATGTCAGATATTGCGTGTGACATGCCCATGCGACCAATTTCCTACTCATCAACGTAACATGGTATAGCATGAAAGAAAATCAAATTAAGATATTGAGATGATAGAAAGACCAGCTTAAAGGGATCATCACTTAGAAAATACAATGCAACAGGCTGAATAAGATGAGAACATAAAAACAAATGTGGGCCATTCATATGTAAATGGCAATTTAAATATAATAAGTTTTAAGATAATAATTATCATAATTGTTTTTAGCTATTCGAATCGGGTGAGATGAATGATAAATGATCTTTGGTAGAAATGTATACAAAACCAAAGCCAGAGTAATATATTGAGCACATAAACCATTAAACCTATAGATGAAAGAATCAATAGTGTCTTCATTCTAATAATGACAGCAATCATCACTAGCGCTGCATAATACAGTTTGATATATTGATTTTGTTTTCACTGAATCGCCATTAAAATTGCACAATGCCATGTCATTTCAGCAGTGTAGGCTAATGATAGTACAATCTTTAAGTAATAAACATGATTAAAGGCTTCTGAATTGTAAGGGTGGTATCTCACTTCGCGGAAACAACTTTGAAACTACTTTGAGACAGTTCTTTGAAACTGCTTTGAGACAGTTTTCGAAAATTGTCGTGGAGACGTCTCGGAGACGTCTCCGCGGCGGAATAAAGTATCGGAGATGTCTCTAATACTTTTTATCCGTCGCGGAGAAGTCTCCGCGACAGAATCGTCTCCGCGACGGATAAAAAGTATCAGAGACGTCTGCGCGACAATATTCAAAAACTGTCTCAAAACAGTTTCAAAGTAGTTTCCGCGACTCATGAAACGTCTCGGAGACGTCTCGGATACGTCTCCGCGACGTCTCTGAAATCCGTCTCAAAGTTGTTTCAAATTAGTTTCCGCGAAGTGAGATACCACCCTTAGCATATCGTAACCAAACTTTAATATGATGGAATCCTATTGAGACTTTTCAGACTACTCATTAGAACCCACAGGTCGATCATTATCCTAACAAATCTCTCAGAGGCCTAATTAGCTTCTCAAAGCATATTGATGAATTCATTGGGGAGATGAGAAGCAATGGCTTAAATATCAGCATTGACCTAGTCGGACATGCCAACACTGGGTTTAACCAGCTGGACAGGTGCTGCCTATATAGTAGGTGGGAAGTGACGCCAACACTGTTTCGTCAAATCGTCGACAGTAAAATATACGACACTTAAACAACTTATATTATGCTTTTACACTTCATCGGAAGCGTAGGAAAAAGAGGGTATGTGTACTGCAATGTCAGAGCGCTCTGCTAGCGATGCTTTTTCATATCGACCATTTTCTACGTTTGTATTTCGTTCATTGGTTATTATTGAAGCACATTAGCACGACCGTTAACATGGTTAAGGGTGCTATCTCACTTCGCGGAAACAAAATTGAGACAGATTTGCCCGCATGGCATTGCGCTATATCTGTCTCCGCGTCAGATTTTTGTGTGCTACAGGAGACAGATCTAGTACAATGGCATGCTGGTTAATCCGACCTTTGTACCACGTAACCTTTTGTACGTGGGACAAAAGATTTCCTCGCGGAAAAAGAGGAGACAATGCAATGTTGGCAAATTTTTTTAAGTTCAAGTTTATTTTTTTTTAAATTTTGTTTCCGTGAAGTGAGATACCACCTAACTTTTATTTAACCGGGCTTCTTTCTTTTAGGGAGAAGAGGTGGGGGGGGGGGGGGGGGGGGGGGGGGTGGCTTCTACATCCTAAGATCTCGGCCCCGTAGGGGCAAATACCCACGTGTTGCAGAACTTGTATAAGCAGGAGTTTTCGTCTTTTTGCTAAAATTGTTTACTTTATGATTTGGCAAATTTAAGTAAATTTTATTCATATTTTCTATTAACTTTTCGCTGAACACTCATGTGATGAATGCCAATCATCTTTAACTTTCTAGTTCTGTCCCCTTGATTTGATGGTTTCTCATTGTTAAGTATATTCGTTAAAAATGATTATGATGTCATCAGCTCATGAGGAATGGGTTTTACATTACTGATGACAAACACAGATACATATCACGATCCTATTGGCATGGAAACTTGGAGGTCCTATTTTGACGCCATCATTACCATCTCGGAGTTTGACGTTCTTTCCATTTATAAGGTGATGAGAGATTCATGTATGCGGCTTTGTGAATGAACTAGCTTCAAATAGCTCATACTAGTATTTAGGAATATAAAATAATGTACATTCCAATCGTTAGGCTAAAGTTGTGATAGTGATAGTATTTCGAAATAAAATCGCAAGATCAAATATTAAACTCTTATCGATAAGGACTCCATCTAAACCATCACCCTAGGCATGCTAGGCTATTTTATAAAATCGAGTGTTGGGTTATATTCCTTGTGATGTGTATACATGTGCATTCTGAAAATTATTCATCGCAATATATTTCAAGGCAAGTGGTCTTAACAAATTTTTGTAATATGATTCACAGAAAGAATTATTGAAGAAGTATTGAAAACAAATCTTGATATTTTCAATGCATATGATATTGAATATACATGTACATGTACCTATAAATCTTATCTTATATATGAGACACACAAGTTAACTGACAGTATTTCTTAACGATTTTTTTACATATTAAAACCTTTAACCCTGAGCATTACATCCGTTATCATCACTAATATATATTTGCACGGAGCAAATGTGGCCCTTGTGTTTTCAATGCAGATAAATATAATTAGGCCTATAGTATATCAATTATTTTTGCTGCAATGCTAGATTTAATTGACATTTACTATCTTGAAAGTCAAATGATGCATATTGTATTCAGGTCATTCCATTTGACATTGGTATTTTTACAATTAAAATTGTCACACCAATGCTCCAGTCACAAATATGATGAAAACCTCAGGTGAGATTCAGCCTTTTTGTTTAACAATTAGTAGTTATGTAATGGTTAGAAGACAAACAAATTACTATACAATTGTACTCCCCAATATAGTTATGTTATAAAATATTCCGTGAGAGAGAGGATTCAATTCAATTCAACTTTACTTTTTTCATTTCCACAGAAATCCTATGTACATTTGAGCAAAAAAGAATCATGCAATATAACATTTCAATAGAACAATTTACAAAAAAGATTCTTTAACTGCATATATAATTATAATTTTGGGGCATATTTAAGGTATATAATATAAAACAAAATATATCGAAATTTCCTAGGGAAATGGAGGGACCCATTAAAAAGTGAATACTTGTAGGATATGGGTCCTTTAAATTTACATATTAACATTATACAAAAAAAGTAAAACATAAAAGTAAAATTATCTGAAATTAATCGGTTTTTTCTTTTTTTATATCATAAAGTAGAACAATAAGGATCCAAGAGAAGGAACAAAAACGAATCTAAGAGAAGAGTATATTACAAAGCTTGTAAGTTTGAGAATTCATTGTCAGTTATTTTGACGAAGTATAATATTTTTGAAAATAAAACTAAGAAGTTACTATTTTTCGGGAAAAAAAAATCATTACCATACCACTCAGACATCTTAATCCAATACGAACTTGACCAAGCAAAAGCACTTTAAGAGTATGTAACCGTTGTATCTCCTTAAGACCGTGGAGGTTAAGACACCTCCTTTTTTGCCCGAAGCTAGATTTTAGGCCACTCTAAAAAAAGTACGTTCGGAAACTGGTAACATGAGTGATTAAATGCTGCAGAAAATAAAACCTGGCTACCGACATACCTCTTCGATCATAAGGTGAGGTAAGAAATCAGGTTCAAAATGTCATATGACACAGTGCCATGACAGTGAAGACGATGAACACTAATGAAACTTGACGCTTTCTAGAAAGAGAAATAAAAACCTTTGCAAATATTACAATGGAACAAATAATGGCTATGACAGTTATTGAAAAGATAAAGAAGCAATTTGAATGGGAGCATGGGTGTATGAACGATTACGAAGATGAAAGCATACGTTGTTAGGTGTGTGAAGACCAGCAACTAAAGTAATACAACTGAAGGGAACTGTTGACCTAGTGCTACTTATTGAAAAGTTAAACAATTTTCCTTTTAAAGCGTTTTAAATGACACACAATAGACTAATTGATAAATTGAGAAACAAATAACAACAAAAACAACAAAATAAATAAATCTTCAATTTATTTTTAGATATTGGAATGAAGAATGGTTTAGGACTTGAGGAGTTTAAAAGATTAACACCCACATCACAATAATAATCATAATTCAATTAAATGACATTGTTGAAGGATTTGTGGTGCACCCAATGGAACAAAGAGGAAACCTTACCACAACATTGGCAGAGGAAATGGTGGAGGTGTTTGTGGTTGTTGCATGCACGTTTGTCAGAAGACATTAAAAAAAAGAAAATTACATATACTTCTCCACGTTTACCACCACTTTCTGCTTATGCAGCAGTCACAACTCGTCGTAGGCTACGGGGCACGTGCAATCAACGTAGTCTGCGTTGATTGCACAATGCATGCACAGTTCCTGGGTCAATTTCTGCGATTCCTGCGTTTCTGTAGTAAGGGTATGTGAAAAACTTCCTGCACGTCGTGCATGCAACGTGCCTGCGAGGTACCTGCACTGCACGATTTTTCTACGAAATCCATCGTAGGGAGTTGCACGTCGAAGGTACGGCGAGTTGTGACCGCCGCATAATGCGGCGGTCACAACTCGTCGTAGGCTACGGGGCACGTGCAATCAACGTAGCCTGTGTTGATTGCACAATGCATGCACAGGTCCTGGGTCAACTTCTGCGATTCCTGCGTTTCTGTGGTAAGGGTATTGGAAAAACTTCCTCCACGTCGTACATGCAACGTGCCTGTGAGGTACCTGCGCTGCACGATTTTTCTACGAAATCCATCGTAAGGAGTTGCACGTCGAAGGTACGGCGAGTTGTGACCGCCGCATAAGTCGCATTACTTCCACCAGGGGGCTGCTCCGCTGCCCTTACGAACTTAAAGGCGACAGGCCGCCGTCAGGTACAAAACACTCGATCGCCTGTTACGGTCGCAAGGATCGCTACAGTGGGCAAGTTCAAATTCGGTTGATTTTAAAGGGAAGGTCTGGACCCAAAATAAGTTGCTTTTATAAAAAGCAGAAAAATTTGAAAAACAGATTTAGAAAGTTTGAAAAAAATCTGACTAACAATAAGAAAGATATGTTTATCTTTATGATGCAGAAAAAATTGATATAGCTATACCAAATCGGCAACATAGTCGTAGGTACGTATATGACCTATGGTCATTTACAACTCTTACACGATTCTGGCAGGTTCTAAAAGGCGTAGGTTGTCGCCACAACGATCGCCTTCTGTAGGACAGGCCCTTTACCCCTAACAACCTTATGCCGATATAATGGAGTTTATTCAAATGTGTTATACTTATTTTGAGGAACACTATCATCAGTAGGTTTTGGGCTTTAATCTTCATTCATCTCACTTCCCACACACATTCCCCATGAAGACAGGTGCCATTGTTTTGAAGTGCTAACATTACTTTGGTCATTTTCTACCCACATCACTTATCCATCAAGTCTTCAAAATCAAATTAAAGAAAGAGGCGCAATGGGTTTTTTAAGTCGTCTCTTCAAATAACACTCAATAAAAGTGACTGTCAGCTGAAAATGAAACTTTGTATATTTTTGACAGTTTGGCTTACTCTTACGCTTTATATAATAAGTTGGCAATTTGCATCTTCACATAATGCGCGAAACAACGATAACTAATGAATTAAATCATTTGATGGTGGCTTTCTTGTTTGTTTGTTTTTCATCCATGACTCTGCAGAGTCATTATGTCCTTACCTCCCATAATGTTTTTCTGAACATTTTGCACTTCTTTACTAAAGATTCGTTATTACCTTATATGGTTTCATGCACAATTTCGTCAGCGCCACACAAAGCCCTATTTATGACACGTGGTCGAACGTGGCTATATAAGAAGACGTACGCTATATACAGGGCCCGTACGAGGTCTTCGTAGAGCTGAGGTAAAACATGAAAAAGTCGAAACGTTTTTAAACGTCACCACCCTAAAGCAGGAGTGGGGGACCCGGGTGTACAGTGAACCCTGTAAATTGCCTCGGGATTAATGTAACGTAGTGTTACGTGTTTTACTGGGTGCTTCGTGATGCGGGCGCCGTTATATTAGATGAAACGGATGCTCACAATGATTTTGTTTGTTTTTGGTGAATATATAGTTACTCTGAGGCCGCTTTGAGAATTTGTTTACCGCAGGGTCTTAATGAAGACATAACTATAAAAACAGAGGTCTTGTAGGGTGAAAAGTTTTGTGAAGTTAAAGAAAAAAGAAAACTTCTTCTCTTCTTCTCGATTTTTTTAAAGTACACAAGAACAAACAACAAACAAGTTTACAGTTGTTATCTTATATAAATTGTATGAAAAATACATTCCACCGTTCAAAACATGATTCTGTTTTTATTATCTAAATATAAATGGATGGTTACTGTATTTTACAAACACAGCACATGGAAAACATGTTACTCCACGGACTCATCATGATCTTCTTGTGAGCCTCAACTGTCTCGTTACCCTCATTCAATGTTTATCATATCCAACTCTTATATGCATTCTCCTTTCATCACCACCACTCCGCCACTGTTGATGTGAGTCGTCTTCACCAAACATTGCTCTTCAATAAATAGTTCATAAGTGGGGCACGTTATTTTCTTATTAAATTCAACAAGTGAACATATGATAATGTCATGTCAGTATTACCATTCCTATTTTGACGTCACTTTTGCCTCTTCCCACCGCTGCCGCTGCTTTTATGGCAAGCACGCTCGGATGTATCAATTTGCCGACTCTGAAAAAAAAAACCAGGCTGAAATTCGCACCAAAATCTAATCATCGTTTCTTTCATAGAACGTGCTTTTCAGGAGAAGTAGTATAAACATTTTGTTCCGGTATAACATATAAGTATATGGCACTGACCTTTCTAAGACAAACTTCATCATGAATTGATTCTAAGATTTCAACCCTCGACGGCTCCATAACAGAGCACCTTAATGAAGCCTTTTCTTCTTAATGTATCGATGCATTGACTTCGAATCTTTCATAACAAGAAAATACCTCATGCTCATTTTAAAGTGAAACTAGTGTTCTGGTTATGACATTGATATGTGGAAGACACTGTATAAAAGTGATTTGAAGAGGTTGATAACATTTCACCAAAGCATTACTTTGTGCTGTGAGATTTTGGAATCGCCAAAAAGAAATGAATCCATTTCAGTTTTGACTTACATGTACTTACACAGAAATGCATGTATGTGGCAATACAAAATGTTCGGGACCCAAACATGTCAGCTGTGTGGCATATTTTGGATCATATTATGACTATTAAGGCATTTGAAGAGTAATCTTTTCTTGTGGAGCTTTTCTTATGACATTTCCCCCCAAAATCATGAAAATAACAGGAAAGCTCAAAATAATTTTCTTCATCTTTCCCACACCTTCCCGTTACACTAGATTCCCTTTAAAGGTATAGGACAGCGAAAATGTCGACTTTCGAGCTGATTACCCTTCACTAAGATGCAATATTTAAAGGGCATTCTGTATAAAATGATGTCATTCTAATTTGAATTATCATGACCTCATCGCCTGACCATGTTGCTGACGTTAATAGTTAGAGATGCTTTGGTTTAAATAGATAACAAACCAAAACATATGCTCCACGTTGTTGATCTATGTTCTACATAAGAAAAGATTCTGTTAAGTTTTATACCAGTAGAAATACCAAATGAGAGCAGGAGATTCATTCATTCATGGCAATCCGTCGCTTGTCTCTCAACATCTATAACTATTTAATAAGCAAGCGAAAAATGAATAAAAACTTACTAATGACGTAATGTAATAACATCACGGTTTTTGATATGGCATGTATATGTGAATGAAGGCGTTGCGCGCGAGTTAAATGGCAACCTGTTCTCCTTTTGTATTTTTTGAGTGCTCCGTACTTCACGACCCGCCTTCATTAGGGTTGGAGTATAAAAACCACCGCTCTCCTCTCAACTCCACTGACAAACTATAGCTTCAGATCGAGGAACCAGCTCTATTTTCATTCTGTGGTGTGCGTGTGTGTGAGTGTTTAAAGATGATACCAATTCACGCTCTTGTCCTGAGTGTACGTCCTATACTTTGATTGACATTTTATCTCTAGAGATGAGCATCACTTCAAATTTTCATCGGGCTTTTCAACGAATAATTGACGGTTGCTATTGATCATGGTTTCTACTGCTTAATTGCTGACGAGTTGGATGATTCAAATCAAGAAAGGTTTCCAAGGTGAGAATATCAAATTCAATAAGTATGATGCAGATATCTTTCTGTTTTTTCCTGGGAAATGATATATGATGTGTGTCTTTTAAAACTGCACAACGAAATAATTATGGGAGAAAACATAAAAGTATATTGATGTGACTTTTGTGATTTCTAGCAAAAGAGAAAAGGTGTATGATAATGCGTATTGTCTTGATTTCTTAATGATAAAAACACTGTACAAGTGTAGGCATACATTACATCTACTGAACAAAAATGTACTACAACCTAAAATATGACAAGTGCGTTTGTATTAGATTGTAAGGTTCATCTCGCTATTGTCATAAGATTTACAGTCGAGATAACATTATGATGATCTACTAATCCTACCTATGTTGTCTTAAAGATTGTATCACTCCGTTCATTTGTTTTTCCAGATCATGGCCAGATCGATAGATTAATTGAACATAATGACTTGTAATGCTTATAGATACGTTACTCCAATTATGTCATAATTTGATTTTTAATTAAAATAATCTTATCTAATGCTCCGAAATAAACAAATAGGAGGTTGCCTTAAAATGTCACACGTTAGACTGTGAAGTAGATGAGTTTAATGTTTAATTCTCAAATGGTTTAGAATTGACATGATTTACAGAAATATCAACATCATTCGGATTAACGATTTTCAAGATTCAAGATTCAATTTATTTCCGTTTACAAACATAATATAAACATTCAGTATAAACATATCCAAAGTACATTCAAATATAATGTAAACAAGCTTGTTCAGTATGAAATCAAACGTATCTATTAAACAATGTAAACAAGAATTGCACAATAAACAAACAAAAAGGCACATGTTGAATATATATTTTAAACTGAGGGACTTGCAAAAAAGCAGAACTTGTAAGGCGCAAGCCCCTATAACTTAGTTACTTACATAATTATGCTCAAAGCAAACAGAAGGAGTAATTTAAAATTACATAGATAAGCAGATAAGAGTAGACAAATAATTATTTGAAGAACAAAAATAAAAACAAAAACAAAGTCGAGAAAATAAAAGAGACGGATAGCTCAGTCAGGGGAGGGGATATAGAGAGATGAGAGGGTTGTGAAAGGAGTAAACACAGAGAAAGAGAAAGAAAGAAATAAAGAGAATGAAAAAGAATGAGAAATAGAGAATGAGGAGGGAGGCAGGAGACAGGGAAACCATCAGGCATAGGAAATATAAATTTGTCAGTTAGTTGTTGCTGGGTATTCTATTGACCAAGTAGTACCTTTTTTAAGTTTACGTTTAAACATGCTGAGACTAGGGGTATCTTTAATATCATTAGGTAGAGAATTCCAGTAAGCACATCCAGAAAAGACAAAGTACGTGTTAAAGGTAAGTGATAGCGGTTCCTTTGTCTAGTTGGGTAATTGTGTACAGATTTTTAATTACACATTTGGGTAATTGTGTACAGATTTTTAATTACACATTAGGGTAATTGTGAACAGATTTTTAATTACACATAGGTGGAATCTATACTTATGTACATCTATCGCTGGAACAGATGTCTCCTTTTGTTCTTTGGATAATACCGGTAGAGATGATTAGTAAATATTTCTCTAAGAACGTCATATTCTTTCTCTTGGGGAAAATTGTGTTTATTTAACCAAGTACATACTTACGTAACGTCCACAATAATAACTTTATTTTCCGGCAATTATATCAACTTCAATATGTTCAAAGTTATTCGAAACCGTATAGAGAGTAATTTATGTTTATAAGAATAATTTAAACACAAATAATTCTTTTATTCCAAATGTGGTCAAAATAGTTTTATAACGTTTAATAACCAAAACAATGCAAATTTGATCAAAAGTGATTTTCATGTGAGACGTTCAATTATTTGGTAATGTTATTTATGTTCATCTATTATTAATTCATATTTTTATCCGTTCAGATTTTAACCGGTGTTATGAGTTATACCCCTTTTCTAAAGTGCGATTTAGGAATCCGATTTAGACAAAATCAGTCCCTCGGATAGGATGTAAATGTTGGTAAAGAGAGTGAAACAAGGTTTTTTTCAACCGTAGCTGACCTTTGCCTAAAGTGTGTTTCTATTTGGCGCCGCTCATCGCTGATGGTCATTGATACAACACTCTTAGACCATTTTATATTGATGTGATAACGGACAATGTCAAAAGCATTTAAAATTTATATGGCACAAGTATGATTGTGTCTATTATTATACTCCCGTAAAATAAACACCGTTTCAATAAGCGAATTCGATAAAAACTCACATTGATTCTTGATTTATATACACTGTTGCTTATATAGGTTGGATATTTTATGCGATCAGCCACATCACTTTGCTCCGGCTTCAATTTCTAGAACTTGTTTGTCCGGTTGCTTTCACTTTTATGTACCCTTGCTATATCTTGGACGTTCCCCAGCCATTCCCGGGTATTGGAAAATAAAACAGTTTGCCTACCCCCACAATGCCCATTTTTGCCACTTTTTCACATTTTGGGGCCCCTTTTTTGTTCACCCGGCTGACCAAGGCCCCCTCCGTCCTACCCCGAAGAAATGGGTGTGAAGTATAGTGGCGTTATTGTTCTTTAAGGTAAATCTAGTTTTATGGTCACATACTAAGATTTATTGTCTAGCGGGGATGGTCAAAGTTAATTTTAATTGGGGTTCAAAATTGATTTTCTTCATTTTTACATCATGGAAATTTCTGTCTTCCCAAAAATCATTGTAGAATCTCAGCCAAACACAAATCATAATGAAAAAATAGACTACCATTACCATTTACAAACTTATCATTAAGGCTGAAACAGAATTTAGGAAAACAATAAAAATCAAGAGTCATGATTGTTTTTTGTTTTATTGTTTTACCATAAATGTAGGATAAAATATTTTAATTTTTCACCGCTCTCACTTTTTACTTCAACCCCTCCCCTAGCCAAGAGACCAAAGCCTGTTACCTTAAATCTTAATTTAACGTAAAGAACAATATCAGGCCTACACTTCAGACGCGTTTCGCGGGGATAGGACGGAGGGGCCTTGGTCAGCCGGGTAAACGAAAAAGGTGCCCCAAGAAAAGAAAAATGCCAAAAATGGGCATTGTGGGGGTTGACAAACCTTATTTTATTCATCATCCCATGGGAATTGTTGGGGAACGTCCATGATATGTCGAGAGTCCCGAAAAGTGACAACGGGGAAAAATAATTTCAAGAAATTAAAGCTAGAACAAAAAGATGTTACTGGAGCACACCAAAAAATATCCAACCTTTATGAGCGACAGTGTATATTATATATATATATATATAATATATATATATATATATATATAATATATATTATATTATATAAATAGTGCATGCTCTACCATGCAACATACTAGATTATGTGCACGACAAGTACTAAATTATCCCAAGGCACAGTTATTTCACCGAGGCCGTAGGCCGAGTTGAAATAGATGTGCACGAGGGATAATTTAGTATTTGGAGTTCACATAGTCAGTAATGTTGCATTAATAGAGCATACACTATTTATTATAGTAAATAAACCCCTAGATTTTTAACCTTGCTTAATCTGGTTTTATCTTTGCCAAACTTTTGGTGCTAATTAAGCTATTGTGACGTATATTGTTGCTCCGCGTATCCATAGCTGTGAACTTTTGTGCGCACCATTTTACTGTTATTAGGCGCCAGCGTAACAAGGCAATCGATTTAATCACCATTCATTTAACACGGGATTTAAACTGTGCACTATAACAAAATCACCGTGCACTATAACAAAAACCGTTCACTATAACAAAAACGTGAATGACACGTGACATCATTTCAACCAATCACAACTCTTAAAATACTACCACTATTTACTATTATATTATATATATATATATATTATTATATATATATATATATATATATTATATAAATAGTGTACAATCTATCGCGCAATATATTGGATTATAAGTACACAAATACTAAATTATCCCGAGAGCAGATTTGTTTTGTCCGAGGCCGCAGGCCGAGGTGAAATAGATCTACACGAGGGATAATTTAGTATTTGGAGTTCATATAGTCCAGTAATGTTGCAAGATGGAGCGTTCACTATTTATTATAGTAAATAGACCCTAGATCTTTGACCTTGCAATTTTTTGGTGTTAATTAAGCCATTGTGACGTATTTTGTTGTCCCGCGTATCCATTGTTATAAGCTGTTGTGCGCACCATTTTACTGTTATTACGCGCTAGCGCAACAAGGCAATCGATGGAATCGATACTCTCCCCATTCATCTAACACGGGCTTTACCCTCCAAAAACCGAAAGCTATACTGTAGGGCCTACATATGTACAATATAACAAATTGAAAGTAGGTCACGTGGTACTGATTTAGCCAATCGCAACGCGCACTTTTCTACCACTATTTACTATATGTATATACATATATAATTATATATATATATATATATATATATATATTATATATATATATATATATATATAAAGCTCTTTTTTTTTGGTATCGCATTAACCCCACGCTCTTTCATACGTCCACTTTACTAGTTACCTTGGTTGTTTTCTACCACTCTCTCTCTCTCTCTATATATCTCTCTCTTTCTCACTCACCATTTCCCCCTCTTTAACTACCTCTCTCTCTTCCCCTCTCTTGTGTCCACTTAACAGTGATTGCTCTCTACCCCCGTCTCCCTTTTCTTTCACTTACCCCCCCCCCCTCTCCTCATCTCCATCAATCTCTCTATCACCACTTCTTTCTCTCCCTATTATATTCCACTGTTTTCCTCTCTCACCCATCCTCTTTATCCTGGATTGCTCTCGACTACCCTCTTAATAACACGGTCTCTCTCCCGGCCTCACTTCCCCTCTCTTTCTCTTTCTCTTTTTCATTCTTCTCTCCTTATCTCGCTCTCTATCTCTTTATCAACTACCGCGCGCTCTCTCTCTCTCTCTGTCTCCCCTATTTAATTTCTCTCTCTTGATTATCCATCCACATTTATCACTTTCGCTGCACCTTACCCTCCTTATTTCATTGATTTTGTTTTTATTTTACATCTTGCCTCTGTCTCACCTTAAAAAAAAAAACTAAGATTATCACCGTTTCCTTCGTTATCCCCTCTTTCTGATTGTATAAATGTTAAATTTTTCTCCTTCTATTTTCTTAAATTATTTATTATTCCGGTTGTCTACTATTACTTTTATATAGTTTTTCCTTTACTCTATCCCACATTCTCTGGGTGTAAAGAATAATAATTGACTGATCTGCAGCGCGGATCCAGGATTTGGAAAGAAAGGGCAGAAGTCTCTTTCTCAAATTATATAGGCCCTACTCAAGGTCCCCCCAAATAGGTTTTAGGGGCACAGGCCTTTTGTTGCCTTGCCTTCATTCACCATCATGGAGAGGGCATTTTATTATCCAGTTACATTAAATCAAATATTTAATGATAATGTGATTTATTACTTGCTATTAAACAACAATCGGTGTATAGGAATGCCATAAATAGATCAATAACGATAACGCTGTAATGACACAAATGTTATAGGTCAATGGAACTCAAAATAACATGAAAAACCCGGATGAAGCGTGTATCCACCATATAAAAACATTGCAAACTAAAGGGTTCAGTTAACTTGGGTCAGGAAAACACCCAGGGAAATATTTTGCGTTATTTATTTTTTTTCATTTTTATTTTTGATCTTGATGCAGTTTTGAACTGAAAAGGTACTGACATTTCAAAAGGTTATGATCTAGTTTCAACTAGCCAATTTAATTCTTAACAACTACCTCCTTCGTTTTCCATTAGGTTATTGTTTCATTTACGTCTTCCTAAAAATGTGCTGTTGAATTCACGTGCTCATGATCTTCTGCACTTCTGTCAGTCCCTGCGATGACGTGATGTATTATCAACACTGCCATTTGCTGTCAAATGAAGAAAAAAAAATAGTAACGTACAATTTTAATGAAATAATTGTATCGTCAGGTTGAAATTATTTTTGTCGCAAAAAGTGTCACTTTCTTATTCAATAGTCTTCTCACCGGAGAATGAATGAAACACAAGGGGAGAATGATAGCACCAGCACATTTAATAGTAGATGGAATGTACAAATCATTATGACATATTACATTTAAAAGAAAAGCAATTCCTTTACCAAATGAATGTATAAATAGAATGATGATCATTTGACTGGCTGACAATGGGGAAGGAAGAGAAAGAGAAAGAGTAACGTAACGTACAATTTGTAATGAAATAATTGTATCGTCAGGTTGAAATTATTTTTGTCGCAAAAAGTGTCACTTTCTTATTCAATAGTCTTCTCACCGGAGAATGAATGAAACACAAGGGGAGAATGATAGCACCAGCACATTTAATAGTAGGATGGAATGTACAAATCATTATGACATATTACATTTAAAAGAAAAAGCAATCCTTTACCAAATGATATATAAATAGAATGATGATCATTTCACTGGCTGACAATGGGAAGGTAGAGAAAGAGAAAGAGAAAAATACCATACACTAAAAACCTAACCTCGTCCGTCAATTGACAGACTAGCTTTAAAGCTAGTCGGTCAAGACGGACTAGTTTTAAAGCTAGTCCGTCATGTTAGTCCGTCTCGACGGACTAGCTTATAACTGAATCTAAATCTCTCAACCTGACGGACTAGCTTTAAAGCTCGTCCATCAAGCTTGAAACTCGTCTGTCGAGTTGACGGACGAGCTCGTTAAAAGTAGATAGACGGACGAGGTTTGCCTATAAAGTTAACGGACTAGCTTTTGATATACATACACATTTGCAATGTCGTTTTCGATTATTCATGAAAATTATTCCAAGGTTACTGAAGTAGTGATTTATGATAATGCAAACGGTGTACCTATCAAGCCAAACTGCCAAAGTATTTATAACGAAAGTTTGAAAATAAATTTGATATGAAATTTCTAAAAATCCCTTTTTAATATTTACTAGTACTGTGAGTACCGCCAACAATTATTGGTTGTGTTTTGTTTCTTTTTTGTAGTCTATTATTTAAAGCAATTCCATTATCGTCTGTATTGTAAATTATGTGCGTGTAAATACACGCACTTACTCCATTTATTCTGTTTCCAACAGGATCAAGATTATTTTTAAATAATTAAATATGTTTTGGCTTGATAATCTGAAAGTTTATTTCTACATAACAACAAGTAATCTATAGGCACGAGTAGGCCTATAGATTCTCAATATTGTCGTTCATTATTTAATTACAGGCTATTACTGAATACCTCGAACCCAAGAATCTCGTCTATTCTTATAGATTGCCGACGATTGTCGTTCATTATTTAATTACAGGCTATAATTGAATACCTCGCACCAAGAATCTCGTCTATTCTTATAGATTACTGATAATGCCCGGCTTAGCAACAACAGTGAATGATCCACTTTCATTCACTGTTGTTGCTAAGCCGGGCATTCGTAGCCATGCACCTTTCATTCACAGACACAGTTGTTGCTAAGCCGGGCATTCATCAGCAATCTATAAGAGTAGAGTCCATCCACTGAATAACATGCGCATTGCGAAAAGGATATGATCTATTATGTGCATTATCTGATTGCGAATTCGATTTTACGTGTAAACCGAAAAGATGCAGATTCGATATACACCGTGTAACAGTCCGCCGTGTAGAATAGTCGATTTTGATCATGGTGACGGTTTCCTTCATGTGAGTACTCGTTTTTAATTCCTAATTAAGTTATGGTTAATTTCATGAACATCGTTAGCCAATTATTTGCACATAAATTAATGTTGTATAACACGTGAAACAAATTTTGTCTTGCCAAATTAATGAATAAATGTGTGTGCTTTAAAATGATAATAACAATCTCATTAAATTATGAAAATTGAATTCTAAATCTAACTATAAATTTATGTGTCACTTTTCTTTTAGATTAATTGTATCTGGATGAACTGTTTTATAAAATTTCAGATTTGACGTCTCTGACAAGCCTGTGAAGCCATATTAAGGTATCTGTCATGCTAGTCGTCAAGACAGAAGCAAACCATCGATTGCGACTGACTAGTTTTTACACCTTGACGGACTAGCTGTAAAGCTAGTCCTGCTCAAAAGCTCGTCAGTCTGGCATCACTACGACTAGCTTTAATGCTAGTCCGTCAAACTAGTCGCGTCACGACGGACTAGCTTTAAAACTAGTCCGTTCGTAACGGACTAACTTGACGGACTAGCTTTTAAGCTAGTCCGTAGAGACGGACGAGCTTTAAAGCTAGTCCGTAATAACGGGTTGTGTTGAAGGAAAGCTAGTTCCGTCGGACTGACTAGCTTTAAAGCTAGTCAGTCTGGGCATCACTACGACTAGCTTTAAAGCTAGTCGGTCTACCCGTTTAGGTTTTCAGTGTAGAACCATCATCATAATATACAAAAGGAACGGACATAATCAATTGGGAAGAGAGAGACAGACCGAGAAATATATAGAGTGTGTGTGAGGGTGTTGGTGTGTGCGTGTGTGTGTGTGTGTGTGTGTGAGAGAGAGAGAGACGGGGGGGGGGGGCGAGGGAGACGCAAAGAGAGAGAAAAACACTGAAATAACTTAATTGGCGTCACCTCATTTTAGTGTTAGTGAATTCATTAACCTATTTTATGGCAAAACTAAAAATACATTCTATGTGAAAAGGAGAATCTTGCAAGCCAAGAAATTTATCTCAACTTCCTGAAATTGCTCTTTAATGAAATAATTCTGCACTTTCAATGCACAGGGCAGTGCCATCGTGAAGCTATTGCTTTGCTAATTACGTCCCAGGTCTTTTTTCTTACACGAACAATCATTTTTCACTGGAATTGTGATGAACATTAAGCGTATGTTCTTACGCACGCCAGCCTTTTTGTCATTTCCACTATAAAATGGTAAAAGCACGATTTCGATGCTGCTATGTTTGACCTTTCTAATATTTCATCACCAACTATCACATATCACATTCGATCGTAGGGTTTGGGAATTCATTTATCCTCTCTAAACTCGTGTATGCCTATCAAAATGTTGCAAATATATAAATTTCACTTGAATCCTTTACTCAATAGGACTTATTTTTTTTTATCATTCCAATGAAACCCCGTGTCTTCATTAACCTCTTTTAATGTGTTAATCAACCTTTAGACATTTCATTCTTTACTTTTTTTTTAATGTTCCAAATTCTATTTGTATGAATGATTGACTTACCCGACTGCTAACACTGGACCAAGGGAATTTAAAAAGAAAATTAGTGAGTCGGCTTGATTTCGAATATGAGATCTTTATGTTATGTGACCATATTTTTCCAGACTGATATCTATTACACCTCCTGGTTGAACCATCTCCCTCCTACTCTCTGTCATCATGGTCATATTGAGTATATTCTATCCTTTACCCCCATGTTGTTATTGAAACTCCGTTTTGGTTTTAATATTTGCATGGATAGGTTGCACGTTTAAGAGTGATCCAAAACACGATAATCGCAATATTTGCTTTTATCATACGATCATCAAATTTTGGGGTGATTAACCGAGTGTTTTAGCAAGAAATGGTCGTCATTGGTCGTTTCGGGTTTTTCCCCCTGTCACCCTAGGCTTTTGGTAAAAAAAACTCCATTATGCCAATTAAGTTCGCTGTTACTTTGCTATTTTTTAGAGAGCACAAAAATCAATTTCATATTGCTTTCCCTTGTATTTGATCTAAAGAATGCTAAATAGAGAAAATGTTGAACTTTTGAAATCTAGATTCTGGAGATGACTGGAAGCAACTTCGGTTGCCATCGCAGGGCAATATTAGATTAATGGGATCGTCCATTCCAATTTATGTTACTGAAACATTGAAGTTTTTAGCAACAAATTACATATATCTAATAGTTTTCAAATGAACAAATACAGACGCTTAAATGACAAATTGAGAGTGAGAGAGAGAGAGAGATGGGGGGGGGGGGAGCTAAGGGGTAGAGTCAGATAGATTCACGCTATATGATATCTACTAACCAACGAGAGATCTAATTGTTAAGATTGGACCTTTTCCTGCGGGGAGGTGACATAAGTTGATAACGGACAATGGACTACCTTCTCTATTTCGATATGAATATCTCTTCTCCCTGTTTAATTTTACCTTTCTATTATACATTCACAATTTCATGTGCCCTATATAATATAAGTCTTCTTTATACACTCCGTAATGTGGTGGTCACAACAGGTCTTATGTGCAACGTGCAACTATCTACGACGTGCAACTCTACAGTGCGTCCCAAAAAGAACTATACACTTTTGAATAGGCTATCAAATAAAATATATATGATTTTTGGGGATAAGAGTTATAGCGGAACCATAGAGTTACACTCTGTGAGCGGTACGGATCCGAGAGCGGAGAGCCTGCGTGCTCTTATTGTCTTTGGGTGAGTCCTTTTCCGCTTTTGTTTGTTTGTTTGCCTGTTTTTATAATGATATTTGGAATGTTCCGATGATATACATCGTCTGATAACACTAACAACTAGATTAACATGCATGGATTTCCATTACTTTGTCAGTCATGTACACAGTTTGAGTAATTTGATGCACGTTCAATGCAATGTATTGGTTTGTGTGAATTGATGCACTGAAGTGAGTAATGCAGTGTATTGGTTTGAGAGAATTGATGCACTGATGTGTATATCATCGAAACATTCCAATATCATTATAAAAACAGGCAAACAAGCAAACAAAAAGGAATAGGACTGCACCTGTGAGTAACGCTTTACATACTCAGAGAGTCAGTAAGTAAAGGTTGCACAAATTCATCACACGCAAGTTGATGAGCTTTAAACCTTTACTTACTAACTCTCTGAGTATGTAAAGCGTTACTCACTAGATTAGTTTGTTTGTGCAATGTTACTCAATGAAATGAGTTAATTAAATAAACTCATTTTGGTGTGTCACTATATTGTCAAATTTAAAATACTCGATTAGGTGCGTTTTCAAAGTAGCTTTATTGAGTGAAAGCACTCATGGATGTGTGTCACTATATTGTCAAAAATACTTGGATATTTGAGTGTGATCACTCATATATGCAAGTTCTCATTTTTTGTGTGTAACACTAACAGAGTAAAAGATATACTGAAAGTTAGAAATAAACATTCAATATTATGCAAAAATGTTTCTTTTCACCGTTTTGTTTTTATATCATTGATTTTTGCTTTGAATTCAGTTTATTTTTGCCGTTGTTGGCTGAGTTATTCCATTATTTTTGATTCCCTCCTGGCGTTCCATACAAACGTGATAAATGAATACCGAATTCCTGCGCAGGCTAATTTTTGTGTCCTTAACAAAAGTGGGCATTGTTTACTGAAAAATGCGCCATTTTCGAATTTTTTTGTATCATAATGATAGCTGAGGATATGAGTTTATATATATTTAAACTTTTTGTTCCCAAGAACCATTTTTTATTTATTTGGTGGCCATTTCAAAAGTTAATAGTTCTTTTTTGGACGCACTGTATATACATCGTACAGAGTTGCATCATGCGGCACCTACGACGTGGTGTGACCAACGTATTTAGTAACAATGCTCTTCCTTCCCCCGACGCAATAATAATTGTGCAATTATTTATAAAGAACTCTCACACATAAAAATATTGAAAATGAGTTTGAATAATAATAATTACGAGAGCGGTTAACACACTGCGTACTTGATATAGTAAATATACACTATATGAACATAAATGTTCTGATTCCGTCTCTCATGGAGTTTTTAAAACCAAGTTATTGGAAAACTTCCCCCTTTATTGTTCTATGTATAATCATTCAACGAATCAGTATGGACAAAATATTTGTATACATAATTGATATGAAGCTAATGGCGTAAATGCATGTGTGTGTGTGTGTGTGTGTGTGTGTGTGTGTGTGTGTGTGTGGGAGGGTGTTTTTTAGGGTGTGTTTGAGGTACAGTTTGGAGCCTTTCATGTCAAAATTAGCACTCTTTAATAATATTTTTATAGCAAGTATTAATTCATTAAACATGTTAAATGTTTTAATCATCTAATTGGTATTAAGGTAATGTACGATTTGTTCATTTTGAAGCTCAGCCATTTCCCGTTTGCCCTGGTGCTTGCAGTAATTATTCTCCCCGTTAAAGGTCCCCCAAAGATGTCTTAAATTATTTGTTCAAGTCAATAATTTTTAATTCCGAGCAGCCCACCTTAAAAAAAGCGATTCCATACAATGCTATAACGGATGTTGAAATACCTATGTAAGATTACAAACATAATTGGAATGTCTATCATGTAACAACTGATGAATTCCCTAAGAATATTACTGGCTGAAAATGTCATCAAATAGACCAAGTAAATTGCAAACATCATAAGGCTGAAAATTACATCAAATAGACCAAGTAAATAGCAAACACCATACGGAGTACTTTGCCAACTCCTCCCAGACAAGGATTCCCAATGGAAGACAAAGAAAATAAAGTGAACAATCTTAAATTTTACAAAAAAAATACTTTAATGGTCCATGAACTTGGAGCAAATTTAAGATATTACTGGAAACCAAAAGACATCTACTTTTATATCAAATGAATTGTGTTACCGGTAAACCAGTATTTTGTCCGCATTGATTAAATAAATTTGATCTGTTTTATTACTGATCTATACTTATGACTGTTTATTCTCTTTTTATGTTAGATGAGATACAAATCAGAGCTTAAATATCAAACAATATGATCAAGAGAGAGAGAGCACATGTGCGTGTGTGTGTGTGTGTGTGTGTGTATGTATGTGAGAGAGAGAGAGAGAGAGAGAGAGAAACAGGAGTATCATAGGAAAAGAGATTTATAACTGAGCGAGCGAGAAAAAGAGATTAACTTTTTAATTTGTGGCATTTGCTGCCCTCAATTTTGTTCTATTTCTGTCTAACATTCGTTTGAAGAAAAGCAAAAAGATAATTAGATCATTATTATATATTTGGGTCAAAAAAATCATCAGCCGGTTCAAATAATTATTGAAATTAAATTTTTAATTATCATTTCATTCTCTAGATAAAAAAAAGAAGTAGATCTTTATGAATTCTATCAGATATGGGAAACGTCTCGAATAATGATAAGAGCACATGATAAAATAAAACTACACCTCGTACAACGTGCCGACAGGGAGAACCCGCCCACATGCTCTATCAATACCTTTGCAACTTGCAGCTTCTTCCCATTTGGGTCACAGAAAAACAGGTATCATTTTCACCACTTAATGAGGCATTAGTATTTGAACAACTTCCAGCGGGTTTTTAAAGTTCTGGTAATGTACAACCTTAAAAAGTTTGTCGCTGTGTCGACAATAATAAAGTTTCACGATAAACCGGGAGCGTTAAGTTTACAAAATAGAACTTTGAAAAATAGAACTTAATAATTTATATAAAGATCTAAGTTCATTCAGTTATCTTGGTGAGCTTGTTGAGTTGACATTCAGTAAATGTTAAAGTTTATTTAAGAGTCATGATGTGATAGATACACATTGACAGTGAAAGCCTCCTTTTTAGTAACCTAACCTAACCTACTTCTGAAGTCGGTAGAGAAAAGGAAGTTAAGTTCATTAGTTATGATAGCAAGGCATTTCCCCTTCGAACCTTCCATCTGTCTATTTTAGAAAAAAGAAAAAAGAAAAAAGAACTTGACAGCCGCCTTTAGCATAATTGGGAGATTATCATTTTCAACTTAATCTTAAAATATCAATAGTTTGCAGATGATCAAATGCTTGGAGGAAATTTGCAGTGTGTATGTGTGTGTGTGTGTGTGTGTGTGTGTGTTTGCGCGCGTGTGCAGTACATATTTGGTAAAATCTTGCGACGGGCTCACTATATTCATATCCCCACTATATATATAAACACTTTCAAGTAACTTTTTCATGAAAAGAATAAAAAAATCTTTATCAGAATCAAAACATGGATGAGATGCAAAAATTAGCATTTCGTCCCAAATTTCAATTAAAGTTCAAAAAGCGGCATGGTTGGTTATTTTGAAATATTGACAATTTAACTCTGTACTTAGAAGTCATAGCCTATAAATCAGCGTACTCACCAGATTTCAAATAAACATATGTGACTCGAAGGATACAAAAGTGCTGTCAGAGGGGAGAGTTTATGACAAAAATAAAGATAAATCTCTTCAATTATGTCTAAAGAGAGCCATTAGATATAAATCAAGTATTTTCATATGGGTATTCATTCTTTTTGTATCGATACAGGTTGCCTTATATGCTAATGTGAGCAAAACCTGAAAATAAACAGATTACGAAAATTTTATATGCCGTGTTGAAAAAGATATTTATCAAATATACCAAACTGTAAAAAAGTTTAGTGAAAAATTATTTATCTGAGGAGGGACTGGATAGTTACTATTTTCTCCGAGCGGAAGCCCCCAAGGAGAAAATAGTAACTTGACAGTCCCTCCGAAGATACATAATTTTCACAAACATTTTGAACTAAATGCTTGGTATATTTGTTTTATATCTCATCTTTCTAACAAAATTATAAATACCATCAACATATTCAAAGAACGAAAGCCATGATCCTTCACCACTAATCTGAACCGAAGACGAAGTTTTACTGGCACGGTTTGTAGACTATGGCTATGCGCTGCAACCGCTCAGTGAACTACTATTACCGCACGATAAATGAACTGTAAAATTACTGGTCTAGTAAATATATCGATCGTGAAACAAAATTGTACCAAAGAGAGGTTCAAAGAAGGATAGAATATCGATTTACTTACATGATTATACCCTTTTACGGCTTACTACAGACATATTCGAGTATTTTTAAACAATAATTGACTTCATCGATGCCATTTCTTAAGCAGCTGTTGATTTTGTCGATATTTCCGATCGTGAATATCGTGATCGTATTTGCTCAAAATAGTAGCCCATTTCTCCCCCGGAAAAAATAGTAAAATATATTCGGAGATGTGGCAGAGATTTCTTTTTCCTAGTGGGATTTATAGGCCTAAATTACGTTATCGCCAATTGACCAATCATTTATATAGAATTCTCATGAATATTCATAGGAGTCATATAATATTTTTTTTATTTACCCTGTGAACCCGACTATGTTGCATAGATCTATATTGTATCTTTAAATCTGTGATAGTATGAATAATATTCAGACTTGTAAGCAGTATGATAATCAACCTTTCTGGTTATCATGGTTATTTGATCTCCAGTACTTCATGAATGGCATTCGGTCAGAATGAGCCTCATGGATGCATGATTGGGTAGCCTGACAGTTTGTAACTATAATAACAATAATCAAAAGTAACTGATGAATCTATTCCCAAAGTGATTTCGTTTAAGAAAATCGGGGTTATGGAATGGTTATCAAGGAAGGGGAGGCGGACGTGATCCTTAATGCCGGTAGCTCAAATGTGATCTCAAAAACGGATATAACCTTTTCACTTTTACCTTCTATTTCGGGGGAATAATGATAATATTAAAGATATTTATAAACAAAATATCACTATTTAAATAGCTGAATGCAATTTGAGTTCATAATAATTGTACATGTGGTAAATGTTTACTTTTCATTCTTAAACAATAATGAATCATAAGACAATCATATCAATAGACTAAAACATAGATAAATTAAGAACATATCAAAGGTTAAGAAGAAAAAAAGTTATTTCCTCGGGTCCTATTAATTAAAAAAAAAAAAAAAAAAAAAAAAAAAAAAAAAAAAAAAAAAAAAAAAAAAAAAAAAAAAAAGTGACCAAAATCATGGTGGAAGCAGGGTAGAGTCCATGAGAGCATGATGACTTGTGTCCAGATCGCAATGTATCGCCATATTTTAAACTTAGATAATGCTATCGGCTATTAAAAACGTTTATCTTTACCAAAAGCAATATGGAGAGCAAGTATTGGAAAAAACTTAAGCATTGGCGGAAATACAATGCAACTTAACACAAGAGTAATATTGTTTGTCTTATAAAAATTATAAAGATTCTTTACGTAAGCCTCGAGCATAACGATAATTTACCAACTTTAAGCACGCAATTGGATAATTTTCACTCATTATCAACTAATTTGATATCTCGATATTTGATTCCGTTTTTGGCGTTTCACGCTACGATACATGTTTTTATAGACCCTACTATTTTGCGAATATCATTTTCTACTGTCAGTTGTTTATAATACGACACCTCTTTTGTTTGTCTTTTCTGCAGGTTCATGTAGTGGCAGAGAACAAGTAGAGAAGGACGCACCAATCTTTGAAGGTCAGCTTACTTACTGATTTAGATCCTCATAGTCAATAAGGAACAGCAACAAAATGGAAGCTGTAACAAGGACACTAATCGCACTGAGCTTAGTCTTACTTTGGCAGTGTAGCTTCTCAACCGTATATTCTCGTCCATTTCATCCCAAGAAACATACCGCATCGCCTTTCAAGCACCACCATTCTAACAACAAGAATGCCATTATGCATCCACTAAACCCTACTTCACTTCGAGAGTTAGCTTTTGGTTCCCACAAGGCTGAAAGAGAGATTCTACCCTTTCCTTTACCACCCGGACAGAAGGAACCGACCCATCGACATCATAAACCCAAATGGGGTGCCTTTAATCCTGGTGTAGAAGTTGAGATGAATCCTGTTGAGAGTACGTTTGGTCCTATTGTAGAAGCACCTGCCCCTCCACCAGCTAATCAAGACGGTGGTGACTTTGGTCCTTGGGTTCCTCATGGAACCATGCATCCAGCTAAAGACACGGGTCCAGTCGGAGTATTTGGAGGACCTCTTAAAGCTAAAGGAACAAAGACAACGGAAGACAGTGGATTCGGAGCATGGGGTGCATTCAAACCTGTTCATCATACTACAACTGCAGATGAAAGCTTGGGTGGTAACAGTAGATCAGCAGGTGGTACAAGCAAAACCATTCATTTTGTTGCAGGACAGCCACATGTGGTTGAAGAGTCTTTTGGACCAGACACGGTTGGAACCTTTTTATCAAGCTCTGAAGCCGCTGATGAAACCTCCGATGGTTGGTTTATGTCTGTCGTTGCCTTTCCTGAACCTGCACCAGAGATGGAAGAATCATCCTCATCATCAGCAGATATATTTGCAGGTGTATGGGGAGCATATCGAGACAGGAAACGGGTAAGTGAAGATTATAGCAATTTTATAAGAAGGAGTATTAAACTCCGACGTGTTAATTCATGATAGTGCTTTAAACGCTTCGAATGGAAGTCGCATTCATAATACGTTTTTATAATATTCTCCATGTCAATTCACAAACACAATTAAAATGTTTTTAAGAAGGTCAATGAATTACTTTCCTTGGATGATAAAGAAGCAGCTGCATCAATAATTTAACTTCAGAAAGAAAGTGATAAACTCCCTAAAAAGGCTTACAAATTTCTGCAAAATGTGGAAGAACCAGGATTAACCTCTATTTTGCAAATTTATGCAGAATAGAAAGCGTGATGTCCGCACTTGGACCCTTAAGAAGAGGTCCAGCATTCAGCTGAAAACGGTGTTCCTCCCATGAGGGGAGATAAATAAATAAATAAATAAATAAAAATAAATCTGTTAAATTACCTTCAACCAAACAAAAGTTTTATTCCATAGAGCTCTTACGGGTTCAAACTCGATATCAATGTTCTAATATCTCTCTCTATATCATTCTTTCTTTCCCCCTCCCTCCCCCTCTCTCTCTCTCTCTTCCTGTCTCTTGGCAATGTCGTCATTATCTAGGCTGGATGTGAAAAGAATCTCGAGGGTCGATCATGCTCAAGCAATGCCGATTGTCATGGCTGCAACAGGACGTTCAATTGCTCTACCAATCACAGATGTCAAAGGGTATAACGCACCCCTCCAAGACCCCCTTCACACCCCCATCAGAGTCAGATGCCTTTCAGGAAATGGTAGCGAAATAACGTTCTCACTTCACAAGAAACGAGCCTCACCTTTCTGAACATTCACTTTGTATATTTTGACTGCCGATGAGATTAAAGTAAAGCCATACGTTTAGTGAACACTGCTTATGAAAACTCTCAGTTCATTTGAGTTGTAAGGTCGACAAACAAAATACGCCGTATCGATTTCTGGTTTGATTATTCGCAACCATTAACATGATTAAAAGGTAATAGAATAAAGCTTCACCGATCCAGGATCGTATAACATTGAGCTCTGATGCAGAGGGCTATGGGGTACAGGTGACTTGTAAGGTAGATAGACCTGGTAGACTTTCATCTCCAACGACTCCCTAGATAATGTGTCCAAGACAGGAGCAGATGTTCTCCCGAAACAGTCTTAAATTCCCTCATCTTTAGTTCTCACCTTGACACATTAGTGGTATCACTTTGTTCTTGATACCTCAGCGAACACCGTTCCATATTCTAACGCGACATGTTTGTTCCCCATGTTCACCACGGGTGGAATACTCAATGAAAAATATTCAGTCAAAGTTACTACTCATCAAACATGGTGTCACCGAACATGTCAAATAATTTATCAGCTCTAAAACACTTAAATGTATATATCTTCAAAGTTTTTGCAAGTAAAAAATGGCTTCTCTTTGAAGATTTGAAACGCGTTATTTCTAATATAAGTACATGTATAGGATATTACAAAGGGTAGAAAAAAAATTGAGAATCCAAATGATATACCAGGAGATAACATATACAAGGTTTCATATTCATATTTATAGTTTACCATTATACTTAGAATGCGAGGTTAAAAATAAAGATTCCATTAAAGTTCAAAGAATAATTTGAATCAAAAGTCAAGTGACTGTATTGTCTTTGCATATCTTCTTCGAGCATCTTTCAGCTTTTCTACGACATTACTTTACATTATATAGCACGCAAGATATATATATATATATATATATATATATATATATATATATATATATATATATATATATATAAATCCTGATGAAGGCAAATAAGCCGAAAGCTTGATTAAAGATTCAAAGTCCAGCAACGTCCAAGCTTGTCCTAGACTTTTTATTCATAACACACACACACACACACACACACACACACACACACATATATATATATATAATCTAAATCTGTTTCTGTTATATAATCATTTTAAAACGAACAAATTGAATTCGTATTTGTTGACCCATTTAAAATTAAGTTCATTTACCTGTTATCTACCACATACCTACGAGGTCAGCTAATCTGCCAAGATCAAGTATAAATCTTACAGTTATCTCTGTCAAGCACACACGTTTTTTCAGCTCGTTAGTGCAGGTACGTGTCTCCTCTCACGTCCCTGGTTTGTGTCAGTGACATCAGTGTCCGATTTTTTTGATGTCCGGGCATGTCTTAAAGTGCATAATAATTGGCCACGCCCTTGACGACTATGAATCGATTTCCACAGAATGACACCAGTGACAGCATTGTCTGGGTGTAGAATGCATCTGATATAACTATCTTAATGGATTAATTAGTATTTATCTACTTCGTGACAGATGGAAGATGATACGCGAGGGGTGAATATTTGGTTCTATTATGAAATAAAAATGCTGGATTTTATCAAAAACCTCCTCATTTTGTGAATAGGTGATACATTAGGCCTACCAATATTTTCAGCTGGTTAGTGTGTCTATTAGCTTTCACTCAAATTTCATTGTATGTATAATGTCTTGAATGGGTATTTGACGTAGTTATAGTTTGGATAGAGGGGAATTAGGTAGGATAGCAATGTAGTAATTTGTTATGGATCCTTGCAACGAGGTTTGAAACGAGAATTGAAGTAAAGAATTAAATATGGATACGTAATTGGTGTTCGAAATAATCGGGGTTTTTTAGGGTTCAATTTTTGTCTGAGACATTCAGTTCTAATTAGAACAGTTTATATTTTTATTCTTGTGTAATTATAAGGATTAAAGAGTTTGTGACAGAATTTATGTAAGGCTGTAAATATTACAATAAACTGCGAATTGGTTTTTAACAGTTTCTTTATTTTGAAATGCTAATAATATAGATTTTCACTAATTTGCTAAGTTGTGTTTTATTCAAACAAATGAAGAAATAGGGATTGAAATGAATATGCATTCAACAACATAATTTCGCCTTCTTTTAAAAAGATAACAGTTTGTTCATTGTTCGATGATAGAAAATGCATTATTACTAAAAAGGAAAATTAATATTTCTTTTAAAGGTACATTATCATATCGCACGGAGGGTTGTATTGTGTATTCCAAAAAGAAATTCCCCTTCAGAAACACTAACTCATGATGTGTTTTTTTTATCATTTTTTATCATTCTTCTGCATAACACCAATATTTCATTAAGTGAATGCTATATCATTTGACATTGTGAAAAGGGAGACTATGCTTTAACGTTTTACTAAACGAATGGTATGGGTTTTTTTATGTGTTTTAATTTGAACTGAAACAGAACTTCACATCAAATAGCTAAGATTGTCAAGAATCTTTAATATATATATATATATATATATATATATATATATATAAGATAACAATAATGACAAATCATTAAAAATATGTATATTTGATGAAGAACAATATTTGAATGCCAATGCTGAAAATACGATTGTTAGATTTCTTCGCAGGTTATTGCTTGATATGTAACTCAATAATATTCCAACCTATGTTAATGAGCTAAATTTGATTTCTAATTGTGCAAAAGTTCTTTCATGTTAAAAACTTCAGTAACAAGTATGTCATGTATCTGTATATTAAAAGAAGGATTATATCTATTATGGGTTACATTGCATAAACTGCATTCATGTCTTTAATTTACTGTCACTTAATCATATACTAGTACGCTAAACATTGATGAATAGTATATTCTTTTCTATACACGTACTATAGTAAATCACAGTTAAAAATTAGGTAAAGGAAAATACAAAGTTTTGAAGATAAAATAGTTTGACTTTCAATTCAAAATGAAGATTAATATTTTTCTTGGGAAAAAAAACCAACCTCCACCTTGTAAGAAAAACAATAACGGGACATGCTTTGGAATAATATTATTTCTCCAAACCTGGTTTAAAGATATAGGGGAGAGCGGGGTTATATGGAACATTTTTCACAAAAATGGCCGTAAAACAAAAGCGGATTTATTTCAAGAAGCAATAAACAATCAAGTTGAGTGTATATCTGTATGCTACAAATGTACCCCATAAAATTCTTAAACTTAGTGATGGTTCCGGAAAAAATCCATCTTCAACAAGTCCATGTCAAGTGTTCCAACTAACCCCAGACATGGGGTAAGTTGGAACAAGGTATGGGGTAAGTTGAAACATTGTTCTTTATATTATATAAAATTATATTTAAAATACCTGCATCATTATTGCATGGGTTCAGCTAACTTGCTTTATTGGTTCCAATTAAAATATTAAAGATTGGTGTTCATTTTTTTTGGTTAACTTCCTGTTTTATTACACTTGATAGCATCCACTCAGATACAGATATTCTGAAGTCCTGTGAAGTAGCATTCTGCTATATATTTTGTTTAAACCAAAATAAAATTGTCCAATGTGCACTAATATACATTTATAGGAATATTTCGGAACACTTCATTGAATTATATTATATGACTTTTATTTTTTTATTCAGCTGAAACCTATTTACTTAGTACATGTTCCAACTAACCCCGTTCAAAATGTTCCAACTAACCCCAGAGGCCCATTTGACATTTGTAAGCTTACAGCTCAAAAGAGGGACAACAATATGCCATATATTTAACCTTGTTTTGTAGCTTGGTATAACTGTTTGTTATAATCAAAAACTGGCCAACTTAATTTTATGATCTTCTCTGAGATAATAAAACATTTGTAAAAATGACAAAATTTACTCAGAAGGTGAAAAAACAAACATTGCTTTCTAACTTCACGAGGCTTGAAGCATGTGTGCTGTCTAAAATGTGGTGGATGGCAGTTGCTAATAGCAACAACCTGAGGGTTGATTTGCATAAATATATTTATAGACGTTGAAGAAAATTAAAATGTTTCAACTAACCCCGTGTTCCAACTAACCCCACTCTCCCCTAATATAAAACATGTTATTAACAATAATGTTAATGATTAATGTCACTTTACTGTCAATTAGATAATCAGATCAGAACAAGAACACCCCACACTCTTCATTTTCTTCACACACCATACTGATGATAAGCGATTAAAAATTTGAATAAGGAATGGTAAATCTTATTTATCAAAAACTTTAGTCAGATTGGTAGATGAAGATTACAAACCATTTAAAAATCAAAGTACAGCAAAGAGTAATCAATTATGAATGTAACTTTCAAATCTAAAGCACATTTTAAAAGCTTGCTCTAAACCTTACTTTGGTTACTTATATGATTTGAGTGTTTGGAATAATCTGAGTTTTGATGCAGTGACCTAGAAACTGATATGGATTGCTTATTCAAAGTAATCAGTTTCTTTGAAATTTGAAATGAAACTTGTTATGAATGTTGGCTCATTTTGATTAAGTGCAAACTGGCACTTATAACTTATATGGTGAATTCGTAGTGACGCCTATACTTAATCGTTATTACTCAACGTTTATAATCAAATTACAGTTCAAGAATGTTTAATTGAGAAAATTAATATTCGGCCAAAAATATTGATTGACATTTTCTTGTCATCTCAAATTCGCCCATTTCATTTTGGTGGTAGGTAGATAATTAATAATGGACAGCACATTAAAGATGGAAAAGAATGCAATCTCACTTTAAACATCTTCCGTCTGATTTATAAATATTTATCGATACATATTCGAGGACGCATGGCGAGCCACCAGGTTTTGTCTAGATTACATTTATTATTTACTGGAAACGTCACGATGATGATGACAAAACAAATTGCTTTCATAATTATGCGTTTAATATGCCATAATAAACGTAAGATTACACTTCATAGGAAATGGAAGCCTCATTTGGCTGTTGGAAATTGCTATCTAGTATTCTAAAACTTTCTCAAAATGGGTACGTTCTACAGTTAATTCATTGAACGAAGACTAGGGTAAGAGCATGATACTGTTCCATAGTAGTAGGAGAATCCATCTCAAGTCTATTATTCGTATTCAATAATATAACTGTGAATCTAAATAATTTATATATCATTGGTCCAAAAAATAATCCTCAAAAAATTATTAAGGTTGTGAAATATTTGCACAAATAATGTGTGTATGTGGTACCAAAATAAAGCCAAATAAATTTCCATGCTGATGCGTTTTGTGCTGTATAATGCTTTCGTAAAACAAAAGTTATGCTAAAATTTGTACGACGAGGAACAAATCGAAATTGAGCACTTCATGGCCATTATGCGAAATCTATACACAAAGGCAGGGAAGCGTGCGGAAAAAGATTTTCTAGATTGTAGAAACTTAGTCATATTTCTAAAATTACAACACCAAATGTAATGAAAAAAATTGCTAGGTAAAGTCTGATCTTCCTGCTTTATGAAAATACCAAACAATAGCGAGCTGTGATTAATCTTCATACTTTAAATAAATATGTATTCACTTTGACTTGTTACCATTTATTTACACAGACTATGTCACTACTATAATATATAATATATATATTATAAAATATATATATATATAATATAGGTTACATGCAGGTAATATAGGCCCCCTAAGCTCATTTGCCTAATTTGCATAAAATTGCAAATGACACACAGATCTATCTTGTTTATATGAATCAATAACTACTGCTCTAATCTCTTATTGTGAAAAAAACAATTATCACCAACCCCCTGTCTGCAATATTCAAATGTTGACGTCATTACCAAAGTGCCCATATTACCTGCATGTGCAGGTAATATGGGCACATGATTTAATGTATGTTTTAAAAACTACAATGACTCTACCATGTCTGGAATTTGCTTAAAATGTTGAAAATCATTAACTTTAAGGTATCATATTGAAATTATAAGACCCTATAAGTACTTAGACTATATATTTCATTGTTGTTTTTTATATCATTTCCTTTTAATATATGGTTTTCTCGGCCAATTTCATTGTTTGTCAATCAATTGCATAAAAGAGGCATTCATTTTCGGAAAAAAACGCTGATGCATCGAAATGTTGCCAGTCAAATCGTATTCAGTCATAAAAGTTAACGATTGTCGTGATCGATTTCTTGTTATTCTTTGTCGCAT
>CALNVZ010002100.1:9609149-9626282 GCA_940671915.1 Paracentrotus lividus
AGGCAAGCATTCAATGCAACATTGCACCACTTCACCACAACAAATTGACATGTACACGTTAGTATGATCAAAATGAAACTATAAGCTTACTAAATATACAAAACAATTGAGGTTACCCCCTCAAACACTCTTTCACCATCACATTCACACCGGTCATCGGTCACCGGTCGGCCGGTCACGCATGAATTGCTTCAGGTGGTGCCCATATTACCTGCTGGCCCATATTACCTGCATGTACCCATAATATATATATATATATATATATATATATATATATATATATATATGCGCATATATATATATCTACATTTATCACTCTATACAAGTACAAACAGAATTACACAGTATAAAGCATAATCATCTATAGAACGACAATTAATCTAAAGCATGTTGATCAAGCCAATTAAGGCCCCTCAAAAAATGTTCTTTTGAATAAAGTCATTGGTCTAATATTAGCACACAGATTTGATATTTAACCCATAGTTTCACCAACAAAAGTTTTTTTCGTTATTTGGCTAAATCGCGAAAGAATACTTTTCTGTTTAATTACTAGTTGTTTATATGCAACCATCGATGTTGTCTGGTTCTTTCTTTACATCAGGATCACCTGATCTATGTTTTTGTTTTTATATCTCTCATTATGATTTGAATCTTTATTAGTCACGGAAAAACATATAATTTAAAAGCTTTCCGGTTAGAATTATTGTCCAATCAGAGTACGCAGCAATATAAATCTCCTTCAGGTTGTGTTTATTCAGTAAAATATGAGATAAGAAAGAGAAAAACCGAAACGTATTTAGAGACTTCTTTCTGAATATATAATGTGATTATTACTGCATAGGTGTTCCTCTGAAAAAAAAAAAAAAAACTAGAACGAAACCAAAATAACTTTGTAATAGTTCAAACAGTAATGAGAATTTACATACCATAAAACAAGAACAACGTGATAAATGACGTGACAATTTTATTGACAAAGTCATGTAAATGCCTTAAGGGGCAAATGTTACATTGAATGACAATAAGGTATGTATCCTTCAGGGTATCTAGTGTACTCTGAGGAAAGTAACATGACAAGAAACGACTAATGGAAAGAAAATGCTCCATAGAAATCGATCTCACATCCCCTACACAAATTAGCCTGGACCCCGCGGCTTCACCCTTCTTCGTAAAAGAAGAGACATAAGCTATGTAGTTCTTCGGCTATTTGGAAATAAGATATTGCTATGCCTTACCGTCCATGCATTTAATATTCAAAGGGAGAGATTGGGTGAGAGGAACTATGAGATAATTATGATAACAAACATGTTTTGTCGCTGTCGGGTCAAAGCATCAAGTTTATTTATATCGTAAGGTTGCATAAGATAGTATGTACATAACAAATAACAGCTAAATGGAAGTATATTCATCATGTTGAAATAAATAGACAAACCTGAGTTCACAGAAATGGTCTTTTCTTTGTTTAAGCATTCATTTTGTTAATTTTGTTTCTTACACTGTTTGAACCTTTAAAACCATTAAAAAAAAAAAACACACACACACACACACAAACAAAAAAATTCACAGACACAGAGTCACAGTATCTAATACCTATTAATTTTGAATAAATCTATTATGAACACATCACGCATATTTTACGGATTATATCCTGCCAAAAATATCAACTATAAAGTTTATTTGAGATGCATAGATCGATAATATGTATACATAGATATTATTTGTAAAGAACGGAACAGAGAGAAAGAGAGAGAGAGAGAGGGAGAGGAGAAGAGAGAGAGAGATGGGTGAAGAAATGCATTAAACATAGACTCCATAGGAATGTGAGAAGTCAAATGAAGTAAAAACTAATCAATATCAGAGCACTGTTGTGTCAGAATAAATAACGGTTGCACATTGTGTTAAGATGACAATATTATTATATTATTCTGGCAGTTAGTTAATCTTTTACAAATTTACGTCTTTAGAAGATGTGAAGTCATTTAAATACAAATCTTTGTTCAACTAAGTCTAAAAGAAGAACTCGAAGGCAAAATGTTGAGTTGAAACCAACATTAGAGGTAAGATAAATAGAGAATGTGTCAGTGTGTGTGTGGTTGTGAGGGTATGTGTGTGTATGTGTGCGTGTGTAACTTATCCAGAAGCTTGGTAATTTGACATATGTTTGAGGTGCCATGTTGGGCCTCATTGCTTTTACATAGTCATGTGGTTGTCGGTGTGTGTGTTGTGTGTGTGTGTGTGTGCGTGTGTGTGCGCGCGCGCGCTCGCGAGAGAGAGAGAGAAAGAGAGTGTGTGTGTGTGTGTGTGTGTTCGATGGTTGTATCTGTGTCAAGGAAGTAGAGTGTGTGGGTGTGTATGAAGGTTTATTTTCATAGTGTCTCTTGTCAAACCAATTAAGCAAAAAATACCAAATTGGCCTGGGAACTTTATTGTTTTGAAATATATTTCACTTAGCTCTGTTTTTGTTCGTGATTGATATAAACAATACTGGGACGCCCTGCATACTTATTAATAGAAACGCCCTCGAAGGAGGAAAGGTACTTATTTCATAATGATTTTTGAGATAGCATCGAGTGGCTTTCAAGTGGCTGAATAATAAACCCCTCAGTGATTTATGTAGAATCTGAAGATACTTTTAGAGAGGTGGGATATATCCTCCTTAACATACCGCACCATCAAAAAAGTCTTCATTTTGAATCAAATGAATATAGACACTATACATTTTTAATGTGAAAGCAAATATGCACATGCTTAACCCACGATTAAATGAGATATGGAAAAAAGCCACGTTAAAATGATGGCCTCTTTCCTGTAAATAGGTAGACATCAATCTGCCTCAATGAATGAAATATCACACTTGATGTTAAAGTGCCTCATTCTAATGCAAAGGCAAACTGGGGAAAAAAAATCCGTCGAAAAGTGCAGAGTAACGTCGATAAAATCGAAACTGATTTTCATTTGCATCAATAAAACATGTCATAAAAACGTTTAGAACCCATTCACTTGAGAAATTATTCGGTTAGAGGGTGTAAGCTCTTTGTTTTTATATGTAATAATATTTTTCACTTATATGAAAAAAAATACATGAATGTATGATATAAAAAAATAATACAGAAATGGTTTATCAATTTCTTTCATTACTTCGAATAATTTTAGTGAATGTATATGAATATGGATGATTTTGGTAAATAATTATAAATAATCATGAATATAATCATGACCGAGAGAAAAGAGGGAATCGATACCAAAAATGGGTTATCAATTTCCTAAATAGTTTTAAATGATTTTTTAAATGATTTTGAATAACGCTGTGATAAAGGCTCCTTAAAAAAACAACACTTACCCCACCCCAAAAGAAAGAGAGACAGAAAGAAACAGGTTACGAGCCAGTCATCACGACATGGAGCAACAGTGCTGTGATTCACCGATTCGATGATTTCCAGTGAATTCTCCTTGCTTACATTACCTGATCCGAACCGTCACTGTGATAAACAATCGAAGATGGTGCAAGATATTTTATCTGGAAATCGAGTTCCATAGCTAAAAATCAGGGTTAATTCTAAGCTCTGAAGAAATGTGCTTTTAGCCTAATCTGTAATGAAACGTTCCTCGGTATTTTTCTCGATTGACCTCACTTTGAGGAGAGTTCGATTTGCATCTAAAATTCTTAACCCCATCAATTTTGGGATGAAATGAATGGAGTCATTATTCGTCACTTATACGTGCATTTGCAATAGATACGTTATTAACCTATATTTCTACTTCATCTTGAACGTAAAAATAATGTGTTTAGACACTTTCATGAACTGCCTTTCACACAATTAAGGTTTCCTTATCAAACATGTCGACAGAACTCGTTGAAGATTTATTAGGTATGTAAAAGGAAATAAATGACTGTTAATGACAATTGAAATAAAACAGATGGGTAGAGTATATGGAATAAAAGAGAGATGAAATTATGATCCACTCTCTCAATATCTCTTACTCCCCCATCCTTTGGATGGACGATATTGGGAGTGGAAAAGAGGAAAGGAAAAAGGGGGCGACAGAGAGAGAAAAAAGAGAGAGAGAGAGAGAGAGAGAGAGAGAGAGGAGAGAGAAAGGGAGAGAGAGAGAGAGAGAGAGAAAGAGAGAGAGAGAGGAGAGAGAGGAGGAGAGACAGAGAGAAAAATAAAAACAGTAAGATATTGATTCATGATGTGCATGTCACTGCAATTTATTGAAAAGAAGCACAATAGTAAGAGACACCTCTTAACAGTCATAATATTATTTACATTTCTAATATAACTTCAATATCTAGAGTAGATGAGAATGTACTATCGGTCAAATCATCCCTGAGTGAAACAAAGAGTATATAACTCGCCGTTAAATTTGTGCAAGAGAACGAAAAGAGAGAGAAAGAGAGAAAGAGTGAGAGAGAGAGAGAAGAGAGAGAGAGAGAGAGAAGAGAGAGAGAGAGAGAGAGAGAGAGAAAAGGAGAGAGGTAGTTAAAGGAGGACACATGAGTCGTATAAGTCAATTAAGAAATAAAAGAAAAACAAACATGAAGATAGAGCAACAGGGGATGAAGAAGAAAGATGTAAAAGACACTTTGCTTTTACATTTGCACAATCACATCTACCTACCGAAGCAGTCAGTTCATGGCTAGCTAATTAAATCACTGAGTGATTGGGCCGCTTAACAATTGGGCAAGAATTAGGGAATCGGAGTATCCGATGCAAATAACAAATGTTTCGATTTCTTTCTGTTTTCCCTTTCCTCAGTCAAATGTTTCGATTTTTTAAATGTTTTTCTCTTGCTCTGTCGCGCGAGCATGAGATGAAAGCAAACTCGTTTCCTGTATAACATGGTATACCATCTTGATGTTCCCTTGAGTAGAATGAAGACCAGTTGATGTATTAGAATTCATTTAAGTCTCATCTTGCTCAAGAGTTTGGGATTGAAAGACAGCTTTGCTGATGATTGGTGTTTGCGTTGGATGCAATAACCGTATATACCTTAAGGGTTTGGCCGAGACTGTCCATCAATTATCAAGGCTGTTTAGGATAATTGAAATCTGAATAGCTGTCTTCATCGCTTCAATTACCTCAAATTGGTAACAATCTCTAAACTATATTTTATTAATCTAGACATCATTTGAGGAAATTTGTCGAAGTCAGGCTTTTTTGTCTTGTTTATAAATATGTATTTAATTTTGCGGATGTTAAACCTATTGACGGCTTAACATGGCTAAACGTAAACTTCGCGGCGTGGAAAGATTAATGCCCCAATTATTAATAAACTAAATTATATTGGACAAAAAAAGGTAAAGAAAGTTTTTCATTTAATTATAATTTACTGCATCATTAACAGTTTCGGTACAAGATATAGTTTCTAAAGACAATTGCTTGGATAATTGTTACCCATCTTTGAAAATATTTGTTAAAGACACGTAGACAGACAGATAGAAAGATATATATATATATATAGATACATGTACATGTATGGCGAGATAGCCAGACAGAAAAAAAAGACAGCCTTTTCTGTCGTTCAAATTTAAACCAGGCTGAGAGTTATTATGACGCATAATTCTCGTCCTGTATTTAAATCTCATTCTTAAAGTCGTACCAGGGAAAGAGATAGAGAAGGATGGAGAGGGCTAGAGAAAGGCAAGTAAAGTGAGTGACAGTAATTTTTAACGTTCGCATTACCTGGTAAACGAAAAAAAAAAAAAAAAAAATACCAAAACGTTAAAATTGCTTTACAGAAACTAATAGCATCCTAATTTTCTGTTTTGGGACACGGATAAAATCGGATAAAAAGAATACTTGGATATTGTTTTCCTATTGTGTATACATACATTAATTAAATAAGTATTAGTTAAATAATAAGTTGTGCCTCAGGTGCATAATGCTTTTAAATAATAATAATAATAATAATAAAAAAAAAAAAAAAACTCACCCCAGATGAATAAAGGAATCCTTTAAAAGTAAATATTGTATTATTTTTTTAGTGATAAAAAATGAGTTTTCTTAACATCCATCTTTATGAATTTAAAGGTTGTACGAACGTACTCTAGCACCATAGTATCAATATTACTCAAAGGCTTAAAAAGTTAACTTTAATGAAGAAAGAAACCGAAGAGATACGCCGGAATCAAGAATTTTCTGCCCAAACCAATATTGACTAATTTCAGCGCCTTTATACGTCACATGTTTAGATTTGAGGTGTCGAGAAGGATTTCGCTGTTCCATCCATCACACCATGTATACACTTGACCTTGTGAATAGCCAAAATGGTCATCTTTGATTTAAGATGAATTCTGTTGGTTAGATTCTATTGACCCCATACTCATTCGCATAAGCCGACACGAATATCACGCTACATGCTGTCTCACACTTTTATACATCAAAGACATGATCAGCCGCCTATTCCCGCTGTTTTTAAGTTGAATTATATATACCGTATCAGGACATCTCCCCCGGAGGACAACTCCCCGGGGACAATTCCGGAGGACAGCTCCCCCGGAGGACATAGGGTTAGGGTTTAGGGTTAGGGTTAGGGTTTAGGGTCTACGGGGGAGTTGTCCGCACCCTCCGGGGGAGTTGTCCTCCGGGGGAGCTGTCCTCCGGGAATTGTCCCCGGGGGAGTTGTCCTCCGGGGGAGATGTCCTAGAACCATACTCATTATCACATACATGAAACGTAGCCTACATACATAAAGGAAAATGCAGTCGACTTTAAGGTCTAGAAGAATGCGTAATATATAAAAGATATTTGTAGATTTGTCAAACATTTCAGGGGAGGATCTAGGCGGGGGCACCCACTCCCAGTAATTTGAAACTCCATCATTGTTTTAAATGTTGAAATATTGAAAAAAAATAAAAAATAAATCGGCTGTGCGGCACCTATTTTTCCATTTTCGGGCTGCAACCCTTTATCCTCAATTCAATGTATAAATTTCCATCCAGATTTCCTGTTAAATGTTTATTGCATTTTACATTTATTCAACTGATCCGTCAAATATTATAGTACGTGGGAGTTGCGTTGAGTTCAATTTCTCTTCGTCTACATCTATTACATGTTTTCACCGACACTCACACCAAGTCTTAAAGGGGAAATCCAGGCGGTTTCTATTTTTTACCAATTTATTTTCATGCACAACAACTCCCATTTTCCTGGTTGTTCTCACCAACAAATGCAAGTACTCTTGAAAAGTTGAAATTGGGTGTAGGAGAATGAGTACATCATACATATTCAACCCTCACAAATCAAATATAAAAGAGACGTGAAATTGGTGTGGTTGTGAATTAGCCTTACCACTGACCAAACAACCCTTTACCATACAACTCATCATAGCGACCAATATTGACCAGGAGTCTCACGATTTACTCTTGGTCACATAAGGACATTCTTCAAACATTCCCCAATGAGATTCTAAAAGGCAGATGTAAGTATTACCTTGTGAAGAATGTCATCATGCTGGAACTTTACATATGGGGGGGGGGGAAGGGAGGGGGGGGGGGAGGGGGAGGAAAAGGGGGGGGGAGAAGGGGGGGGGGGCCAACATCCGATTTGACATTGGTCAATATTCCTTGTACCAACCAAATATACCGACATAATTATGAACAGAAGAATATGGTTAAAGCTGGTGTATAGTTTTGGGAGAAGGAAAAATTTAATTTGGATTCACAGTTAGGTAATAGGAAAGATTGGATCCTATAACCACTATATTAATTGAAATCTCGTTGTAGTGTCTTTATTTCAAAGTATAAAACGTGGAAAGTCGGGGAACCGACACCAACTCAGCATTCACGTGGAAAACCAATGGGGATTCTCTTACATACAGATCGTTACGCTACGTTCATGCGGTAAGTTTCGGCGAGCGGGCAAGTCAGCAAAGGTAAAAAGACAACCGTTACATTATGTTTCTTTCAAACATTTTCACTTAAATTTAAGGGAAATCATGAAAGGAATATTACAAGATCTCTCACACATATCTTTTAGTTCAATGTGGACAATATGAGATAACATTTGATCGGTTTTATGCCGATTCCCTTTTTATTACCAAAATAATACACCAGGTTTAAAAATGGGGTGTCAAGTGCATACCACCCTGATTTTGCTCACCAACCTTTCTACACCTGTCAATATTAAGGATTTTACAATAATTACATCACTGTTTTGAAAGAAAATACATTCAAACTATAATATTTTCTTGCGTGAAAAAAAAATCTATAAATGCCAGCTTCAATGTTTTAAGAGAAACATATATTCGTCAATGATAAGATAGGATAGGATATAAACATTTATATAGCGCTCTCAATTACTCATAGTGAGTTTCACAGCGCTTTACACTGTTCAATATACATGTAAATAAATATCATAATCATTTATTAAATAATACAGTCTTCAAGTTCTTCTTGAACACCTCCAGTGAAGGGGACAAGCGAACAAATGATGGAAGACATTTAATGTCCAGATCTCTGTCTCTGTCTGTCTGTCTCTCTCTTTCTCTCTCTGTTGTTTTCTTGCGACCCATAAACCTTTACCGCATTTTCTTTAACTTGGACTGCTATTTCCGAGACACTTTATAACGAGATCGATGAAACTCGTTTTTTTTTTTCAAATATAAACTTTACTATAATTATGACCGAATCTAGAAAATTCAAATCATCGATGTATTATCAGACAGGTCAAGGCGACGATATTATTTAGTTTTTCTCAATTTAGAAATCAAAATATAACCCATACGATATTGTTTAGTTTTTTCAATTTAGAAATCAAAATATAACCCATATAAAATCAATAAAAACAGATGTGGTTATTTGAGACCAAGATGACCTGTTACCAAACAGCAAAAAAAAAAAAAAAAAAAAAAAAAAAAAAAAAAAAAAAAAAAAAAAAAAAAAAAAAAAAAAAAAAAAAAAAAAAAAAAAGAGAGAGAAAAAAAGGGGCGATTCCCCCTATCCATTCCAGATTCAATTATCATGTTTATCGACTCTTCATTTTAACTTTCAAAGGGGAAAAAGCCAATCAATTAATTGAGCTTAATCTCTCCGAAGATGGAAAGCAATTTAATCTCAGATCCATTAACTTAAAAAATGACGTACACTCTACTACATCCCGAAAACGTGCACTTTAAAACGCTCATCATAATGAATAATATTTCAGCTAGGAAATATGATAAATCAGACTTTCTCATTCACAAAAGACATCTGATGAAGTTGTGTCATAAAAATATTTTCCATGTTTGTATGAAATATTGGGTCATGATTAATCTAAAATCGTTCAGGAAAAAACAGATAACTTCCAGTAATTCCAGAGATAAAAGATACATTACGATGATGATTCGGTGAGGTTTATTTTGACAATATACAATCGCAAGTCTCGTTTCTTCTGTCTTTTTCATTATGCGTTTGACGTCAGAACGCGATACAGCCAAATGAAAACATTGAATGAGGGGATTTGGGGTGACCTAAAAGATGGACCTTTTAATGGGGTCGTGGCATATTTAGTTTTAGTTGTACTATCTGTGAACCTTTCAAGCTACTGATACTTGTAGTGTGATGCGAGGAAGTCAAAAGGACTTCAAATTACCGACTCCACGGTGTCCTGGTTTCATTAGTTTTGCATTCCCTAACTTAGTGATTGATTTCTTTCGTATTCATCGACAATTAAAAAATAATAATAATAAAAAAAAAAGAAAAAAAGAAGCGCACTCACACACACATGCAAAACACGTTTTGTAAACATTGTTTTGTACCTGCATCCTTTTGTCATGGAAAAAAGTTTTGCTAGGAAGAGATTTTATTAAAATCCAAACTGGTTTCATTAATTATCCCCTCTAGGGTATATGTAGGTAATATGGGCCAGCAGGTAATATGGGCCACCTGAAGCAAATCATGTCGTGACCGTCGACCGGTAACCGATGACCGGTGTGAGCACCATAATGTTGTTCATATGAACTGTATACGAAATTATATCGTCGTGAGAGCATCCGATGGCGAAATTTCTCTGAGAAAATTGCTGAAAACCAACAAGGTACGTAAAACATACGGCATTTTTTTACCCTGATGTAAAATTTGATATTTCACAGAATGTGATGATGAAAGAGTGTTTTAGGGGGTAACCTCAATTGTTTTGTATATTTAGTAAGCTTATAGTTTCATTTTGATCATATTAGCGTGTACAGGTCAATTTCTTGTAGTGAAGGGGTGCAATGTGGCATTGAATGCTTGCCTGACACAGCAACATTAGTGCAGGAAATATGGGCCATCCAAAATGGCGGAAATGATTCTGGTACTCAGTATTGGGATGAGGCATCAATCTCTTTGCTACGATTTTTTTGGGTATATTCACAGTATATAATTAATATAAATAACTTATTGTAGGCCTATATTAACTTATATAATGAAAATAATATTTAAACAATAAAAAAAAATGAAATATATATTCAAAGTATTTACTGAAGGGTCTGATAATTTCAAATGATATCTTAAAGTTAATGATTTTCAACATTTTATGCAAATTCCAGACATGATAGAGTTATTGTAGTTTTTAAAACATACATTAAATGCATGTGCCCATATTACCTGCACATGCAGGTAATATGGGCACTTTGGTAATGACGTCAACATTTGAATATTGCAGACAGGGGGGTTGGTGATAATTGTTTTTCTTCACAATAAAAGTTAGAGCAGTAGTTATTGATTCATATCAAAGATTACTCTGTGTGTCATTTTGCAATTTTATGCAAATTAGGCAAATTAGCTTAGGGGGCCCATATTACCTGCATGTACCCTAAACGTTTATTTGATTCTCATAATACTTTATAGGTTCTACTCCAATAGTACCTGGCCCTTTCTGAACCAAATATTTTTTATGTACATCGATGAGATACCGGCATGCTATTGTTAAAATAAATGTAACAATGCGAAGCAAGTATACAAAGCTGCATATTTTTATTCCTATCTTAGATAAAGCAAACTCAAATGTTATATCAAATACATTTATGTAACTCGTTTAGGAAAGTTAATCGAAATGTTTTTGTCCCTACCCCCACACACAGCGAAAATAAAATGCCTAACAACATGGTAAAAGGGCAATAATCATCATTAGGCCTACTATTGTTCCTGGCTTTCACTTGCCATTGGCTTCTTTAAAAAAAAAAAAAAAAAAAAATAACAATACCCACTAGTATGTAATTATTTTGAATGAGCGCACAATGTAGTCATCAGATTAATCACACCTATTATTTTAGAATTTCTTGATCACACTCAAAAGTTATTCAATAAAATTACCATGATAAAAGCTCACGCCTCGAACATAATTCCTTCCACAGACAATAATGACATTTTAATGACTGCGGTTTTCACTCTCATAACCCTTGTAATTTTAGGCATATGTTTGTGAATCAAAAATATTAAAAGAACAAGAAAAGAGATCAGAATGAAAATAGGCCTTTACATTTATATGATTACGAAAAAAGGTTCTTTTTATTTAGCCCATGCATGACACCCATAGTCGTTTGACCCACACATCCAACCTGCTTCATCTTCGCTTCTAATATCGTATCTTCATCATGTATATCTTCTCACGCACTATTTGTTCCTCTATTATGATGAATAAGAGCATTTTATTCTGGATGGGCATGCCAATCTGACGTCTTTTCATCGTGGCGCCGCGCTATTCTTTGACAAATGAGACACCGCCACTTAAACGGAACCCTGGATGAAAGTATTAAAGGGATCGTAATGAAGCGGGGAAATACCTTATAAAATTAATGTGCGTTTTAAAGGGAGCTTTGACTATTCGGATAGGATATTATGTTATCAAATGAGAAATAAAATTACGTAGATAACAAGGGGTATATCAATCTAAAAGTACTTAACCTAAATGAGATACACATCGTGTTATATTGGTTTGAAACATTTTATGGGACAAGTGTTTTAAAGTCTACTTTAAAGATACAGAGAAGAAGGAGAAGAAGAAGGAGGAGAAGAAGAAGAAGAAGAAGAAGAAGAAGAAGAAGAAGAAGAAGAAGAAGAAGAAGAAGAAGAAGAAGAGGCAGAAGAAGAAAAAAAAAAGAGGAAGAAGGAGAAGGAGAAGAAAAAGAAGAAGGAAAAGAAAAAGAAGGAGAAAAAAAAGAAGAAAAAAGGAATATGAAGAAACGAATCTAAAGAAGAAAGCGATATCTCGACATTTTTTTATGAGTCATGATGGAACCCGTTTGATTCCTCACTTTAACATTTCTTTACTAAAAATAATCATCTTATATATCAGTTCTGTAATACATAAAGCAATATTTGATTGTCGATATATTTCAATCCGCTTTAAATGGTGAGTAGGGAAATCATGTCAGGCACATCATTTATGCTGCCATGATCGACTCTGAACATCAGTATCATCTCTGTCATACGGTGATACGTGACGTAATATTTCCAGGTACGTGGATTTTCATAGCGTCACGTATACGCACGGAAGAAAGTGGTACGTGAGAGAGAGAGGGGGAATAATACAGATACAGAAATAAGAGAGAGAGAGAGAGAGAGAGGGAGAGAGAGAGAGAGAGAGAGAGCGAGAGGGGGTGGGGGAGACAAAGGAAAAGAAATAGAGAGAGGTTAAATGATAATCATAAAGAAATTATTAAACTCTTAAGGAAAGTATATTTTGGAAGGAATTTTGTTTCCGTTAGAATTTATTTACAGAGATAAAAGATAAGAAAAAAAGGTCTACAAATTAAGACAGTGAAGAAAAATGAGGAAGTCTTCTCAAAATGATATATGTCTGTGGTACAAAAAAAAACAAATTAAAATAAAAAAAAATAAAAATGTATACAATTAATTTTGTATTATTTGCTTTTGTAAAAGTTATGCTAAATTTTGTGCATCGAGGAGAGAATCGAAATTACACAAATCCGTTGAGCGTATTACTGCTTCCCGTTAGTTGAGTTAAACTGCCCGTCATCTTGGCTTTCTTTGTCCGAATCCTACATAAAGCCATAGACCCGGCATGCGCAAAATTGATTTTTTTTTTTTTTTTTTTTTTTTTTTTTTTTTTTTTTTTTAATTGGAGAAAAAACCAACATATTTCAAGATATATAGCACCAAATGAGATGAAAAATTGCAGAAGAAAGTCTATTTTTCCTGCTTCATGGAAATACCAAACACTAGGCCTACCAGGTTGTGACAAATCTTCAAACTATAAAAATTTCCCCACTTCTACCATTTTATTTGATATAGACTGTATATTTGATTAAATTAATTTTTTTTTTTGTTATATTTTTCACGTGCCCAAAATATAAAGAAATCTGCCATGATATTTAGTAACACTTGCAGCATTTCATCGGGCTCATTATTTATAATGTATAATTCTAATCAAAACACGAATTTGTAAAATATTCATATTACCACAGGCCTACGCGAAGGGGACACTAGGGCACTACAAACCCATCCAGATACCCTGGCAGTACAAAAGAATGATAGAGGCTTCGTTTTTTCTTTAACCCTGTGGTGTTTTGGGTTCCCAGAAATTATGAAGAGCCATAAAGGGCCGAGGAAAGGGTTGTTTGGGGAATTTTCTTTTAATACTAAGTCCGTTTTTTTTTTCTCTCTCTATTACCCTTCACCAAGACTGACCGACTTTTGAAAGAGTAAAAGTCATGTTTTTTTTTTTTTTTTTTTTTTTTTTTTTTTTTTTTGAGAATTGTTTATTCTCCAAGCTTCTTCAACATAGAAAGGAAGGTTCGCGGTGAATGGAAAATACCCCCCCCCCCAAAAAAAACAACAACAACAACAAACAAACAAACAAACAAACAAATCTCAAATTGTTTGAAAGTTAGACATGTAATTAATATTCGATATTAACGATGGAGCAATTGTCGCCAAAGCAAATGTCATAGACCAGGAGGGCATTTCATGAAAGGACTTGTCCGACGTTTTATCCGACAAACTGTTATAAGCTACTGAAATGCTTGCATCTGATTGGCTGAGAGCAAATTTGTCGGATAAAATGTCCCAACGACAACTCCTTTGATGAAATGCCCCCCGTAATTCACATGCTAGCACCGCGTCACTGCTAATAATCTTGAGGCCCTTTCCGACTTTACAATAAGTTCCACGTATACAAACGAATCAAAAGTGCTGTCGAAAAATATATACAGCAACCCAATTAAACCCCATTTCTTGTGATTATTTTTTCAAAAATCAGTATTGTTCGTTGATAAGCATTACAATACTAAACGCATGTAATCAATTTTCTCCCAAATCACTCATTTTTTCTTCTATCAATTGATTCTCATAAAAGTATTTCCCCATACTTATCCATCTCCATAATCATTTTCTTTCCTCTTCATTTCTGCCTACGTTTCATTTCTAATCTGTAGTGCATATCTTTATATGAAAAGTACTGGCTTTAATGAAAGAAAACATAAATGACGTCATATACATGATTTTGAAAGACCTAAGAAATGGACAGTTTATTCATATAAAGCACTCCTTGAATTATTATTATTTCACAATTCAATAAGATGCATGCATATTTATATTTTAAGTTGGCAACATCACAAAAAATTTGAATATTGCCCTTATTAAATATCATGGAATGTCTTTCATCTATAATCACATGAATATTTAAATGGATATCGGATACAAAAATTACCCTAAAACCATGCATCATAAAAAAAAGGAAGTTTTCAGTATTTTCTACAAGACAAGAATTATATAATCATTAGACGTTATCTAGGTCAATGAAGGAAACTTGTACTTATCGACCAATTAATCATTTCATATTACATGCACCATTACTCCATTGTAAATAAAAATCATGATATAGAAAATTAACACGCTAGACAGCCCAAACACCCATGCACACACTGAAATTCACACTGCAGGAGACTCCAGGAGACTTACAAGAAGAACTAATTCTCGTGCGGAAGATTACCTCACAAAATATAATCAATTTTAGAAAATTAGTCAACCCAGATTGTAATCTTTGACATTTCAATGTCCCTCCGTGCTAAAAAATGAAGTTATATTTACTATCTTAAATATGTATAGGCTGATCATGGGCTTTAGACAAAATCTTTCGATTAATTTCAAAAATCCATTTTAATTAAAAGTAGTTTCCTTTGCAAACCCATATTTCAGCTACACTGACAAAGAAGATTATCAGATTATCCCTCATGCAAGTTAATGTGTTATTGATCACAAATTTTCAAGTATACCTATAATAAACATTGAAAAATTATAAAAAAGTATATGAATGTATTGCATGGAATCAAGTAGAGTCTATGTTGCTTTTTTCAAACACATCGATCTTGTTTTCATTTTATAGGAATCTGTTACAATTCTCTTTTTTTTTGCTACACAGTGCGTATGGAAAAAAAAAGGTAATCCATTGTCGAAGGGGCCATATTTCCAGCTCATTCTATTTTTTATATCTATTTTCATCATATAATTGAAGATGAACTCCTCACCTTTACAATGATACCCTTATTGAATCATAAAAATGTAATGCATAACCAAGTTAATTGCAAAAGAAGGAACAGGTACAAAATCCATTTTTCCATGTTTTTTGTCAAAGGGCGAAAGACTGAGAGGATGTTTCAAAGGAGTCGCACATTCATCGCACGCAATTCTATTTCAATGCTCTGGGACAGCAGGGACAGCATTCTCTCAGTCTTCTTTCATTTTCTTATAACTTAGAAAAATGGATTCTGTACCCGTCATCTTCATTTGCAATTTAATCAATTATGCTTTACACTTCTGATAAAAGAAAGTATCATAGGAAAGGTTGAGAGTTCGTCTTGATTATGTGTTACAGATGAACAGCAAAAAACAAATGACCTTGGAAAATAGACACCCTAAAATGGATTACCTTTTTTTTTATATGCACTGTAGATGCAAAGGCAATTTTATTTCAATTTCAATTTGTCGCCTACTCTTTGCAATTTAAAAACAAATTAAATTCACTTTCATATCGCACATGCTTCAAGCTACACATTACAGTCGACTCCTGTTATAACGAACACTTATACAACAAATATTTCATTATAGATGTAAGAATGTGATTCTCCTCATATATCAATCTCAAACATGAGCACATATGTCACTGGCTTGTATAGTTCAGTTATAATGACATTTCAATTATTACAAGGTAATTGGCTTGGTCCACGCACTTCGAATTATGTAATAAACAGGAGTTGACTCTTATATTAATGCAGATTTTCACAACCAGCAATACCATCAACTAATGATGAACTGATGTTGAATAATAATATAATTACTCTATATTCAATTTTTACATCTTACAATGGGTAATTCTCAGATAAATTTACATATAAAAACCTACACTCTTACTAACAATTATAATAGTGCATCACATTGATGTCACAATAAAATAAATAAATTGCTATTCTCATTGTTGCGTTATATAAGCTTCTTAATGGCAGCTATTCAAATAAATACATACACATGTACAATTACTACTTGGTAAACATCTTCTATATATAGTTAACCAATATTTTGCAATTAGTTTGTAGTAAAAAATATGTGTAATGCCACTTTACCTTTTTACATCTCATACATCAATCACAGATTAGTAAACGTGTATGATCTATCTACTTATTACATGCAAATGAGTCATTATACCAGAATGACTAAAATGAAGGTTCAGGTTTGCAAAATAAAAATGGGCTTTGTTATCAAAACCAGCCAGTCGCTCTGTTCAAACTTTGGTCTAATGTAATGCTGACTAAATTATATTTAGTTTCATATCAATTGGATTGCAGTATATGAAATAATTATTACAATTATCACCTTGCAGGATCCTGCAAAGTGATAATTTGGATGCAACATGAAATATATTTAGGTGTTGCATCTAAATTATCACCTTAAAAGATGCTGGAGGATCCTGCAGAATCCTGATCAGCACATGATATTGATCAGGATTAGAATCCTGCAAGGTGATAATAAGGATTGCAATGCCTGACATATCATATCTCAAAATAATTTGTTTTTATTTTCTTTGTTTGGGGTAATGTATACAAATTGAGTGGAAATAATATGGATGCAAAACAAGTTTTTGTATACAACTAAAGATTTACACTCACAGTACACACCGTGGAATACATGTAATTACATAATTTGCATATCTCATG
>CALNVZ010002100.1:9638442-9671804 GCA_940671915.1 Paracentrotus lividus
TTGAGTACTGAATATGTATGTTCCTACATTAATATTCACCTTTTAAATATGTTTATCTGAAGAACTGGTTGATACAGTAGTTTTTTTTTTACTATACGGTTGACAAGGAATTTATAGTCGACCAGTTATCAGATTTGCTCCAAATTTGCTCCAAAATTTATTGTCCAAAACAAATCTTGAAAGGTGAAACAGAAATTTATGTTGCCCAATTAGTCGTGGGCCTGGCAGCCACTGAGCAGCCCCAGATCGACATTGCTCTATCCCTTTTTTGTTGAACGCCAAGCAACTCCCATTTTTTGACGCCTTTGGTATGATGTGGTCAGGAATCGAACCACAAACTCACGATTATGAGGCAGATGATCTGTCCACTGAGCCAACATATCGGTAGGTATTTTAATTAAGTTTTTAATTTTCTTTTCGTCATTCATTACTCACAGGGTTATCTAATGTTACCTGAAGACACCTATACGTCTTCATCAGCTAGTGAGAGCTATGCTCCCCTCCCCCTCCTCCAAGCGTAAGAAACCTAAGGATATGAATGCAGTCAAACGTGCCCCCAAACCCAAGATAACCATCAACCCTCTAGAAGAAATGATGAAGACTTTAGAGCTTCCCAACATTGGTGAACATGGGATCCAAGCAGAGAAAGAATTGGACACACTCAAAACAAGAGCAAGGTAAAGATTGTCTTGTCTTAAAGCTGTAGGTACTTCTGCTAAAAACTGTATTTAGTGTGAGCTTAGAATATATTTTAAATATACTTTTTAAATGATATCTGATTGTTTGGGATTCCATTTTGGATACAATATAAAGACAGAGATTCCACTTAGTACTATATATAAAACCTGAAATTTGCACCAAAAGATGCTGGAAAGTGCATGGATCTGGGCGCAAAGGGGGAAAACATGGGCTGAAAATACATCAAAAGCAGAATTTTGGAAAATTTAACTTCCTGATTTCAGGAAGTAGTATCGCTGTGAATAAGATAGGACAATAACCTTCCAAATTGGCATTTGGCCTGTAGGTTTGAGTGAAGAGAAAGCATGCTTCCTTTTGTTTGAAATTAGCATTAAGAAGTTACGTTGTACTTTATTGCATCCTATATCAGATACCTCCTTGATGAATGATGGATCATTATCGTATGGTACTCAACGTCACCAACCCTCAGCTTGCCCATTCAGCTAGTGCCCCAAGTCACCAGACATAAAACCCGTCTCATCAAGTCAGCTAAGCCTCTGCTTGAATCCGGACCCAACCGTCCACACTCAGCAGCATCCAATAACTTGGACTTCTTGCCCCGCCAAAGCTCCCTATCAGAGCGCCCTCTGCTCCTGCCGTCACCCTCTTAATGCATCCAGACCATACAGCTCTATGTCACTACCAACAGAACAGCCTAAGAAGGAGGATACAACGGGTAGACACTCTAGAGTGAGGATAGAGTTGATGGTGTTGATCAAGGATACACGTCAAGATACTATAGAGGAGGATCTTCACTCAGCAGGTCAGTATTAGCTTCCTAATATCAGGACCCTGTTCCTAAAACTTACTATCAATCATACATGTAACTCCGCCATCAATTTCAACTACATTGTACATGTATCATGGTAACATTGCACAACAGCTAGTTAAAATCATGAGTTTTCCTTGAAAGTTTATTAAATGGTAACTTTTATGCTATGGGGCCTAGTTTGCTTGCCAAGACCGTCGCCTTTCCACAATAAAATATGCCTGGTTGTTTCTTGGAAAGTTGCTGGAGATTGAACATTGGCTTTAATGCGATGAACCTGCAAAATTTTATCATGTTTGTAGAGTGGATCTTCCGTTAAATGTTGCAGGGTTTATGCATCACAGAAATGATTTGTAATGGAAAACAGATAAGAAAGAGTGCACAAACCTTTGTTTCCTATATATTGGATATAGCTTGACTGTATTCTTATTGTACATACTTGTTCTTACACCTGTTATAATTGTGCAGCTCAAATGCAGATTTATTTTAAGCAACATTTCCTACATTTGAAAGTTCAGACTGTACATGATCTCAATTTATTATCTCTGTCTTTGTTTTCCTTCAGGACTACTAAATTGAGCAGTCCGCAGAGAATGATGTCGGGGAAGACGTCTATTGTAGAAACGGAAGCTAGCGGAGACAAAGCCCGGAAATCAGCTCCGTTGATAGGCTGTCCAGTGTATCCTTTAACAAACATAAACATATGGTTGCAAATGAGTGATTTAGACAAGCCTCTTGTTTCAGTTTACCCCAAACATATTTGAATGAATAAAACTACTTGCAGCTACTTCAAGTAGTTTTATATTATTTGTGCATACTGTATAAGCCTGAATTTTGGGGTACTAAACTATATTTCATGATTTTGGAGGCTAGGTGGGAATTCTGTGAGAGCGTAAGTTTGTGATTTTTGTGATGTTTGCTTGACTCTGAATAGTATAATTATTGCAGTGGAATTTTTGCATGGGCAGACTTTAAAATATATTTGATAATAACCATGTATATATTGTTTATTGCTAGTAAAATAGTTACAATTCTACAGTAAACTTGGTTTATGGACATGTCTTAGTGAGATATATGGTTTGAGTATGGTTATATATTCATCTTAAATTCATTCCAAATCCATCAGACTATTCAGATGCTATAGAAGTAAGGTAGTACTCTACATGTACATGTAGTTTCTCAGATAGTATGGAAACTTTAAAAGACTCTGTAATTAATGTTTCTTGCTGCTTTCCTTAACCATAGTTGTTCAGTGCCTTACGAGCTGAGATGCTAGGAGATACCATAGCCACCTGTAAGTGTAGTCGTCATCGTATTCCAGTTATCACAGACCTGGAGCTGGATAAGTTCTTAACTACCCATGTACCTAGAGAGCAGCTAGTGGTAGTATGTGTGGTATCTTCTATGTTTCCTGGGCTATGCCATGTGAGAGATGCTGGTTAGACTCTATGAGACTATGAGTAGAAACAGGACAAAACCTTGTTATCAGGTATAACCATATTGTCTCTTGCTTCATTTAAAGCTGTTTATTTTCTTACATAAATGATGTGTTACATTGTGACATCTCATAGCTTATAAGTCTTTAAATGTAATCCTATGAAATCAAAGTTTTTTACCTTCCACATACCCCCACTCCCCCCCCAAAAAAAAAACAACAACAACAACAACAACCCGCAATTAACAAAATCATATGTTGATTAATTTTCAAAGGAATGTATATGTTAGACGTTTCCCCACTACCCTATGGAACCTACCTAATGACCCATAAAGTCAGAAATCTAAACTGAGGGTTGATTTTAAACCTGAACATTTATTTTTTCAGAATATAGAGCATGATTTACTTTCAGTTACTATATTCAACTCTGCCCTCTGATAACATGTTTTTTTTACTTGCTTGAATGCTACTGTTACTTAATTACCTGTTTCTATTACCTGTATCTTCCTTGTGTTTTCTAGTGCCGAGGTGACAGGTATAGACTCCTTTATATACGACACGATAGCTGCTGTTCATGTGTACGACCAACAAACAACCTGAGCTCTATAGAAGACATAATGCAGTACCAGGCATGTTTATGGTAAGTCTCTTTAATTTGGCATGTGAGGGGATTGTCACAAGGAATGTTAGGAGTGGTATGGTGTAGACAAAGCATTTGTCGATTCATATCAAAGATTCTAGATTCTAGATGAATTTGCCAATGATCCCACTCCTGCTATCTTGGTTTAAAAAGAAAAAACTCTTGGATGTAGATTAAAGATTATTTTTCTTATGCTGGTGAAATACTCATATTGATACTTTGGATGTGGACTGCAAGTAAGACTTTTACTGGATAATTAGAGGATTATTATTCTTTAATTTTTTACTTTTATACTTATTGCAAATACTGGTGTACACAAAATGTACTTACACACTGTTGTAACATCTAACTGCGACCCTTGACCTTGTTCTATTTCTAGATCTATGGAGGTGGTAAGCTACTATTCTGTGATCATATCTTCAATGGTTACGGCAATGCAAGGAAAGATTTTCAGAAGCAACTCTCACGAACACTCAAAGAACACAATAAGGCCATTATCTACCCAGAGATTTCAGATTTAGGTAAGTGCCTATCAAGACACTTTGCATATCTCTACAATAAATTGTTTCTTTCATAGGTCTATATCAATGTTTAAGCACACTTATTACCTTGTTCATGTTAACCATAGTATACTTTGTCTTGATGTTTCAGCCTGGAACATGAAATAATAAGAATTGAACATATGTAGATTACTGTATAATCCAATATTTTTGCATACATAATATTTCGCAATCTTGGACTAGTTGGGGGAAATCTTAAAGTGGATAATTTCAAGATTTTGTGATCTTTTCATCACTATAATTAGCCGATAGTGAAGTGAAAATTTTCACAAGGATAGACTCATGATACAAAATAAAACCACCACTAAATATATGGCTTATACATAACATTACATTACCAAGGTATTTTGTATCCATTCGTTGATGATAAATCTATTAAGTTCCTTGATAGTGAAAACCTGTGATTCCTCTTAATTTTCACCAACGTGCAAGTAGGGGAAAGCATGGTCCAAGGTCAGCATGGGGAGGGGAGATAGGAGGCCCCATACTCCCAGTCTGGAAAGAAGAATGTAGCCCTACACTGGACTTGATGATCATACTGGTATAGTCCAATCCACGTCAGTTTCATCCTTGGTAGTAGTAAAGCATTCATTTGGTAGTATCATCCTCCCACCTAGGCCACATACCAGTGGAAGGTAAGTTCTCTAAAAACATCATAAGGTATTGTCATAAACACAGACCATTATGTTGCATTTAACTTTGCTATTGTAATGATTAAATATTGGTCTTTGATGTGTGATTATTTGATGAGCTTATATGTCTTCATTGTCAATTTCCAATCATTAATTACATCCAATTTAGTTTACAAAGTGCTTATGATTAGAGACATATAGTAAAGAAAAGCAATGTGAAAGCAGAGTGGTATGGAAACTCATTTTTCGCGAAATCAATTCTTAGAATTCCTTTTTCATTTCCCATAAGTAATATTTTGACCCATTAGTTCTTGTTCAGTCATGTTTCCTTTCCTGAATTGGTTGCTTTTGTTGATGATGAGCTTAGCTATATATCATCATACATATTTTTTTGTGGTAGATCCTTATTACTCGTATTACTATTTACATGTTTGTTTCTTTTTAGGTACATTGAGACAAGAGCTGACAGTGTGATGAGAAGAGCACCTCCTAGGCCTGCAAGTCACCTGGTAGCGTGGAGAAAAGGATCCTTTGTGAGAAGATTATCTCTCGATATCATTTAACTGCTTAAACAGACTTGGACCATGTTTCAAATATTGCTGGTCGTATCGTCTGTTAGTCAAAGACAGAGTCCCTTGTGTGAAAGACAACTTTCCGCAAGTCATCCGTTCCCAGAATATATGATACTTGTACAAAAAGAAACGTTTGTACGTGTCAGCTGTTCCTGGAAGACATGGTCCTTATGTGGAAGACGGCTTTCTGCATGATCCTTGAAATGAACCTCCCGATATAAATTGAATGGACATGAATCATTTTTGATATTGTGAGAACCTATCTACAAGTCTTGTATTCCTGAAAGACATCTTCCCTGTGCAAAAGACAACTTCTTCAAGTCACCTGTACCAGGAAGACTGGCCCATGTGCGAAGGACAACATAGGACAACAAAAATGTTTCAAATATTGCTGGTCGTATCGTCTGTTAGTCAAAGACAGAATCCCTGTGTGAAAGACAACTTTCCGCAAGTCATTCCTTCCCAGAATATATGATACTTGTACAAAAGAAAACGTTTGTACGTGTCAGCTGTTCCTGGAAGACATGGTCCTTGTGTGGAAGCGGCTTTCTGCACAATCCTTGAAATGAACTCCCGATATAAATTGAATGGACATGGATCATTTTTGATATTTTGAGAACCTATCTACAATCTTGTATTCCTGAAAGACATCTTCCATACATGTGCGAAAGAAACTTCTTCAAGTCACCTGTACCAGGAAGACTGGCCATGTGCGAAGGACAACATAGGGCTGACAGTGTCATGATTCACCTTCTGCAACTCACCAGGAGGATAGGAAAAAAATACTCCTTTTTTGGGAGTCAAAGACACGATCCTTAAGTTAAAGACAGTTTTTTTCTTCAAGGCGATTGCCTCCTTAAAAGGAAGTTCACCCTGGATTTAAATTAATAAAAAAAATTTAAAAATGCAGAAAAAAAAGAAAGAATATTAGTGAAGGTTGAAAGAAAATTGACCAAAACATAACTAAGTTATGAATATTCAAAATATTGATTCTGTGCCGTCACATGCGAGCTGCTCCCCTATGTGTTGTGCAATGTAAATTCCATAAAGTGTCTTTTTTCAAAAGAATATTAATAATTTACCTGTTCGGTCGACATATCATCAAACATACATTAAAAATACATGCCTCTGTCAAGACCATGAAAAAAGACAAATTTATGGAATTTAATACACAACACATGGGAGAGCAGCTCGCACGTGACGTCACAGAATCAACATTTTTCTATTCATAACTTCGCTATTTTTTGGTCGTTTTTCTTCCAACCTTCACTCATATTTTTCTTTTATTTTTCTGCATTTTTTAACACTAATAAATTCCAGAGTGAGCTTCCCCTTTAACCCTATTCAGACTGGGGGGGGTCAATTTGACCCCCCCTGAACAAATCCGCGACTGCCGCGCAACGCGCTGCGAATCGCAACCCGGCGCTTTATGACTTTTTTCTTTCAAGTGTCCCGCAACTTTTGACACCAAGTTCGAAAAAATCGGACACTCCGTTGTTGCGTTACGCACATTATGTAATCGCATGTCAGGCCAAAATGAACGAAAATCGTCAATTGTGCATGCGTTTGTGTACAAATACTGCTTTTTTTTAAATTGCTTTATAACACTGATAATTGTGTCTTCTGAGCCTTTGATTAATATAAATTGGTCTTTATATTGATCAAAATACATTTCTCAAGCATAAAAAATTTACAAAAACAAAGAAAAACATAAGAAATAAACATAGAATACATAAGAAATTCATTAAACAATAGAATACAAAAAGAATTAATTTGAAATTTCTGAATTTGTCAATTCATACTGTTGTCTATGCTACTCAGCAACTTTTAGAAAAAATTTGGGCTCATAAACTATATTTATTAATGAAATATTAACGATTTCAATAAAAAGCATCTAATTTGCATACGTGAGTATGCATAAATTAGCATAAATTAATTATGTGAAATTTTTTTCAAAAAAAATATATCAGGACACCCTTACATGTGCAGCAACGTTCGTGCAAATTTCACGCATCGGACCATCGCGGCCGAGATCTCAGGGGGGTCAATTGACCCCCCCCCCCCCCAGTCAAAATCTCCTCTTAAAATGCCAGTCTGAATAGGGTTAAAGACTGATCCTTATGTGACAGACAACTATCTACAAGTCATCTGTTCCTAGAAGACATAATCCTTGTCGGCAAGACAATATCTACACCTACAAGTCTTCTGTTCTTGAAGGCATGTACTTGTTCAAAAGAAGTCTTTCTTATCTCATAAACTGAAGATGATACCCAGGGAGACAAAATTATTATGATCAGTCCTTGCCTAAGAAGTTGAGATGAAATGGTTTTGAAGGTTAAATCTATATTCAGATATATTGTAGCTGCAGGCTTAACTTAACATTAAGTTTTACCTTGCCGCTAAGAATTTTAGCTATATCCCATCTTCAAATGTATTTCAAAGTAAGCTACAGATAATACTATTAAAAAAACATTGTGGGTGTCTACATACTACTGTAAAGGCAGATTTTTATCCTATGATGTTATTTATACAAAATATTTATGTATTGAAATATTGCTGTATTTCATTATCTGACTGCTTCTTGAATTATCGATGTGCTTCGGGTTATAACTTCCAGTCAATGACGGTGGTGAAGATATCATCATTAATTATCATTGTATCTCTCAAAATGCATTCTACATTCACTCTTCCTGCAAAATGAGTCTACGCTCTAAAAAATGTAATCAACAGAACAGTGAATAGGGTAAATCTTTCACCATGTACTTTATTAAAGGTTACTAAATTAGAAAAATATTATCCATTTTTCGTTAGGAGGTATCCTCAGAAGTCACAACTTACCACCCATACTTTCAAAATACTTTTGGTAATTAATGATGATCATTTGAAAAGCCCATACATTGCCATTCCGCTGCTAAGCCCCGCCCTAAAAAGCTTCATCGAAGCGATATCGTAGTCACGTGACTGTGACGTATTGTGAGTAAGCCAGCTTCATGGACAGTTCAGTGTGTATGCGTAGAGGCAGGAGCCGCCTGAAGCTGGCGGGGCCGTATGCCTCACGCTCCCGTTGCACGACGACTATATACTGTTCTTTCATACATACATTGGTCACTAGAATGTTGATTTTGGACACGATTCATCTATAAATTTCTAATTTGTGTGTGTGAAGGTTGTAGTAGGAGCACTGAGGATGCTATAGGGCCTAGCTTTTATGCATGCATCTTTTTCAAAAGAGATTTAAAGCTTTTGGAGTTTGGAAAGTAAGTCAAGCTTGCTGAGCAGCTTGCAGACTGGCTACGGGCCACAAATACTTGCAGTGATTTTGCCGAAGTTGACTTTAAATATTCCTAATCGATATGAAGGAAATGAGAATATTGTTTACGTAGTTAGACTACTGACAATAATTAACATCTCTCTACTTACAGTTTATCAAATAGAAGTCAATTTTGATGATTAACAGTCACTGTAGTAATTATGTAGGCAGACTGAATTCAGGACAGTTATGCAATATACAGGCGACGAGAATCAGACTATATACAATGTACTATATACAGTCTGTGAGTGTGATGTGTAATTCGCCGCTGCGAAATATGCCAATGGGCAGCTATCGTCCAAGTGCATCTTGTGTGTTGTATATACTAAATAACATACGACCTTATCTGCCCCAATCAGCTCAATACTCTGCGTGCGACGATGGATACACGGATTCTATACATAAACTCACAGTCGTAAAAACCAGTCGTCATGTTAATGCTGGGGGGCTATTTAGGTACACAATTATGCACTAAACTTCAAGGGACACACAAACGATGTTAATGCGTGTAAGACAGCGTGCAGTCGACAGCAAGAAGACAAGGATGTTTGGTAAAAGATTAACGAAGATTTGAATAATTTTGGGCAAAATTGTTCACTGATGATTGTGTAACAGGTATTTCTCAAAGAACTTTGGATACAAATACATTCATCTCTCGTTCAATTTTTCGTTAGTTTTTCTCTTTGCACAAGGAGTCCAATATTACGTTTGGTGTACATACATGCATTGGCCAGTCGCCGTTTTTTTGGGGTCTTAACTTAATAAGTCATTCCGCTATGAACCAAATCAGCACACAGGGTTTCAGAATGTTACCAAAACTATAGTTTCCACATTTTCGGCAAATTGAGACTTTTCTTATGAAAAACAAATTCACTTTCGTTTTCAGAAAGGTAATTATCCACCGAATAAGCCCAATTTGTTTTCTAATTTAGTAAACCTTTAAAGGGATTGTGTGGAGAGTGCTCTAATTTTTAATAATATATATCTAACGAAGGATGAAAATATACTCAGTGTTGCTATGATGTTCGTGAATCTACAATCTATATGAGTAGGAATACTTTTTATAACATTTGTGTCATTTAATGCATTTCAAACAGCCAAATATGTGTACACAATTATGCAGATTAGAATGAGATAGCAAATTATGTAATATTACATGTATTCCAGGTTGTGTACTGTGAGTGTAAATCTTTAGTTGTATAACAAAAACTTGTTTTTGCATCCATAATTATTTCCACTCATTGTATACATTACCCAAACAAAGAAAATAAAAACAAATAATTTTGAGATAATGATAATGTCAGGCATTGCATCCTTATTATCACCTTGCAGGATTCTAAATCCTGATCAATTCATAGTCTGACATGGATTCTGCAGGATCCTCCCAAGCATCTTTTAAAGGTGATAATTAGATGGCAACACCTAAATATATTTCATGTTGCATCAATTATCACTTTGCAGGATCCTGCAGGTGATAATTGTAAAATTTTATTTTCATATACTGCAATCCATGATATTGAAACAATATAATTTGTCAGCTTACATTAGACCAAAGTTTGAACAGAGCGACTGGCTGGTTTTGATAACAAAGCCCATTGTTTAAATTTTGCAAACCTGAACCTTCATTTAGTCATTCTGGTAAATGACTCCATTTTGCATGTAATAGAGTAGAATAATCATAAACAGTTTTACTAACTGTGATTTGATGTATGAGATGTAAAAAGGTAAGTGGCATTACAACATTATTTTTTCTAAAACTATTGCAAAATATTGGTTACCTATATAATGAAGATGTTTACCAAAGTAGTATGTACATGTGGTAGTATTTATTGAATACTCCATAGAAGCTTATATAGACGCAACAATGAGAATAGAATTTATTTATTTTATTGTGACATCAATGTGATGCACTATTAAATTGTTAGTAATGAAGTGTAGGTTTTTATATGTAAATTATCTGAAATACCCATGTAAATGTAGAAAATTTGAATATAGAGTATTATATTATTATTCAACATCAAGTCATCAATTGTTGATGGTATTGCTGTTTGAAAATCTGCATAATAAAGTCAACCTGTTATTACATAATTCCCGAAAAAGTGCGTGGGACAAGCCATTACCTTGTTAATATTGAAATGTCATTTACTGAACATAACAAGCCAGTGAGGGGGGGGGGGGTGCAGAAAGGGTAAGTATACATAAGCACATTCATATGTGTAGCAAATACAATTATGGTCATGTTGTGAAAAGGAGTTAACATAAATACAAATTCAGGAGACAGTACACACCAAAACACGTTCAATGTAATATGTTATAGGGTCTTGTGATAACAAGAACATCTTCTTTTGTTGAAGAACAACACCACACCAAATCCCAAGATAAATATTATGGTACATATGTATGCACTAACAGTAACTTTGTCTGAAGAAAGTGACATGTGAACAAAAGTACACAACCATGCCTTTCAAACTGCATGTGTGAACAATTGAGCATGTAAAGATGTATTTTGAAATATGTACAAGCACAATGCAGTAACTGTTCCAATCCCACTATGTACAAATACCAGTACGTGTACTTCATGGACCAAATGTTGCTTTTTCATGAGCCGTTTTCTGTTATGAATATACTGGGAATATGATAAGGTTTGAATATGAAGCTCAACCTACCATTTCTTCCTGCGACTGCGGTTCAGTAGCCATGATGGTTTGACCCACATGAACCTTAGCCGTCTCCTTATGACAAATAAAGGTTAACGTGACCCCTGCCCTATTGACACAACGGAAGGTGATGTAGTCATTGACCTTGTACACTACTGGATTATGAAGCCTGAGATGTGGTAAAGGCCATTCCCATTTAGTAGTAAGTGCACCTTCCTCGTCAGCTATCATGCCACCTTTCTCTGTACACCACAACCTAATAAAAAAGAAACCACTTTTTCATAAATCATACATCTTCATAAAATATTATTCAACAGCAATTAAAGATCTACATGTAAGATTAAGATCACCTGCAGTTCACATGTGATTCCATCTGCTTATCCTCTGATACCTTAATTCTAAAAGCCCGTATTCACAATGGTGTCCTAAATTCAGCCATAGCTTAAATCTGTGGTTTACCTATACATTTTAGGTGGCAAAATGTGACACAATTCTGAACAGTAGATGTTCGATTTATTATTATTAAAAACTGCCTGGGAAACTATTAACTTAATTTCTTAACTATTATAGCATGATTCCAGAATCCAGTAAATATGTAAGGAACATCATAATTTACACAGGTTGTGTCACATTTTGCTACCCATATGTAAACCACAGATTTATGCTATGGCTACACCTTTGTGAATATGAACCAAAGGGGGTATCTCTTGTAAACCCAGGCGAACAAAGCGAATAGAAGAGAGATAGAGAGTATAGCCAACTATGTGAACAATAGGTATAACGATGGTGCTTCTTCTTTTGTACTGCTTGGTTAGGCAAGCATATTACAAAAGAACATGCATTAATCATTATTAATCCTTACTGAAACAGAGTAGGCTTGACTCTCTCTATATGCACTGTGCAAATTCTCTTTGTTCACCTAGGTTCACAACTCGGAGAGAAACCCCCAATCAAAATCGCCACTCAAGAGCCCAATCAGAATAGGGTTAAGGGCTGGGGTATCAAGGAATCAGCAAATGGAAAGACCCGTTAACCCAGGTTGCTTTTATATTACAGTATTAGGTAACATAAGAGAGCTAGGATCATTCTCACCATTGATTGGAACATAATAGCAGTCTGTTTACAATAGAATTAGATTGATACCAATCGTAAGATTGATTTTATCTTTTATGTTACAGGGCACTGGTCTACAAAAAAAAAACAATAAAAACAATCTGTCATATATATGAACAATGTAATGCAAAAATTACTATTCCATGCCTTCTAGTACAAAAAAAAAAAAAAAAAAAAAATCTAAACATTTACCGGTAAGTGCTTTTTAGGCATAGAATTTTAGAGAAAATCTACTTTAGTAGTTTACAAGTTGCCTTACCTGATGGTTTGTTTTTCATCATAGATACATCCTCTCCCTGTTGGTGTAAATGCAGCTAAATAAGAACTCTGTTCATCATCTTCATATACCTGTGTGTAATGTCCTTGTCTATGTTCCCCTGATGGACTTGTAATGATTGCAACTCTACCTGATGGGTAGCTGACAATCAAACAGTTAAGGTACAAACACATGGATGAACCACTCGACATTTGTCCCCAATATCAATGGCTAACACCTATATCTATTGTTGTTCACAATTGCGACAATATTTAACAAGATCATTGATTATTCATGAATCTGGTAAATTTCTGCAATGTAGAGGAAGATACATTGAAATTGGAATTAACTTGAGATTATTTTTCAAAGATTTCTTAAACCATCAAATGTTTTCTGATACAAATACATGTGCATACAACAAAGCACATGCACATCATGTTGATGATATACAGCATTTAAATAGCATCATATCTAATACTGTATTCGCTGTTATTTACACGCGATTAATTTTTCGCGCTAAGAGGCCTCAAAACATATTTGTGGGTTCTTAAATTCGCGCTGCATTCACGTACGAACTCAATTTAACCCATGCAAAGCATGCATAAGAAAGCATGCTCATATATTTGCGTGTTTTTAAATTTGCGCCGTACAATCTTTGCGCGAAATCCTCGAAAATTAATGTACCGCAAAAATTTCCACAATTACAGTATACTACAATAAATTAAGAGATGTGTGAAGGCACTCCCAATAAAGTAAACAAATTGCTTAAAGGAGGCATCATTTGAAGTGCAACAGAAAGAGATTATAAAATTATATTATATTATCAGCTGTGACAAAGGATTTTATCTGCCTTTGCACAAGCATAATTTTGCCGCTATCATGCCCAGACGATTGGGTCAATAAATCCATTGTCAGAGCTGATACTGCATCCACACTTGAACAATACTATGCACATGTAGATGAAATATGTTGACCTGAGCCATTGTTGTAAAGGATACTACAAAGTGACTGATCCATCTGGTACAGCTGTCATGAACTTTGGTCTAATTTCATCAGGAGCTGGTTGAGGAATCTTAGGAGGAGGAGGTAACCTCTGTAACCTTTGTATACTACTAGAGGAGAGTCTGGGAGCTACTGCAACCGTTGTGGCCTTCTTGCTAGAGTTCATGTACTTTGCCATCGCCTCTCGTTTGGTATCTCCATAGTAACGCTTAGACAGCTGGTAAGTGTGGCCTTTCTCCTTAGCTTCAAAAGCAGCAACTTTCCTGAAGGTGTACGAATATGGAGGTACATGTACAGGGATTAATATGGCATGTATGTTTAACATTAACATGATTAATACTTACATGACCCTTAAAAGATAACAACAGCATGAACATCTTCTGCATCTCATGGTCTCAAAGAGATTACTAGCCAAAGTACGGTATGCCATTGAGGCTTCAAGTGGGTCAGGAAATGAATTTGTTAGTTCTGGTACTTGACATAGTTATGGTTTTCATGTTAAGTTCATCAAAAGTTTTATCAGGTTAGGTTTCACGTAGGGTCTCAACAGAAACTTCATATGTACGTGGAAGAATTTTGTTACAAGTTGTTACAGCAAATTCTTAACATTTGGAGCATCTATGACATTTACATGTACGTTGCACAACTGAAGTATAATGCAACATTAAGGTTAATATTGGATTACCTTTTAGCATGACATTCTACAAAACTATGCATGTACTCACGCTTCTTGTGATGATTGATTGAGTCTCAAGATAATGGTTTCTAAGATGCTTCTTCTAACAGCCTCATCTTGATCTTCATGTTGTATCAACCAACCAGTCTCCTCTTTAGCCTTGGTGATAGAGAAACTTATCACTTGAAGGAAGCTGGGCTGGGCAACACCGCCACCTATCATCAATTAACAGTATTACACTTTCATTACAGAAAAAAACAACAACAATATCGCAAACCAAAACAAATGTACATGTACTTAGAGACAGATAAGCTTTTCTGATTAGTAAAACTTTCGTCCTCAATTGGTTAAGATTACAGACTAATCAACTTGAGTTAAAAAATAAAACAAATCTTGAACAATTTAAACACACTGGTCTAAAGTAACCCCTTTCATGTGACAATTTTCCAACCAACTTCACAAAATTAGGCAAAAAAGCTGTGAATTCCAATATCTGACGTCACAAGCCGTAAATAGTATGAATACCAAACAATGCATTTATGGTTTGTGATGTCAGATTTAAGATTCATGGATTTGGATGGGACAGTGAAAGAAGAAACAAAGAAAATGAGTAAGTAAAGGCTTATTTCCGTTATCCATTTTATCATATTTCAAACCTGTTGCATTTGATTGCGGATATAAACCAGATATATACGGTCTTCAAATATTTTTGTGAAACTATGGTCCCTTCAGTGACACAAATGTACCATTTTCCTCCTAAGGAAAATGCACAGGACTCAAATAAGAATCATGCATGTACAGTCTTTAAAAAAAAAAAATCCATAAAACAATATGATTATTTCACAAAAATTAAGCTAATTAACATAATTTCCATAAAACCATATGATTATTTCACAAAAATAAAGCTATATTGACATGGTATAGAAAAACAATAAACTGAACCAGAAAATCATGCAGTAACATTGCAAAAGATAAAGTCTCAAAAAAGAAATTTCCAGTGAACCAAAGGTAATTGATTGGATGCAAACAACCCCAAGTGTTATGAAAGGCAAGAAGACCATGAATAATAATAAAAAAAAAAAAAAAACAACAACAACAAAAACAAAACAAAAAAAATGGCAGATAATTCCAGCCATACGTGTAAACGGAAAACATTAATTTAAAGTGCACTTTAAAACTTTCCTTTTTTAATACCCTCCATTTTGAATAAAAGCTTTCCAATTACTTTTGTAAGTATTTAGGATACAATTCTTGCAAAATCGGTTTTGCATCCACACATTTTTCTGATAAAAGTAAAATTTTAAAATAATCTAACAAGTAAACTTCAAAGCAACAACCACACAAATGAACAAATCTGGATTAATGTACATGAATGCTGTACGTTAATCTGAATGATTAAAGGTATGATATTGTAAAATACAGCAATACAAGATACATTCAGGAGTATTGTAGAGTTATCATAGATGCAGTTTGAAAACTTGACTGAAGATACAGATGTTCATTTTCTGACAAGCCACTGTAGTTCTGTTAAGAATCATATTTACATTAAAATCTATCTCATCAGAGGGATACATGTGTAGACCTGATTTGAATCAAGAATGTGTATGTGTCTATATGTTCTATAATTATGTTCATTGCCTTGATTCTTGAAAAGTATGCACATTCAGTGCAACACTGTGTCAGTACTCATTGAAATTATTCAACATTATATACATGTAATATTTATTTGTTATTAATAGTAGGATAAACTGTTATTATCTGTGCCTACCCCAAAAAGTTATTGATCTTTAGTTTTTATCCTTTCTAAACAAATGTTAGTGTACACAAGTGTGTACTGAAAGCTTTCATTTCAGAACTGGGAAAAAAAAATCAAAATACACTAGAACCCAAGAACATAAACAAATGAATTAAAAGAAAACCTGAAAAAAAAAAAGAGAGAAAAAAAAAGAAGACCATTAAAATACATGTACAACTGAAAATTTCAAATGCAATCACATTTTCTGAACAAAAGTTAGTGTACACAAATGTGCACTAAAACCTTTAATGTCAGTACTGAAAATAAACTTCAAAATACACCAGAACCTAACAACTGAAAAAATACATATCCCGAAATAAGGAAAATCTGTAAATGAAACTGAAAATTAGAAGAAATCATATTTTCAAACAAATATTGGTGTACATAAGTGTGCACTGAAACCCGTTAATATCAGTATTGAAATAAACTTCAAAATACACTAGAACCCAAGAACATGAACTGGAAAAAATAAACCAAAACCCCAAATAAAGAAACCATGTAATGCAACTGAAAATTGGCATAACATGACAAGGATGTCTACCATAAACTGCATGTGGTATTCCGCTGCTGTAGTAGCATGCCTACGACCTTTCCTCATATAACGGCGAGATGCTCTCTCATCTGATCTCTGCATAATTGACTTTACATCTTCATGTAAAGGAGAGGATCGCATAAAAATGGGAGTACGTGTCACCGAACTTAAAAAACATATTTTGAGTTAAAGACATGCAGCCTTTATGTATACATCTTTCTGTTTATCATCATTGTCTCTTTCAAGAAAACAAAAATATCCCATCTGACTGTAAATGTGTCATGAGTAGATATGATACAATAATCTCTAGAACAGAATTCCGACATTGTGATATGTGATTTTTTTGTTGGGCATTTGAATAGTAAAATTATAAATTTTAGGACAGAAATTCTGCAATTTCACACAGACGAATTCATGCTAAAATTTTAAGACATTGAGTACTGGAACACTGCTTACCCTCTTGACTTTCACCAGTAAAGTCTGCAGTGTGAGCCCGTTTGCCTATACCTGGGGTTTTACTGAGCGCAGAGAGTCTTCCATCTTTACCACTCTTGCAGAGGGAACGTCCCACTGGAGCAGATTTAGCAGGTCCTGGAGGTACATCTTTCCCTAAGAAAATAAAACAAAACAAAGAAACAAATGACATATTCACCATTTTTTATTCATTGTTATTAGAATATTTGATAAGAAAATTGAATCTTAATTTCACCTCACCAAATATACATTGTAGCCAGTAAATGTGACTGTAACTTATTTAAGCATAATGCTAAGGACAGTGATTTTCTGTTTTGTTAACCGGTAATCAAAATGGAAAGTCCGTTTTGGTTCTTTACCTTTCATGTGAAAATTCATTGAATTTACCTTCGTGAAATGGAATCATGTTTTTGCTATGTAAATTTTCTATGACAAAACAGAATTTCCATTTAAGATTAAAATTGAAACGGAATTACAAGTTTTCAGAAATAAAAAAATACTATTTTGTCATGGAAAATCACTTCCCTACATACATGTACATGTATATCTACCCTGTAGGCAAAAATCCCTTAACAAACAGTCTATGCCAATATTTTCTGTAAAAATATTTTTTATTTTGGACTAGTTGGAAAATTTGAGAGGGCTTACATTATAAATATTTGCAATTTTGGAGATGTTTTGATTCACAAATATAGCCTTGTATGTATATTCAAGATTCAAGTGGAAAATTCTACAGTTCAGCTTATATGCTTGATGAAAAAAGGGCAACATTACATTTCTCCTAAATATTTACCTTGCTTTGATTTAGGAGCAGGAGTCCCATCTGCAGGTGATTGATTTTGATCCTCTGCAGAGGTCTTTTTCTTCTTTTTTTTTCTTCTTCTCCTTGCCATCTGTATCATCTGCTATGATGCCATCCTCTATCTCTTTCTCATCTTCCAGGCCATCCTCTATCCTTCCTTCTTCTACATCATCAGGAAGGTTCTCAATACATTGCCATTCTTTCTTATCATACTGTGTCTCTGCCGTTAGTTCTTCATAGCTACAGCTCAGTCCATTCACCACTTCACGAGGTAGGTCCAGATGTTGATCCGCAAACAGATAGAGAATGGATGTGGTTTAACTAGGAGTGTCGGAGCTGCTTGCACAGATTCATGATACAACTGCCTCTGATTTTGCTCCCCATCAAAGTGTCAAGTTATCAAAGCTATTTCTGAAAATCTGTCGATATAGTTCAGTATTCTGAAGCGCAAAGAAACTATTGCCCTGATTCTTCAGGGTATTTGAAGAAGGAAGTTTGGTCAGAAGAGAAAAGTCCTTCATTTGCCTCAGCCTTCTGTTTCTTCTTTTGACGTTCCTGGCTGCTGAGGAAGGCAGCTAGACGAGGATTGAGGTTGGCAAAACGCAAACTGCGAGGCAGGCTCCTGAGGTTGTTTGCGTCTCCTCTTCGGTCGCTGAATCAACTGTTTCTGATCATAGAAATAGGGGGCTGGGGTGTAGTGTACAGGCCAAACATTGTGCCCTATGCTCCACTATCCATGTAAATGGCAGTCATTTGTTCTCCTGTAACAAATAAAATGAAAGACAGAATAAACAAATGATACAATGTGACGGATTAATTTCATGGAGTTACATGTAGGTTGACCTCTCCTTAGTTCATGACCTGACAACTCATTCAATGTTTGCAGCAGCCTAATAAAAGAAGAGCAGAGGCCATACATGTACCAAATACTTACACTTTTAAGCCCATCATCATGCCTTTATATATGGTGGTGTAACCATAATTCGGGCGTGACCTTAATTCACAGACGCCGATATCTCAAAAAGTAATTAATATTTTGAAAATCTGATAGCACCATCAGAAAGAGGGATCCCAAATTTCGTAAGAAACAATCTGTCGTCACGTACGGTGTATTGAATTGTGAAATTATTGACCAAACATCGGAAAATTGCGTGCCGTCCGAAAAATCGGCCTTCCCGACAAGGGTCTGGAAATCATCATTTTTCTGATTTAATATCACCAAAATGTAAGATGATATTAATATCATCTAATTCTATGAAATTTTGACTTACATTTACTGTAATTCTCTTTCCTTAGACTGATGGAATTTCTTGATAAACCTTTGTCAAACGCCCGTGCGGGAATTAAGGTCACACTGTTTTGTCGACTTTTTCAGCAGAATGCGCGATCGTTCGATCAACATAGAATTTTGAAATCGCGATATCATCGAAACCCTTTGACCTACTTCACTTCTTCGTTCGGCGATTCGGAGTTCAGAATTTTGCCTTTATTTGGTATTATAAGTTTTCGTTGATTTTGTGTAAAATATGAAAAATTGTTGATTGAATGTTGCATTTTCTATAATTTTTGAGATTGCGCGAACTATGGTCTCCCATCATAGAATCTAGACCCTACAATGTACATTGTCATGAAGTTTTTTTTAATTATAAGACTTTATTATCGGTCTCGTGGGTGTCGGTCTTGTGGGCTGTACCCTTTCGATGTGCCCCATCCTATTTGTGGAGTTGGAATTATTGTGAGCCACGGCACGTTCCACTCACATAACGTAGGATGGGGGTGCGATGTCCGGACACTTAACAAAAATTAAGCTTGGTTTTTCATCTAAGGATTAAGCCGAAAATGTATGTTAATTACTTCTTATCACCATCAATATTTGATCTCCCACATATTGTCTGACATTTTTGCTGAAAAACTTCAAAGATATTGATTTTAAACCCTTTCAAATGACTGGTTAAAATCGAAGTGTCCGGAAATCCAAGCTGTCCGGACATACAACAACTGGGTATACGGTATGGTTCTGGGAATCACCCGGCCACATACAGCTGCAAACCAACATCAGTCAGTACTGAAAAATGGCTGTCTGTCGCCCTCTTGGTTGCTGAGGAAACTTCTCAATAATAATTAGCAAAACCAGCTTTAAACCTACCTCAAAATAATTTAAGATAATCTATAGTCTCATTGCATATTAATTTTCCATTAGATATTTTTAATTTTGTTTATTAGAATTTTTAGACCCTTTTTGGATATGCCACCTTGACTTGGCTGCCAGGCTGGAGCTGCTAAGGCACTTCTCTGCATTGACTTTCCATTGGAAGAAAACTGCTGCAATAAAGGTATGATGGTGGTGCCAAGTCTAGCTGCGCACCTAAAATTCGATCTCGATTTTATTACAAAGTAAAAATATTATTTTAAGATTTATCAATTCCGTTCTTCATATTCTGATGATCAACAAAACAAAAAATTTCAAGAAATTATTTATGATGGGGAGACATATAGTTCGCGCAAATTTCAAAAATTAATAAAATTGCCACATTCAATCAACAATATTTCATGTTTTACTCAAAATCAACGAAAACTATGATTACCAAATTAACGGCAAAATTCTAAACTCGAATCGCCAAACGAAGAAGTGAACTAGGTGAAAGGGTTTCGACGATATCGCGATTTCAAAATTCTAGTCGATCGACGATCGCGCATTCTGCTGAAAGGTCAACAAAACAGTGTGACCTTAATTCCCGCACGAGCGTTTGACAAAGATTTATCAAGAAATTCCATCAGTCTAAGAAAGGAATAACAGTAAATGTAAGTCAAAATTTCATAGAATAAGATGATATTAATATCATCTCATAATTTTATGATATTTACTCGGAAATATGAATTTCAAACCCTTGTCAAAAAACTTGGATTTTGGCAACGGACACCGCAATTTTTCGATGTTTGGTCAATAATTTCACAATTCGATACAACATACCGTGACGAAAGTTTGTATCTTAAGCAATTTTTGGTCCCTCTTTCTGATGGTGCTATCAGATTTTCACGATATTGATTAATTTTTGAGATATCCGTCCGTGCGTGAATTAAGGTTCTGCGCGAATTATGGTTACACCTAACGTTAGAACAACGTTTTTTAACGATTTTCAGACGGGCTTGTCATTTTTGTAGCAAAACTGAATAGTGCCATGTCTGCGACTAACTCATTTTGCACGCAATTCAAAGCACAGTGAAGCTTCGGACTTTTATTTTTTGACAATGATTGAAATTTTCAGGGTAGCAAATGAAACTTGCTGAAACTCATTATTAATCAAAATTAATTGTTGAGGTTAAGATTGAAAATTTATGTCAGTTTGATGTTTTGTTCTATGAAAATCGCGCATTTACGTGGGTGCGCAGACATAGGCACTGCGCAGACTTAGGCACTCTTACCATACTTCCCAGTGCAAGGTCAATTATGATTGACCATGCATAAGTGTAAGTGCCACCCGGCTCTTGCGGGCATGGCAGCGTTACGTTACCTGAGTGGCCGTGCTTGCGGAAAATTACGGCACTCAGGCTGGATGTCCGGACACTCAATTTTTACCAGCTATTTGAAGGGATTAAATCAATATCTTTGAATTTTTCAGCACAAATGTCAGAAAATATTGTGGAGAACAAATATTGATGGTATAAGAAGTATTCAGCAATACATTTCTGGCTTAATCCTTAGACGAAAACCGGCTTAATTTTTGTTAAGTGTCCGGACATCGCGCCCCCATACTAGTAATTCGAGCGAGCATTCAAAACATCGGTCATGTCGTACGATCATGGCTATGTTTAAGGAAATATGGAGAATTTTAAATGACAAGAAAATAACTTACTCTGTATCACATGTTCGAAGGAAATTAATGAGCCAGATGAAGAATAACCATGCATCAATTCCACTTATTTTTGTTGGAAAATGTGGAATAAAAACGTCATACCCCTCGCTCATGGACGTCGCCATTTTCTTGTTGCCAAGAGAATTGTTTGTATATATTGGTCTTTAAATCCAGACCCTTGACAAGTTGTTTTCATTTATAGATTGGTTTTTGTTTTCAGCGGAGGGCTACCTTGCAAAAATTATATGAAGAATATGAAAGTTAATGATTCAGAGACCTATCGCTTTATCAAAGAAAAACATCATGAACGAAAAGAGATTTGTTAATGTTCACAAAAGCTGGTATGAGTACAAGACTATACACAACATTATTGATTGTATACTGAGCTCAAAGTCGAGTGGATCCACTGATCTGTATCCAGGGTTGGGTTGGGGCCTGCCAGGCAGGGCGTAGGCTAGGCGCAGGTTTGGCCAAATTGGAATTTCAGATTTTGGTACATTTTTTGCCTTTTGGCATCAAGAAAGTCCTTATATATTAGCCATAGGGGAGGGTTCTGTCAATCAGGTATCAAGGATTCCCCTTTTTTTTGCTGGGGGATGGGCGGATCCGCGCCTGTATACTATGAACGTGAAGCTCAAATGTTTTTTTTTTTTTTTTTTTAACTTTTCTGTGTTGTTCTTTTACAATAACGCGAGTGGGAATAATTTGAGATCAAAATGAAGCACATTTTGCAATATTTTGACGTCATTGAATCATTGTCATCTCTTTCACTCATATTCAAAGCCAAATATCTCCCTTGATTATAATACTTTGAGATATCATGCTTAATAAGTGTAAGAAAAACCGGTTTAGTGAAGTAGGAGAAACTGAGAATGAGAAAGAAAGAGAAAGGAAATATCACAAGTGTGTAAAATGCCAGGATATATAGTTTACAACATACAGAAAATATTTGACGGTCTGGGTATAACCATAGAGCTTTAAAAATACCGAAATAATGACGAATCAAGCAAAAAATAATTTGAAACTCTATGGCCGGTATATATGTCTCACATAAAAATAGAGCACCAATAGCACCACATAAATTTTACTTGTACAAACACAGTCTAGGTTTGGAATACGGACCTTATATTAATTTGTATAAAAGATTATGTTTTTAGAAATAGCTGAGTTTGAAGATTTTTTTTTACCTTATCATTTATCACTTACATTGTATTTTGGAAAATATTCTGATTTGTTTATCTTGTAAGTCTCATTAATGATATACCGGTACACTTTTACATCCTGCCCAGGAGCTAGGAAGGCATTCCAGAAAATGCAAAGAATGTGGAAACTCAAGAGATTTGTTTAAATGCTATCCATGATTTTGATCTATATCTTTGCTGTTTCTCTCTTCGTATTTTTCCTTTCTCCTAAAAAGCACATTCAGTACCTTTACAAAGGTTATATCCATTGGTCTAACAGCAGTTTGATTAATTCTCTGATTGTCTAATACCACATTGGCTAACCCATTTTGTCTACAATGTTATACTAACAATTTGTCTAATTTTACTTGGTCTAATTACCAATTCGTTTATAGCCAAATTGTTCAATTGCATTTTTCGTCTAATTCCCAAAATGAATAGTTGGTCTATTACCCGTTTTTATTAGGAATTGACTACGCTAGTTTAGATCAATGGACATTAGACAAAAGGGGAATTAGATAAAATGGGAAGGAAATAGGCAAAGTGGAAATTAGACTCGGATGGGATAGTCTCTACACACGTCTCTTCTTGCTCAGTGTACCCTCTTCCAATAAAATTCATCATCATTCTGTTGCCTGTTACCTTTCCTTCTGCCATCATTGGTCCTGCACCATGTATTGGACAGCATGGATCATGCTATCCTGAAAGCACGCACAAGAGTTATCAAGTTCTCCTCTTCCCACCGTACTGTCAAATTGAACACCTACCAGGGATGCTGTCTGTAATTAGACAACAAACCTAGCTGTATTTAGAGAGGCTGCACTGCCATTTCATCCGGTGTGATGCGCCTCCTAGGGTCTTTATGCTGTAAAACAAGAGGCATATTTTATGCGTGGTGCACACGCCACTTTTATTATAGTGGAAATGCAAATTACTTTCACTGTGGCACCTCGCACTGATACCACAGGACTTGTTTTCAGTCCTGGATAGCCTTTGGAAGCTGCCTGAAAGGGGTTATTCTGTAAGGTTCAGACGACGGAAGTGGTTATGTAGAAAAAAAATAAAATAGATCATGTGAGCTGCAGACCAAACAGCATAGTTGAATGGGTTTGACCAAGTGTTAATTTACCTTTTCAAAATAATGCGCTATATAAGAATTTGCTGTATTACTATCATCATCATCATTATAATCATCACCAATCATCATCCATTATAATCATCATCATCTGCCATCATCATCATCATCCACTTATTACACTAATACCTTATCTTACGCATCAATTTTTTTGTCATGCGATCACCATCGTAATTCCTATCTACTTATAAAAAGAAGAGAAAAAAACATATATGACCACGTCGCCAGACTACTTACATGCCCTTGGCCTGTTCCAACAGAAACCTATATTCAGAAATGAACTTCTATGGCCTTACCTAATTAACTCAATAATCTAGTCAGTCTCCTCCTATTGTATTATTCGTATATCATCAAATTATGAATTCAATATCTCAAGTCGGTTCTGGAAGGTATCACAGTGAGAATGTGGCGCGGTAACTGATGGACAAACAACCATAAACAAACCTTTCAAACAAACTTTTATTGGGGCCATAAAGAATGACTAACATTAAAAGTAATATCGTTTTCATATGCTTATTATTTTGCAAAGACATGCGCACAACAACATCATTATTCATATTACATTACACCAATATGGATACTTAAAGCGAGAATTATCCCTTTAAAGATAATTGTGCTCTCTGTGATACAGAAATCAACTCAGCACATCAGTGTAGAGATTGAGTAAAAATCAGATCAGCATAATAAGAAAGTCTGAGTATCCTTGGAAAGTTGAGATCTCTCTGATGACATTAGGAAATCTCTCCATTGGCAACTTGACCATGTGTGATGTCAGTTACAGGGAAAACTCCCTTATGATGTACGCACAACACTCTCAAAATGTGTCCTATACCGAAATAGGGAAGTTCTCCCTGCATCTGCAGCACAATCATGTCGCGTTGCCAATGGAGGATCTCTATACCATAAAGTGATCTCAAATTGAAAAATCCATATCTCTCTTAATAAGTTGCCTAATTTCTTCTGAAAACTTTTAACCAATACCGTTTGTTTGGTTTACCCATCTCATTCGTGAAGCCAATTCTCTGAGGGTCATTCCCCTTTAACTAAAACTCGCCAGAGTGGGAGAGAAGCGACTGAAAATGTGCAAATTCATTGGTGACAGTCAGCAGGGTTTAACTAATGTACAATGCAATATAATCAGTGAGTGTAAGAGTAGGAACAAAGTTATACTGTATGTCACAACTACAGCCCACTTGCATTGATACATAGGTAGCACCTGACATATACAACAGATAAACATTCTCAGTACAAATCTTTTATCTCTTTAATTTGAGTATTACAGGGCTATTGAGAACATTAAATAGATAACACATAGTCAGAGCTCCTTTTTCAGATACTCTCTGTATTAATGAGTAATTCTATATTTTTTGAAAAGCTGGGTTTATCTCTTCTTCACGTTCAATGAAACATGGTTACAGAACTATAACTGTAATATACTTGTTGAGGCCATTGCAAATCTATTTACGAGTTGTTATGTCTATATTCATTATGATTGACTGATAGATGCGAACAGTGGGAAAACTCAATAGAGAAAGAGTTCAGAATAACAAAGTAACGATAATAACAAGCTAATTAATTTCCTTTTACCTTATTGATTGCATAAGAACCTAAAAACAAGACATATTTTTTCTTTGTCCCAATGGCCCTCATTATAAATAGTTTCCAATGGTCCATATGGATTATTATACTTCTTCCCTCCACATTCTGCTGCTCAACAAGGACAGGAGGCTCTGATGTAAGATCAGAAGGACACGTCGATCAACGACGGTGGTTGACTTTGGGCTAGATTCCGCCGCCTTATCTCCTCTGTGAACACATAATCAAAACAAAAATGCAAACATGAGACACAATTTAATCAAACATGGAAAACAGAATACAGTGTGTAGTCAGGAAGCAGTTGTCATCTACTTCAAAAAATGCTAGAGCTAAGTTATGATTTTCTACTTTTATTCTAGTTAGTGACATCATGAGGAACAACTTCCAACTTGGTGTAAATTTCTAATGGCCATCTGACCGGCTGGAGGGGTCAAATAGAAGGTTCAATATGGGTCAATTTTTGAAATACCCCGATTATGGTAAATACACACCGAAACTGTTTGTCTTGTTTATACTGAAGAAAAAAGTATACAGAGTCATATGCGTTTTTGACCTCCCGTTAAGAAGTTATTGCTCGAAAGGTCAAAGGTCAACGAACTTTCATTTGACCACCAAAATACACTAAAGTCTATAGGGAAGGATCAATATTCCATTTTCTGTTCTATTTCATATATATATAATGTAATTTGAATTTAGTAAACAGAGTTAGAGAGGCTCAATTATTTCAGTGAACAAGGGCCCAAATAATGTCATTTGGAGTCATGACTCACTTAAATACCCTCCTAACAGGAGCAGGAAAGCTCTTGTTAATTTTGAATTTGCGTTTCCTTTGTCTGTGTTTTGAAGTGCGAGCTGGGTGCAATTTAAATGTGTAGATTGATATTAGAGTGAACAACTAGATATATTATGATTTGGAAAACATATTCAGTAGTGTCATGGTCTCATGGTCAAGGGAAAGCGGCATTTTTCGTTCTCGGGTTAAAGACAGTTCAGTGATAGCATTAAAGAGGAGTGAGCTAAGACAACAATTAATTCCAATTTCGTTGTAAAGTTGCAATGCAGTAGCTGCTGGCGCCAGATTTGTCATTAAACACTGATTGTTTTTGTTTGTGTTGTTTTGTTATGTTTTTTTTTTGCCCTCCAATACACAACCCTGTGTTTTTTTTTGTTTTTTGTTTGTTTTGTTTTTTTTTTTACTAGGTTGGGTCGATTTTGTTGGCAAACTAACAAGCATGGAATGTTATGCGACAAATTTAAGAATCTTCGCACATTTGGACGCAGGTCGTGTATCTTTGTCAAATCTGAATCAAGGGCAGACTGAGCTTTGTTATTCTGCTTGGTCAAAGTTACAGAGGCAGTGCAACTTGGTATATCAACAATTAAGCAGTTGCCACCTATCATGTGTTAACCATTGGTGGAGAGATGATGGAAGAGCATCTGGAGCTGAAGTCCGGAAGATGTATGCCTTGATATATACTTAGCCTGGATCGTATATGACCGTTTATCTGTATGCTCTCCAACTTTTTTGCTCTTCTGCTGAATTTATACAAAGGTGTATTCAATAACAAGAGCTGATCGCAATATTAGTATTGGAGAAAAACTCAAAAGACATTTTCTTCCTATAAACTGTGCATGATTGATGAAAGATGGTCAAGAAAGACAGATGCAGGGTTCTGCACCAGTATGTCATGGAGGAACAATGACATTTCATTTTAGCAATAAGTGCGAAGGTTTTTACGAGATACATGTATTATGGCATGTATATAGTCGAACCTCTTCCTTCTGACATGCTAATAATAATTGATGAGAGGCATAACCATTGTCTCGAAACCAGACTTGGCTTGTAAAAACACAAAAGTGAGAAGGAGTGTGTCCCTTTTGTGCTGTTGGCATGTACATCAGGGAGCAACTGTCTTTCATCTTGTTCTCTATGGTATGAAAACAATCTTGAACTTTTGTGTTTTTTAAGGGGAAACTTACAGCCATCAGTATATGTGGATGACCGAATTGTCGAGAAAGACAACTTGCGTATCTTGACACAAATTAAAAAGAAATGCTATATCTCTTCTTTTAGAGATGATATTAACCCAAGTCACCCCAGAGGTTTAATGGCTACTTTCATCTGCAACTTCAAGACATCCTGTTATATTGAGTGGATCTCTATCACTACTATTGCACAAAGGATAGTACTGGGCGAGACCACCTCAGTATGATGCAAATTCAACTGCCTTTGATGTGTCAATGCCAGATTTGATGATATGCTTTCACACATGGAAGAAGGGACCAATCCTTAATCCTCAATATTGGGGTGTTAATTGATTTTACTATAGTAAGAAAATTTTCTATGAACACAGATGTTTTTATCTACCTTGAATCCTCAATGGGGTAAAAACTCCTGAAATTCATTGGAAAGCTATCACAAACTTTGGAAGAAACAGCCTGAAGCACATATGCCTGTGAGGTCACAGAGACAGCACAGGGATGATTTGCTGCATGGTTAGGTGTGTGTCAAGCCCCTTTTAGGTATAGGTCATTCCTGCACTGCGATGATCCTTAACTTGATGTCACATCAACTTGACATTTTAACTGGCAATAACTAAAAAAAAACAAGGGGGACAAAAAACGGTTGCGAACTTGAGCCGTGCTATTTTGAACTAAAATGGAGTTCACTGGAACGACCCATATATCTTGACCCTTTAAAGCGGCATTTAAAATGTAAACTAAGGTATTCTTAAAAAGGACTTGTCTACTCAATTTCTAAATAAAATATATATGTATAAATTAGACACCCAAAACATTAAAATTGGTCTTTCAAACACTTATTTAGTGTATTTTTTAGTCAAATGAAAGTTCGTTGACCTTTGACCTTTCGAGCAATAACTTCTTAACGGTAGAGGTCAAAACACCAATATGACTCTGTATCTTTTTGTTCAGATATAACAAGGACAACAGTTTGTGTGTCTTTAACATAATCGGCGTATTTTCGAAAATTGACCCTATTGACCCTATTTTGACCCCTTCAGCGGGTCAAGATGGCCATTAGAAAATTTGACACCAAAGTTGGAATTTTGTTCCTTAGGTATGTCCCTTGAACACATTTCAGTCAAAAATCAAACTTAGCCAATTTTTTTGAATAGCTGTTAAATCATGAACAACTGAGGCCCTGACTAGTGATACTATATAATAAATTCCTTATGAACCAAGCAAATTAATGGTACTCTATTATAATTGAAACCGTCTCGTCTAGGAAACAGTCAAGAACACAAGAAAAGAATAGGACTAATCAAATCAATTAGCGGCCCCTTGTTTTTTCCCCCCCCCCCCCCACTCTTCCCATTATATATAGCGGTGGGGGGGAGTAGGGAGGGAGCAAGGCTTTACTGCTAGGATGCATGCCTTTTTCTGTTTATGCATGTTTGTTTGCTTACCTTGCAATATCCCATTAATTAAAACCTCGCTAAATTTTCTTTTGGGTAAACCAATGGCCTTACCAATGAACTATTTACTGGGATAATATTTTTTAATCAATAATTACATTTATAATGATATTATTATGACCCCATTATTAATATTCTATAATATTATCTTTGATTATATTATGTAATCATGAAAAGGACTTACAATGGATACCATTCTGTGCTTGGTAGTATAAAACATATCACTGAGTCCTCAATAGATGGACCATGGCGTTCTTCATATCCAGCTCTTGATTTGACTTAACTCTTAGCATACCCTCCGCAGATTCCTAACAAGGCAAAATAGAGAGGAGAAGGATACATGGAATTAACATTCCAACTAAGCATAATTTTTTTCATTGTTTAATCTTTAAGGACTGCTGATCTAAAAATTAGATAATGTTTTGTTTTTTTTAATGTAAAAAGGGAAAGATAAGCTATGGACAAACCATTTATATATCAGCAATCATATTTACAGACAAATTTAATGTTATCATATTCAACAATGGATTTCTTTAGTTCCAAATTTACAATGAAAAATAGAGAGGAAAATAAATTTATTCTTACCCAGGATTTTGATGGGTCTGGTCTTGGTATGGGCTGAAAAATAGAAAATATTTGTTTAAATGCATATCAAACACATAGCTTGATCCAGTTTTCAAGATTAAATGTTAACTTGTCCCACCAAAAAGCAGGAACTCCTTGGTAGGTAAGTAAAATGTGAATATCATCCTTTCATATTTATACTTGCAAAATCAATATCATTTGATGTCCTTATTTGAATAGAATCATAAGATATAAAGGTGTTAAGGCCAATACCAAACTGAGTTCCCTGTGTTTGGGCATCTCATGCTTTTTGTGTTATAACTAGTCTTTATAATATACACTGATGATTACCAACTTAATAATAGGTAATATAATTAGTAGTTACAAGAGATATTTCAGTTAAACAAATTAGCCATCTTACACCTTATTATAGGAAAACTAATTGTTCTTGAGGATGAAATTTCTTGTTCTGCTACTTGGTAACCTAATTATGAGATATGAATGTATTGAGCAGCCAATTAGTGGGCCTATATTCATAAGACACACTGCTCAAATGTTTCTTCTGTTTTAGGGATATGGGCCAGATTGAGTAGTTGACGTCTTAATGTGCTACTATACAATGCCGCTGGTTTCGTATTTGGCTTTAAAGGGACACCGGATGCATAAAATACTAGAAGCAAGTTCTGAAATGAAAATGGTTGTGAGGACGCCATGGCCAGCATTACTTATATTAACTATCAACTCTCATTATCTCTTTTATTAGCTATTTCATTATTCAACATTGATAAATCAATTCATCACTCCTAATTTATAAGACATTTTAAATGAGAATGCACCATGAATATAACTGAGTTCTTACTTTTGTGTTTCATATGGAAAGCATTCTGTAGCGATCGGTTAGCAGATGATTCATTCTCCCTGTCCTTACATTCATACATGATGGATTCTGCTGAACGTTGAAGAAACGTTGTCATAAATTTATTACAAGAAAATCACAATTTTTAGTAAAATACATAAATACCATACTTCAATAAGTTTGTTTGACTGATACTGTCCTTATCCTACCACCCAAAAAGAGTAAAATAAATTTTGCTGATTCACTATATTTCAAAATTTGACAATTTTCAATGTTCTTAGTACGATTACATTTCTTTACATTTTTTTTTGCTTCGTAATGTTTGCATCTGAAGTGATCAAAGATGTGTGCATGTAAAGGTACATGTAGGGGAAAAAATACTGGAATTTATTTAGAATGGGATAAATTTGCAATCGCTTATATACATATGAATTAAGATGTGGCTATGCCACCTAGTTTCAAATTTTAAATTACTATAACCATTTTGACCAAAAAAATCAAGGTGTCTGGTTTTTGACCCCAAACTCAAAATTCTTCTGAAGAGACAAACTTTACGGATATTTTCGGTAGCAATGACAAATTGACTTTTCTTACCTCTTTCAAGTTCAAGATTGGTACTCTTTAGCCTACACCATGTCCTGAAGAGAAAAAAGAAAAGAAAGAAAAACAAATATAATTACATTTGCAGCAAATAATGAGAACAATAACAAGACAACCATTACCATTCTTTTAAATACAAGTGGGTTTGAGCCATGAGGACGAGCCCAATATTCTCAGGCTAAGTTTTATGTGTATACAGCCAAATTAGCTTGGTTCTCCAACAGTTTAAAAGAATTTGTAACTCTTGTGGAGGCTTGTAAAAAATCTGCAGATGGTGTGGCACTACGTTGTGTCAGTGCATGTAATAATGGTGTCAAGGCGAAATCTTGAAAAAAATAAGAAATTCTTCATGCTTCTAATAAATGCCAATTGTAAATGACTCGAAATACCATCATTAAATTCCTTCGAGAGTGCATTCTTACCCTGAGTGTACCCAGGTTACGCTTACGTAACATTCAGACATCAATTCTTGGCAATCAACACGACAGATTAGCTTAAAAAATCTCAGGTTATTCCTGATCGACCTAAAGGTTTTTCAATTATCATCAAGCTGCTTTAACTGGAAAGTGTCTTTTTATAGATCCTGGAATGAAGTTGGCCCCAAAAACCCCGTTTAATGGAACACAAGAAGAAAATTAAGTGTGTGAGACATGTCCAGGCACAGAGAGAGAAAAAGACATGCATTGTGAATCGACAAAGATATTGCAAGACATATAATATTTTAAAATGCATCATTTTTGTAATTTTTAAAACACTACATGTATATCAGTTAATGTCATTAATAATCCTTTAGAAATATGGACTGGGACTATTTTCTTTGCCAGTTTCATATCTCACCTTGTGCTCTCACCTTCTCTAAAATGCAATAGATCTCAATTACATTGATGCACCTTGCTATCATCCTGGACCCCCTCTCCTCCTCTCTCTTTCTACTAATATCTCCCCTTTCATACAGCTTTCCCCCCTCTTGCATTACTCTGCCCCAACCTATTGTTCAATTCCAGCATCTATTCCTTCACTCCTCCTCTCCACCCCCTTCTGTCTCTTCTCCTTTAGGCATATGCCACCCTATAATCTAGTAATTAGTATAATAACAGTAATTCTACTTCCAAGCGCAAGGTATTTTATTTTAAATGAGGTGGCTTGCCTTGCATTCATTAGCAGATGACTCCAGCCCTACCCTGAAAGATTGTGTGAGACACACCTGCCACCAAAACACCTTCTTCTTTCTTATCTTCTTTCCTTTCCTAAGCGACCGCTTGTCAAAACAGCTGATTATGTTCGCTGAATGGTGGGTGGTGCAGTGTGGACCACTACCCCGGAGTTTCCCTTTACTCATAATTATACAGTAGTGCAATGGGTTCTTTAACTTGCAAGGTTGTGACTCTCCTTTACATGGACCTCCATTAACGTCCTATCCGAGACGGAGGTTTTTCATGAAACATAGCCTGCGTCTATGAAACAGGAGAGGGGCATGTTAACGACACAACGCAGGCTTCAGGTTCAGTCATCCGCCATGGGGTGGACTCGAACCCACGATCTTTGGTTCGCAGGCAGACGCTTTGCCGACTGAGCTAGCCAACCTGCACTGTAACTGTATATAAATGTAGACTGTACGACTCTTCAAGCACCTGCAACAACACCTGCACAGCACAGCTCTCTCTCTCTCTTGAAGTTTTGTCATCCCATCCGCTTGCAAGAGTATTTTTTTTTTCTCCAAAGTTCAACTTCTCTCTTTTACTCTGAACTCACAATTGAATTGTAGAATACTATCTTATTCTTCTTCTTCGGTTGGATTCCTCCAGTTTGGAGAACTGCAATGGTGCAGAGGACTTTGGTATACATGATACACGTGCCAGGATCAGATGGGGTAGCATACACGCACAGGGTTTACGTTTAGGCAGTGACATTGGTAACGTTTAACATGTAGTCAAGTACAAAACTGAGAGAGAGTTGTGAAAAGTTGATGGTTATACCAGTCGAGAAATAGATGTGCAAGTATTCAACTAATGATCGCGTCATTGCTTTAAAGCAATAAGAAACAATTGGCCTTATCGTTGTTTCGGAAACCACTCGCTAAATGTTGTAGATCTACACAAAGTGAATGCGGGTGGAAAGAGGAAACCAATGCGTTGGGCCATCATGCACTATACTCGTGATATGATAATCTCTCTCT